>JAOSBN010000007.1:30662700-30675618 GCA_027563595.1 Erythroxylum suave
AATGTTTCGGATGTAGTCGCCTCACTATGTTGAAAATGAATTTGCTCCGTCTCGATATAAATTTCTGCTTCAAACTTAGGCATCTGCTCTGCAAAGTAATAAATGAGTTGTAGATCATCATCGTCCATCAGTCACGTTGTCCAACCTGTTTGTGAATTTCGCATACTTAATTTTAGTGTATATGCATTTTGGTCGAGCTGCATCAACTTGTATATTTTGGCCACCAACTCAATGAAATAGATCTTTCGTCTAACTGCTAAGGTTGTTTGTGGATGTTAGGGATTGTAGAAAACAAAACCCTGAGAATCATAACATATTTTTCCCCCCAATAAAAGCAAAATCGAATTGGTCTTTATGAAGAAGAGGCCATTGTTGTGAAATTGAAGAATTGCAAAAAATTCGAAGATTTCAGCAGCAACGAAGAGCATGAAGAAGCACCGAAGAGAATAAACGAAGAAGCACAAGGAGAGTAAATGAAGAAGCACCGAAGAGCAACTCTTCAGTGCTATTGCCTTATAAAGTAGTAGAGCAGCTAACATTATTGCTGACTCCTGACTACCCCGCCTATTGCTGCCTGAATGCTGGCTCTCGGCAGGGGTGCAGGAAAGGCTGGACTCCTGCAGCCTACCCACCCCACCATTAAGAATGGCAGGGTGGCCCCCCAAAGGCTGCACCCAGTGCAGCTTCCCACCCCGCCATTCACAATGGCGGGGTGGCCCCATCCCGCCAACAAGTGTTCCGCCCACGTCGTGCCAACCCGCCATCTTGCATGATAGAGTAGACACGTCGGTCTATGTGTTCCACCCTGTCAACGGGTGTAGCGGGTTGATTTCTACTCTGCCAAATTCGATGACGAGATGTCTTATATCTAGTCGCACCTCTCCATTTTCTCTTATTTCACGAACAAAAATATTTTTTAATCACCGTATGAGAATTTAGCGCATTAGCTTGGATTAATCAATTGTAGACCTTCTTTATTCTGTGTGTGTCAGTGTTGCCATGCTCTGAGAGTGAGCCGCGCACCTATCTTGGGAAATGTGGAGACAGACTTGATCACTAGACTTTCATAGTCTAACCAAAATAACTTAAGACCATTTTCGAAAAGAATCTAACCATGAAAGACCTGACCTCCACTTATTTCCCGTGAACTCCATGCCAATAGAAATTATGATTATTTAAACCGAACCTGTTCTTTATTCCATCACAATTTGCATGATTCTCGTTTCTTCAGCATAATAATAAAAAATGGAAATAGAAAATTCACGAGATAAGTACGAAATGCTTTAATTTGCAGAAATGGGATCTCGTGTCGATCCGTGGAATATTTTTAACGGAAATGCTTACAACCATTATCTACACTGCATAAGATTCTCTTGAGATTTAAAATGAAACAATCATGAGACTAGATCTTTATTAACAAGATATCATTTAAGACTTCGAAGCATCTAATTAAAATTTCCATTGTATAAAGTTTACAGAGGAAGGAAAAGAATCGAGTTTTAACATTTTTCTTTGATTAAAAAAATTATCGAGGGTAATAAAGGATATTTAGAAATTTGAACAATTACACACGTGAATTGACCACCAAAAAAGGTCGGCTGAAAGGAACAGATAAACTTGGAGACGGATCCCAAGCCGCTTGCTTGCAGAGTCCGATAATAACACAATTGTCGGCAGTGTTGCGTTTTAAAGTTTAGATCCAATCATTTTCAACCAAAACATTACACCCAAAAAAAAAAGAGCATTGCATTAAGATAGTAGACAGGTCCATACAGGCCTGTATTTACTTTATTTTACGTAATTTTGTTCATATAAATATATAAAACTCAAAAAAATAAATTGATAAAATCACATGAAACAAAATAAATACAAGGTAACAGGTGGAGAGAATTTCGCTCAGAAAATTATAAGTTGGTTGGTTGAGACTTTAAACCTTTGTCTTTTGTTGATTTTTCTGTATTAAAAATGGTGGCTACTAACCTAATACCTAGCCGACTACTGAAAACTAAAGTCTGGATAAGACATTTTCTTTTGTTGAATTTTCTTTATTAAAAATTCGGCCACCTAATACCTGAAAACTAACGAGTTTGTATACGTAACAAATTCATCGCGGAATACAAATATTTGACGCGATTGCCGACAGTTTGACGCCGACCCTCTCACGGATTCAAATCTACCGTGCCATTTTTTCCTATACCTTTTATACTAATAACATCTTAATCATTTAATTTTTTTTCTTCCCTAATTATTATATGATTATATATTATTTGACAAATAGAAGCAGAGAAAAAATTGACACAAAAGATTGGTTCCTCCTCTAAAGCCGCTCATTTGCTTAACCCATTAAAATCAAATCGATGGTCATACGTCATGGTATTAGTTGATCTGTCTTGCTGCGCCCGTAATGATTTCCTCTTCTTGTACGAAACTACTCTACATGTTTAGGAAAGGAAACGTTCACTTCTATTTTAAAATTGTTTTGTTGTGATTTTAATTTTAAGTTTTAAATAAAATCAAAATTTCTAATTTAATTGTTACTATCAATATATTTATATTTTATTTACAAAAAATAATAGGTATTAAATAATAATTCTAGATAATTTTATTGCAATCTCCTTATAGCATTTATTAATAAGTTTATAATTTTGTTAATAAATAATTAAATATTCATACAAATTTATTTTTACACTAATATTTATTTATTAGGATATTTTTAAATTAATATTATTATTTTGGAGTTAAATATTTAATTATGAATATTTTATTTAATAAAAACTTATTAAATATACTATATGGTTAGGAATAATTAATACATCTGAATAATGTTTTTAAATTTTGTATTAATTATAAAATTAAATTAAACTGAATAATATTATTGATGCTTTTATTAATAAAATTAATTAAATATATATTTACTGATAATAAAAATTAAATTATGTCAAAAAACTGCACAATATAAAAATAAATATAAATATTAGGAATTCAACTAAAAATTATTTTTGCTTAACTTTAAATTAAAAATAAAGGTATTAAATTTTGAGTAGTCAATATTTTAATTTTAATTAAATTGTAATACTTAAATTAACTAAAATTAATAAGTAGTTTAAATCATCTAAATTGGATGAATAGGATCCATAAATTGATAAATCGTTTTGTATTTTTCAGAATTGTTTCAGTGTTTCCTTTTTTCAAAATTGATATAATGCATCTGTATTTCACATTGGTGTTGTTTAGTAGGAAGTTGGCAGCTATAGTATATTCGATGACATCACAAATGTGATCTTTTCATCCTTTTTTGGCATGCGTGGGATTTTAGGTTGGTGCGGTAATTACATAAATTAATTACTTTATGTTGCAGTTTTATTTCTAGTTATTCTCCAAAATGCCCTTTTTTTTCTCCTGTAGATAGTAGTGGCAACGGATCTTTATTTTATGTTATAATAAATAATAATTATATCATAACATCAAATAAAAGGAATAATAAATATTTATTACTCTCTAACTATTATAATTTACATCAAGAATTCGTGTCGAATAGCTAATTAGAAGTGAAACCTGAAACAAAAATATTTATAATTATATTGCATATATAGAATTTTAACATATACATCAAATATAAGCAAAATTAAAAGAAGAGAATAAATTAAAAAATTGAAACTTCATTCAATTGAATGCTCACTAAAATTGCACTGATCTCAATTTTTAATTCGTAAAAAATTCTCATCATTGAAGCTATGTTTGGTTGGTGGTTTATTAATAAAATGGAATATTATTCCAACGTTTGGGAAGAGGGTTTGTCATGGAATGAAATGAGAAGAGATGGAAGAGAAGAATTTCATATTACATCTCATTCTACCCTAAACAATAAAAATGAAAAGCCTCCGATTTGGTGGGTTTAAGATAGAATGTAAAATAATAAACAACTTTCACTATATTACATTATAAACCCTTCATCCAAACAATATTTCACTATATTATATTTGAACCCTTCTATCCCTTCCAAATAACAATTTTCTAATATTACATCTATTTACTTTCCATTCCATTATAAATCATTATATTCCATTTCATTTCATTAAAAACTTTATCTCCAACCAAACATGGCCTGAGAGGAGCCTCATTATCACCAGTACCATTCAAATTCATTGCACCAAATCACATGTTATTACTTTTTTATTCAAGATTATCTTTTAAGTCACTCTCATCTATCAAACTCGGCTTCTCAAAAATCCAACTTGCCAAACAATTGATATTATCAATGCAAATTGGATCTACTGAACTATTTATTCTATTAAGAATCTTAGTAAATAATAAAATTAAATTATTAAAAAATTATAAGAAATTATTCCTCAATAATGATAATATCATATCTTTTCTGAAGCTTTAAATTGTATCGAACAAAGATCAAATCATTCAATCTTTTGTGCTCTAATTTATTTCTTTTCTTGGAATAGATGAATTCAAATGTGCTTCAATTTATTTACACCTTATTGCACTCATACATTGACTTAGAATTTAAATTGCAAACCTTTGTAATTCTAGAACATCACTTCCGAATTGGTTCCATTAAGAAACTGTAAGTCGTAAAAAAATAGCATTATAAACAAAATAAAGTGATGATTAATTTTAAACAAGTAACAATAGGGGAAAATATATATATACCTTAATTAATTTTGTCTCTTTGACGAATAGAAATTGGCATCTCAAAATTATCAGAAGACTCTTTATAAATCTCCATATGGGAGCTTAAAAGATCTTACATCAACTCATAGGCAACAATTATTTTAATAATTAATAGCACTCCCTTATTAACTTCAGCTTTCTTTGTAAAACTTGGTATGAAAAAGGCAATAGGATTCAAAATTTGCCCCAGCTGCAAACAACAAAGAGTAAAGTTACCTTTCTCATCTCTTATTGATGACTGCAAGATAAGATGTGTATAAAGAAGACTTATTTTCATAGTGGCTTTAATTGCTTCCTTTGCTCTCTCTATGGCATTATAAAAATAAATTCATTGTTTCTTTTCATCACTATCAGATAGACGAAGTATCCTCACCAAAGACTAACAAACGTGGATGACAAATTGACATTGGGACCAAAATTCAGTATCTTCAATTATAATTCTAGAAACCTCTAATCTAATATTAGATCTAACATGTTGAGATGCAACTCATTTATCACTTGTAAATATTTTTCTTAAATCTTTCATCATCATAATAAAACATTGAAGTGATAAGAAATTTCTAGCAAATCTTGAAATAGCAGGATGATACAAATTCCTACAATTGGTAAAATTCTTTCTTATTAAATTCAAGGCCCATGTACAATTGTAGATGAACTTGGACACCTTTTTTCTTTCTGCATACTCTCATCAATAATAGGAAAATACTTAGCATCTTTTATGTTTTCCAACATCAAGTGAATGTAATGTGAAGTATAAGGAGTGTAATAAAAAGAAATGTACTTACTTTGTAATCTTCTTCTAACTGCTTTATAAGCAAAGTCATTGTCGGTAATAAATTAAACAATATTTTTTAGCCGAACTCCATTCACAACTTTATTGAATATTTCAAATAGAGTATAACATTCCTAACAAGGCTAGATGCATCAATAAATTTCAAAAACATTGAGCACTTTGCATAATAAACCAAAAAAATTAATAATAGGCTCATTTCTTATATTTGTCCAACTATCACACATGATTAAAAACTCAAAAGTAGTCAAAGTCAATCTTCTTTCATCAAAATAACTTTTAATTTCATAAGCAACACTACTCAAAAGTTTGTCTTTATAGTCATTAATTAAAGGAGCTTTGTACCTAAATCATAAAAGGCAATAACATATACCATAGGCTGATAATAATAAGACTGGGAAGCATTGGATGTTATACCTAAATCATACCATCGTTTAACCATTGTCATATCCACATTATAAGTTGCATCTCTTGATTGTAAGGCATTATGAATTGAAGGTTGAGCTCTAGGAGTTATTCAAGGTGCAAAAAAATTAGACAATTTTCTTCTTCTTTGCTTAATATTAGGTGCAACATTCACTTTTTGCTAGGTAGGAATACTATCACCTTCAACATTCCCACTATCATTATAAATACCAACAAACGAATTTCCACTTCTAATTTTGTAATTCAATCTCTGCCTTCTATCTTTCTCATTCTAATGCTCTTTAAGAAAAGTCTTTCTTTGCTATTTCACATTATAGCTTACTTTTTTATAAGAGTCCACATCACGTTTGACCCCAACTAAATGCTTCTTTAACTTGGTGATTCTTCTACCTTTCAAATGTTTGTTATAAAACAAGTAAATGGTATAGTTCTTCACTCCGATAACTAGTCTAGCATGAGCCCAAATTGAATAATTGTATCTTCTTAAAATTGTTGAATTGTCAAGAATACTTGAACTTCCTTTTATTTATCTGTAAAAATAAATGAAGACATATATCAAAATTAACTTAATAACTTCATATCAAAATAAAGACTAGAAAATTCCATCATCAACTATCATCACAAAATATGTATTGTTTAACTCAAAAGTCCAAAAAGTCCAAACTAACACAAAAGCACATACATCTTTTACACAATTACAAAATACATTTATATATCTTATATAATATAACTTATTTTGTATGATTATATCATAAAAAATTCAATTTCATATAACACAATCCGTTAATAAGTCAAAAATCAACAATTTAAGTATTTAGCATACACAATTACATAATACACATATAAATCTTATATAACATAACTCATTTTGTATGATTACATCGTACACAATGCAATTTCATCCAACACAATTCATCAATAAGTCAAAAACCAACAATTTAAGTATTAAACATTCACAATTACACAATACACATATATAACTTATATAATATAACTCATTTTGTATGATTACATCATTCAACCATAAACTAAAGATATACACTCACATATATAAAACATTCAACTTCAACCATAATTCACAATGATGAGTTTAAACTTACTTTATGTAATCTCATAATTCAACTATAAACTAATATATTTTGTTTACTTATACAATTCAATTTGTAATACTTATAATTATTTTGTTTTCTTAACTAATTTTAATCAACTTTGTTATTGAAATCCTAATTCCCAACTTTAGTTTAACAATCTTTCATTCACCACTTTTGTTCAACATTCTTAGTTTCTTACTTAAGTTAACTCTACAATTAAGAGTTAAGATACCCTACATAATTCAATTTCATCTAACACAATTCAACAATAAACAATATAAAAATGCAAACATTTAATTTTCTTAACTTGATTACATATATTAAATGATTTAACTATATATTAAATCTTATAGTTAATTGATTAATCATATGTTCAATATTTTTCTATGAAAAACTGTAATTAGTAAATTTTATGTTTCGTATAAATAATTTAACAACTTAATGCATTAAACTTGAAATTGACGATGACTAAATTACATTGAAATTGAACTAACTCACACAAACAATTCCAACTTTCACTCCCAAATTTTCCAATGCATTAATTTTCTTTATAAATTGACAATGTCTAAATTATATTTAAATTGAACTAACTCACACAATCAATTTCAACTTTCACTCCCAAATTTTCTAATGCATTAATTTTCTTCATAAATGGACAATGCCTAAATTACTTTGACATTGAACCAACTTACATAAATAATTCCAACTTTCAAACCCAAGTTTCCTAACTTATACAATCAATTCCAACAATTACTAATTTTAAGTTATTCATAAAACACGCATTACACAACCAAAACATATTGCAATTATAATTTAGAGAGAAAAAAAACAAGCAACTTAAAACAAACCAAAAAAATTAGAAATTGTAATTAAGAGTCGAGTCGGTTCAATTTAGTTTAAGTTGGGTAGAGTTGCGTTTGAATCTAAATCTGAAAATTTGAAAATCTAGATTTGCACTTCAGAGACAACAATCTGTCCAGGGAGGTAGGATTCCTCTAAGCGACTAGCTCAATTGGAAAGAGCAGTGGAGAGAGTGGTTGGGTAGGCAGTCTGACGGTGGAGATGACACTGTGGGATGGAGGTTGTGATTTGATTAGCAACTTAGTAGTGGAAAATGACTACTATGTTGCTTGCATGAGGAAGAGACGGTGCTGGGGTTGGCTGGGAGTTTGGCACATTGGATGACTAGAGATAGAGAGGAGAGAGTGATAATAAAAAATAAAAGAGTTTTAGAGAATAAGAGTTCAAATGCACTATTGGGTGGGTGTCAAATAAGTCCCTTAACTTTTTACACTTTATGGCACCAACTGGTACCAGATGAAATTACCAGTATTGGCCAATGTCGACGGCTGGTACCAAATAATAAGATTTTATACCATTTTCTGACTAGTATAGTAAGAAATCCATAATTTTGCTCTATACTTCAGTACAACTTATCCTCATTCAATTTCACCTCATGATATGTAATGACACAAGTCATGACATTATCTCAAAATACCAAATCCTTTTTTAAAGAAAAAAATTCAAATTCATCCTTCAATTTAAGTGTGAGGTGCACAAAAATCTCATAATTTTTTAATCAAACTAATTTTAAAATTTTAAACTTAATCTTTTATCTTTGACTTCACTAGAAGATTGAGTTTATGTACTCTTTCTTCATATTTCTTTAAGGTCAATAAGGCATTCTCCTTATTGCAAGTAGCTTAACAACTTCATACGAGGGCTCAAGTCTTTATCCATCAAATGGCTCGAGAGAAAAATTGTATGCTTTGCAAGTACTACTCTTTGCTATAGCATTTTCTAATGTAGTCACTAGGATTTTGGTAGTTATAGAAAATGTTAGCCATAACATTAGGACATGAAATCCCTGTCAAATGTTGATATGTACAAGTACAAGTATGAATACTAATTCTCACATAAAACCTATATAATTAATGCTCAGATTCATATTCATCAGCTTCATTCTAATCTACAAAGCAACTGAAGCTTTCTTTGTTATTCTCCTTTAACACAACCTGAACTTTTTGTGATATGTTAGTATCTCATTTCTCCCCAAAATTTCTTTTTGTATGCATCACTTCATCATTATCTTTTGATATGCTCCAATAAGCTAACTATAGGCTTCATCCTAATCTCTAAGATTCAATTGTTGAAGGTCTTACACATGTTATTATCCATAAAATCACTCTTAGAATTGACACTGAAATATGCTTTGCATTATGTCTCCTTGTGATATTCTAATGAAGCTTCAAAGCTACCAAGTCTCAAATTATTTAGCACATGCAACTAATCGTTAAAATCAAGAACAAATGTTGCCTTAGTTGTTCTCCAAAATTGAAACTTTAAATCGTCTCATTCCATTTATGTCTACAATGAGCATAAATGTGCCTTATACATAGTCTATGCTCAACATTCAGTAAAACTATTTTCATTGTATGTAGAAGTCCCAAAACAACAATATAAACAAATAAAAATATAAGTTTTTATTAAGAGCAAAATTTTAAACATATATTATTAATTCAAGGGATTAAATATTAAAAAAGTGTTTAACCGTTTAAGATTGTTCAATTTAGTGCCTAAGCTTTAAAATTTTTCAATTGAGTGACCAACCTTTTAAAACTTTAACAATTATGTTCAAAAGGTTATTTTTTTTATGATGTCATTTGTCTACTAACCATATCATCAAAAACTAACATTTTGAACTGAATTGATAAGGTTTTAAAATTTTAGTCACTCAATTGAAAATTTTAAAATCTTGGGCACTAAACTAAAAAAATCTCAAAAGATTAAGCAGTTTAGGATTAGTTAGCCCTTAATTCAATATAGACATACCTTTTACATATTAGATATGAATGTGAAGCCATTACTATGTCCAAGTTGTAAATTTAAAATAAGAAGGTCTAAAAAGTACATCCATGTTTTGGTACACTCAGTATCAACCACATCACAAGCAATAGGAAACATTTGATTGTTTCCATCCCTTATAACAATAACCACAACTGTCCTTTACATATTCCTTTCAAGAAACATCCATCTAGTCCTATCATTAGTCTACAATCTACAATTTAACCCTTTATATAAAGCACTAAAACAAAAATAGCACCTTAAAAAGATCCTTTTACCTTCATTATTAATACTTGTCCTAATTGCCCATATTATACCTCGGTTCTTGATCTTCACCTATTCCCCCTACCCTAAGAGTTTAGCAAATTCCTCAATATGACACCCATGCATCATTTTGATGATAATTGCTTTTACTCTCTAACAATTCTTAGAGCTCACATCTATCTTTAACTCCTTGTTCAATAAAGCCTTTAACTGAACAACTTTGATATTTGGTTGTAACCAACTCATGTCCTTATAGTGGCTTGCAATCCATTTTGATATGATGAACTTATTGATGTTTGTCACTGCACGACTGTGCTTCAGTTCACATCTCTTCACAATAAAACTATATTCATTTCTCTTCATACTTACAAAAAGTAATCAAGGGCATTGTGATATTTATATATATATATATCACTCTTACTCAATACTTATTATTTTTATGTATTCCAGACTTAAAATCTTTGCAATGGAGTATTTAATCAAGACCTTATTGCATTATTTTTCATTTTAAAACTTCAACCTAAATTATAAGCAGGAATATTAGATGTTAGATCCTAATATGGGCTTTTACATTTACCTCTTCTCCGTACACTGTCAGCATCTTTATATGAACTTTATAATGTTGACTTGGATCATCACTTTTAACATACTCGCTGCCTTTTTCAGAAAAAAAAAATTCTCCTGATCATCTTCATGCACCTTTTCACTTTCATGGTTTTCAATATCATTAGTCATAGCCTTATCTTTATTTCTTTTCCTAAGCCTCCTTTTTTTATATTTTGATCTGACATTTTGGAGCTCATCATCATTTCTTCACTTTCGCATTCCAAATCACTATCACTATTATCATTTTTAGTAGAAGCATTATGCACATCCTCATTAGGCATATTATCATTAATAGAAGCATATGGCACATTATCAGCAACATAAGCATATGGCACATTATCAACAAGATAAGCATTAACATCATGAGGCATAATATTCACACCATTATGCATAGTATGAACACCATCATACTCAATAGTAACATATTCAGGCTCAACATTTACAAATTCATCATCCAAATTCAAGACATCAGGCTCACTATCATGCACATTATTCAAAACTTTATACTCAAACATGTGCATCTTCAATAGGCATACCACTATCATCATCGTCATTTAGTAATACAAATTTTTTATTCAATGTTTGCTTTATCATCTATATTACTTACTCTTAAGACAAATAGTTCATCCTCTATGTAATTATTATCTTCTTCTTTATTATTTTTTGGATCTATATTATAATCACCACAATCCAAATTATTTTCTTTTGTTACCTTCTCTTTATTATACTTACCTTCAAAATAAACCTCCACTCTTCCATGTTTCCTAATAATATAAATCAAATCACATGTTTTTGTACCATCTACAATCTCAATCAACCCCACTTCTTCATATTTATTTAGCTGTTTATAATACACTTTAATCAATCTATCATAGCAACTATATTTGGCGATCCCCATGATACTAAACCAACATAATTTGTCCAAGTCAATACCTTTAACTAATATTCTACTACCACCAATGTACTAAAATAAATTATGTTTATCAATTTCTCTGCTATAGTGAAGCGAAATTTCATTTTTAATGGGATTCCACATGCTAATAAAATAAGAATTAAAAGAGCAATAAGTTATTCAATTCTAATTATACAACAAATCCCTAATTTAATAAGAAATATTTTCTTTGAAATTGAAATCCCCATTTTATACAAGAAGTGTAACATTAAAATTAGGAAAATCACTAACTTACCGCAATATAGACCAATTAGCCACACCATATCAACAAGAATCTCCTCTGTCATGATGATATCCCTCCTAATCCTCTAAGGCTGTAACACGCGTACAAGAATGGCTATTGTCACGAAGGTTTTCCTCCTACTTCTCTATCACAAATATCTTGTCTTCTTATACTCCTCAGTTCTCAACTTCTTTGTGAATTCCTATTTATGCATTAAATATAAATAGTGGATCTTGAAAAACTAAAAATCCCTAATTTAAGTGGAAACTGAAACCTTAGAGATTAGAAATTAGAAAAGTCGCTAATTTACCTCACTATGGACTAATTAGCTACACCATGTCAATGGAAATCTTGTTTCTACTCCTTTAAGATATCCTTCCTAATCCTATAAGGCCAATCTCTTCCTCCACCTGCAGTTCCAACCTCCTAAACTCTCTTTCTTTTTTTTAAACCTTTATGTTACTATAAAAACGATAAATTCATCTTTAAGGGTAAAAAATTCTTATTTAAAAAAATGATACTTTTACATTGGTTGGGTTGGTCGTGCTAAGCCCAAGCCCAGACTCAGAACGGCACATGGGCCGATCGGCCCACCCCTTGATGATTGACCTAATTCCTATAGGTATTAGCTATATAAATTCATTACCTCATCATGAAAAAGGTACGATTTTCTAGAACCCTAGTATTCTTTATTCACTAGCCACCAAAACTCTCAAAAAAGGCTAACTTGAGCGCCGGAGGGGCCTACCGGCAGTCATCCCCCGGTGTGCCTTATTGTTTTGCAGGTATTTTTGTGCCAAAGTCTACCAATCCCATGGATCCAAGCAGCAGCGCCCAGCCCCATCAAAATCAAACAGAACCAGATGGCGCCCACCGTGGGGCTCGGCATCAGGACACTACGTCCAGAAGCACTCAGATCAGTCAAGCGGCGGCGACAAATCCTGATGTAGCCGCTATCGCGACACTTGCGCTACAGCGAATGGGCTTGCAGCTACCCGCCGCCCTTACCTTGCCTGGCATAGACGAGTTACCCCCTCAA
>JAOSBN010000007.1:30688303-30702834 GCA_027563595.1 Erythroxylum suave
ATAATTAATATATTTTGTTTTGTATATTGTTTAATATATTTTAAATAATTTTATTATAAAATAAAATATAGTTAAAAATAATAAAAGTGTTTTTTATTTTTATGTTGCCAAATAGTCTACTGTATGAAACTCTTTTTAAAAAGCTATTCTTTTAATTGACAGCCAAACAGTCAACTAGCTTTTTGAAAAAGCTCTTCTCAGAAAAGCTCTACTAAAAAAAACTCTATTAACAAAAACTCTACTGATATAAGCTCAATCAAACAGATATTCTCTACATAATAACGAATTATACTCAAAGTAGTTGATTTATTCGCTTTATCTATATGGTTATTATTATATTCAATATTTGAATGAGCACGAAATGATTTGTGTGTGATTCATGATTCATAATTTGTTTTTAATATTTGATTATTAAGAATGGAAAAAAATCTTACACGTGGTGTCAGAACTATGGGTTAAAGTTTCTTAAATATGTGACGGCACGATAACGTCATGCTAGCACCTAGGAAATCCAAATGGCAATTTCATCGCCGCAATATTTCCAAATAGCTGAAGAACGTGAGGCTTTTTGATTTATTATCATTTTTTATTTTCATGTCATGACGAAAAGGAGCGTTGCTTCTTCGTTCAGTTCCAACGTCTCGTGGAACTAGGCCAGCACGTACTTTCTGTTCAGATTTGCAATTGTTTCCTTTTTTTTGGTTTTATGTGCATGTATGGTTAACCGTCTCTTTCAATTCTATATGGAAAATTCAACTTTTGATTCATGAAGTTTTGATGAATTGTTTTCTAAAATTTTAGTTTCGTACGTTTGGTCGTATTAATGATATTTTGAATTATAATTAAAATTTTAATTTTAATTTCATCTTATAGATGTATTGTTATTATTATTATTATATATATGTGTGACAGTATGATTAAAATTAATTTTTTGGTCACTATAGTTGTGAATATGTAGTCATATAATTTATGTATTTTTATGAAATGTCATTATGAAAATTTTATTAGTCGATAGAAATTAAGGAATTTACCCAAAAGTACATCAATGTTCTGTAACTAATAAATATAAAGGAAAAAATTGATATACTCTTTATCATATATGTATAGTTATCCAAAGATGCTAGATTTATTTGATGAAGTTTATTTAATTTTCTTATAAAGTTTAAATAGCATTTTAACGATGGTGATGATATGTATTGTTCGGTTTACTTAAAAGAAACCTGCAACATATTTAATGTATGTGCTTCCTGTCTCTGTTACTTAGTGAGCTTTTATATGTTTGCAGTTATTAGTCTTCACTCTCAAGCTTCTTCTGTGACCTTGTTTACTAGTGTGAATTTCTTTGCATGAAGCGAACAAGTCACTTTCCATTTAGGTGCTTTAGATCTTGACTTGACGCTAATAGATGATAAGTTTTCTGACCCTAATGATACCAGTACAGAGGTTGAAAAAGCACACTATAAGGCATGGACAAGGTCTATCAGACTATGTTTGCACTTTATGCGAATGACGATTACCAACAACATTAAGTCTACTCTTTTTAACGCTGAAAATTATGCTAAAGATTTTCTTAAGCTCGTGAAAGATAAGTTCTGTTCTGTCGATAAGGCACTTGCAGGGATACTTATGGCTGAACTCATGATCATAAAGTTTGATGGATCAAAGAGTATGCAATATGTCCTTGATATGACAAATATTGCAGCAAGACTTAAGACACTGGGTATGGTTATGGAAGACTCCTTATGTATTTTATCATGAACTCACTTTCTACTAAATATGAACCGTTCCACATCAATTATAACAGATTGAATGATAAGTGAAATATTGATGAATTGTCCTGTAAGCTTATCCAGGAGGAAGCGAGATTAAAGAAATAAGAAGTTCATTTTATTGACCTAGTAGGTCAAAGAGCTCGAAAGAAACTCAAATCAAAGGCCAAGTTAAGAAGAAAGAACCTGTTAAAGTTCCACAGGTTACCAATGGTGAAAGGAAGGGACAAAAGTTAGATAAATACCACTTTTGAAAAAGATTTTCTAAAACGTAAGACTTGGTTAGAAAAAAATGATATACATTATGTTATTGTATATTTTGAATCAAACTTATCTTAAGTTTCTTCTAATACTCGGTGGTTTAACTCTAGTTTCACTACTCATGTTTCCAATGTTATGTAAGGATTCCTTATAATCCAAATCATAAGCCTAACTAGCAACTTTCTGTTTATGAAAACTGAATGAAGGCCCCAATTGAAGGTGTAGGGACTTACAGGCTGACATTAGATACTGGGCATCACTTTGATCTAATGAACACTCCCTATGTACCTTCAATTTCTAGAAATTTAATTTTTTTTTCTAGACTTGATACTAGTGGATATACCTTTAAGGGTGAACATGGTTGTTTCAATTTGTATAAGAATAATTCCTTTATTAGTTATGAAATGCTTATGGATGATTTATATAAATTGAAACTTGATGATTTTTTTTTGAATCCCCATTTATTGTCAATCATAGTGTTGGAATAACACGTAGTTTGGTGAATTAACATTCTGCTTACTTACGACATAAACTTTTGGGTCGTATATCCAAAGAAAAGTTAGAAAGATTAGTAAAAAATGAGATTCTACCAAATATAGATTTTGTTGATCTTGGCTTATGTGTGTACTGCATTAAGGGCAAGCAAATCAATCATAGCAAGAAAGGAGCCACAAAAAGCAGTAAGCTTTTTGAAATAATACACATCAACATTTGCAGACCTTTTGACATTCCATCTTAAAGACTTCATCATCTTTATAGATAATTTTTTTATGGTATGGATATATCTATTTGTTGCATGAAAAATCTCAAGCTGTAAATACCCTTTAAGTGTTTGTAAAGGAGGTTGAGAGCAATTACATAGAAAAGTGAAGATTATAAGACTTTTTAGAGGTGGTGAGTCATATGAAAAGTATGATGAATTTGGACAGTTTCCTGGTCCGTTTGCTAAGTTCCTCGAAAGTCATGGTAGATGTGCACAGTACACTATGCCAGGCACACCGCAACAAAACGATGTGCAAAAAAGTGAATAGAACATTAATGGATATGGTTAGGAGTGTGATAAGTAATTCCTCATTACCCAAAAGTTTGTGGATGTATGCATTTAAAATTGTTATGTATCTGCTAAATAGGGTTCCTAGTAAGACAATTCCTAAAACTCCTTTCGAGTCATGGACTGGAAAGAAACCTAGTTTAAATCATCTGCATGTTTGAGGTTGTCCAGCAGAAACACATATCTATAATCCACAACAAAGAAAATTGGATTCTCGAACGATTAGTGATTACTTTATTGGTTACCCAAAGAAATCCAAAAAGGACATATTTTACTGTCCAAACTATAGTTCTAGAATTGTTAAAACAACCAATGCCAAATCTTTAGAGAATGGTGACGTCAGTGGGAGTGTTGAAAATCAAGTTGTGGATATTAATGAAATTAGGGTTGATGGTCTATTACCTATAAATGTTATTAAATCCACAACTACATCAAATGTTGTTCCTGCTTTGGAAGATCAAAACAATCAAGAACAACATTTAAATAATAAAGAAGCACCCTATGAAAAACCTAACTTAGCACCACCTCATACAAATGAACCAGTTGGTATAGCTTTAAATAAACCTATAAGGGTTAGAACGTCAATTATTTATGATGATTATGTAGTTTATTTACAAGAGTCGGATTAGGATTGTGGCATTGATAATGATCATGTTTCGTTTTTACAAGCCATAAATAGTGATAAGTCTGAAAGATTGATTGATGCCATGAAAGAAAAGTTGAAATCAATGACTCAAACAATATCTAGAATCTTGTAGACTTGCCAAAAGGTTTTAAACGAGTTGACTATAAATAGATCTTTAAGATCAAACACGACTCGAATGTCAATGTTGAAAAATATAAAGTTAGACTTATTGCCAAAGTTTACATTCAAAAAAATGACATTGATTATAAGGAGACTTTTTCACATCGAGAATAATTATAGCATTAGTAGCTCAATTTGATTTAGAGCTACATCAGATAAATGTGAAAACAACCTTTCTGAATGTATCTATTTTTTTCATAAAGTATCTTGCAATCTTTATCAGATCTATCCACATGTTTCTGGTTGATGTAGACGCTGCTATTTATGGTAGAAAACTTATTTCAGATCTATAATTTTTCTAAATGCAGCATTTTTGTCCACTACGACTCTGATTCTTACGAGGAAAATGACAGATAAAGCTCCGAGAAAGCCAAGTCTGAGTACAAAAGGGAACATAGTCCATTTCCCAGGTTCTTCCACAGAAAATATTTTCAGAGCCAATCTGAATCTGGTAAGCTATTACCCCTTGATAAATGTGCAGTATTGTCAGGGAGTACTAACCACTTGATAAATGTGCAGTATTGTCAGGGAGTACTAACCAGGGTGATTTCTAGTTCAGTTTTGATTGTAAGAAATATGGCTTGATATTGTGGCCCAGATTTTCTATAATCTCATATTAAACTTGGTTTAAGTTATTTTTAGTTTAATAGTATATTAAATTTTAACTAGAAGTATATATAAAGTAGTCCTCTCTCTATCTTAATTAAGTACAAACAAAACACAAATATAAAAGGAGTAGGTATTTGTGCATTGAGCTATCAATCAAGCTATCATATAGAAAGAGGGTTAAGAAAGAGAAACTAGTTCATAATCGATAACAACTTTCTTCTCTACATAATAACAAATTATGCTCAAGATAAGTGATTTATTCGCTTTATCTATATGATTATTATTATATTCAAGATCTGAATGAGCACATATAATTTACGTATGATTCATGATTCATGTCTCTAATGTTGGATTATTAAGAACCGAAAAAATCTTACATTGATTACCCATTTGAGTTTCAGAGGTTGATTATGAGTTTTGTTGAAACCTATGTTCTGAACTTGCGTTGTTCGTTAGTAAAAAGCTGAGTCTGAAACCAAAGAAGTTGCAGGTTTCTCCTGATATGCTTATGATAGTAATTTCTCTAAAGAAAAAGGGAAGAAACTGTTGCTAATCTTTTTTCTGTTATCTTTTCTTTTTGTATCACGTAACTATGCTGTGATCTTACGTGGTTTTCTGGTTCTTATATGAATTTGGAAGGAAAAACTCATTGCTAGAAAGTGGATTTTAGGTATGAACTTCTCACTAGCAACCTTAGCAACTCCAGCCTGCGTACTTTAAGCCATTCGGCAAACTCAGGTGCAGTGGTTTTTCTTTAGCAACAATTAAAAATCTGAATCCGTAATTTAACTATAAAAATTTTGAATTTATTAGATCTAATAATTTTTATTTTTATTGTTAGTATTTTTTATTTCGTAAAAAAATATTTTTGCTTGAATTCTTGTTTATGATTTTATTGTTTTCCAAAAATTTCGAAAATCATAAAAAATGATTTTTTAAACATTGTTATACTAATTTTGTATAAACTAAATATATATTATTTTAATATATATTAATATATTAATCTTATTAATTTTAAGTAATAAATTTATTAAATTTTTAAATTAAATTAAATTTAAAATATCTTCAAAATATATAAATTTCAAATAAAATTTGATTTAATTATTAAAAATATATAATGAATATTAATTTATAAATAAAACGTTAATTTTTAAATTATTTATTTTAATAATTAAGTTTTATCTAATATGTAATAATTACCAGTGATAAAAATATAACTACATTAATTTAACAATGAAACTAAAAATCACAACAGAAAAATAAAAATATAACTAAATGTCTTCTTAATGTTTGATAAGGCGGTTAGTAATTGAATAAAATATAATTTAATATTATTTCATCTTTTGAGAGGAAGGTTTATAATGAAATGAAATGAAATAGGATCGAAAGAGAGAGTCTTATACTACTTCCTATTTCATCCTAAACAGTATAAATGAGTTATTTCCGAGTTGGCCGATTTATGATGTAATAAACATGTGCTACCTAATATACTCTTAATAATATTTTATAATATCAATTATACCTGCAAGCTTATGTTTTTATATCTATTAACATATGCTTTGTTATATTAAGACTAGAATAGTCATTCATTATCATTATATATACATTACATTACATTCCATTCTATTCATCTTCCAAACAATATTTCACTAGATTATATTATGAACTCTTCTATCCCTTTCAATCAACAATTTTCTAATATTACATTCATTTACATTTCATTTCATTCTGTTAACAATCTTACGTCCAACCAAATAATTGATCGAGCTTCAAGGCAAATGACTTGTTTTGGGAGTTGATCGAACTAATTTTGAATTAAACCAAAACAATTTGAATTAAAATTCAGAAATATTAAAGTAATAATTGAAAATCGAAATCGTATTGACTCTCACTCTTATCCATATTTTAAAGGTGTATAACATATATGTATAAAAGTTTGTAAGCCAAATGTAACAAACAATGTTTTAAAAATTAGACTCGAATAAAATTAAAGAATTTAAAATATGATTGAAAGATATTATTTTTATTTATCGAAAAATTTAAAATTTAATTAAAAATTATTAAATAAAAAATAATTAAATTATTTTGGTTTATAAAAATTTATTTATTTACAAAAATTATCTAATTAATTAACTGATGAGTTTTTAACATCAATAGTTATTATTAGAATAAATCAAACTAAAAACAACAACAATGACCCAACAAAGTCCCGCTAGATGCGGGATCTAAAGAGGTCTTATGTACGAAACCTTACTTCTAACTAGTAGAAAAGCTATTTTTGAATGATTATTAAAGTAAATCAAACTAAAAGGTTCAAAATTAAATCAAAAGTTGAACGATTTAAAATTTTTATAGTTAAATAGACTAAATCAATTGAATTTTTTTTATATTCAAATAATTATAATAAATTAACTTGAGATTAAATCTAGTCCAAAACTAATAAAATAAATCAGGTTTAAAAAGATTCAAAGTTCAACATTCAAAGATCTTAATTATTCATATGCTAGAGTTTGTATAATTATTTCAACTCTTTACTATATATTTCAAGTATATATTTATTTATATATAAATTTAATTTTTCACATAGGTCATTTGGAAATAGTCTCTTTATTAATTAGGGATAAAAATGCGTACCATTGAACTTCCTTAAATCTTGTGTCTCAATCAAATTTTTACTGGGTGTTGTTTTTCTAAAAATTAAATGAATTTTGTAAAGAAAATGTGAAACAGATGCATGAGTACAATAGCTACTCCTATCTATAGGAGAAGCTAAAAACGACTAAAGCAAAACCAACACGACACCGTGGAAATTAAATGAAAAAAACGACAGCGTACAATGGATAGACCATAAACAAGGCCCCTTCAATCTGACCCATTGCCATCCCTAATTAGGGATGATAATTTTGGCCCGCTTGGCCCGGCCCGGCCCGGCCTGTATTTTGGCCCTAGTTGGCCGGGTCATAGTCGGCTCGTAACCTGCTTACTTTATTTGAAACGATGTCGTTTTGATATAATTTTTATAAAAAATGATGGGCGGGCTAATCAGTCGGTCGGTGGGTTGGGCAGCAGATCGGCCCATTCTGGCCCACGCGAGCCACGAGACGGCCCACGGCCTGTCATAAATGAGGGCTCGACCCGCGGCCTGTCATAAACAAGGCCCCTTCAATCTGACCCATTGCCATCCCTAATAAATATAAGAAGCGTGAACTATCTTTGATAGCTGAATATGGTAAAGAAAATCTTCTCCTCTCGTGAAGCTTCTAAATTAAGATAACGAATGAGTTCTTCCTCTTCGAGTTGGATGATTGAAGTAAGGACACGAATCTTTTTTTTTATAATAGGGAAACGGAAAAAAGATTACAAGACAGTTCTGGGGAGACAGAGCCCCGACTAATCCTCTAAGAGGATGTGTTGGCACCCGAAAGGTGCTGTAGCAAAATAGTTGACCCCGATATCGGAGTGGTCTACTTGGTTAGCAAGCCAGTCAACACATCTATTACTCTCTCGATATACGTGTCGATGAACAACTTTAAAAAATCATCTTTCTGTGAGTCTAGATCACTCTATTCAGATTATAATTGATTGCAAGACTACTACTAGGCGTTGTTGTATAATTTGATAAATTCAGTATAAGTCATTTTAAAAAATTGTATTTTTTACCCCAAAAGAAAAGATATTTGAATAAATTGAGGTTCAACTTAACACAAGGGCAGCTAATGCTAGTGAAACCCACGACCGTTGGATTACTCCAGAAATTAACTCTTACAGCAAAACACCGACCGTCTGATTCCTGGATCAATTAAAGCCCTGTTTGGTTTAGGGATCCCTAATAGAACTAGATGGAATGTAACACACTTTTATCATTTAATTGCGGGTTTCATAATGGAATGAGATGGAAGCAAAGATTTTCATGTTACGTTTCATTCTATCATAAACAATGAAAATAAGAAACCTCCGATTCAGAGTGTTTAGGATAAAACGTAAACTAATAAATAAATACTACCTAATATATCCTCAATAATTTTTCTGAATATCAATTATTTCTCCTAACCTTAACCCATTTTTTGCAGACTCATTTATCACGGTCCACTATCTTATCACACACACAGATATTATTTCTCCTTACCTTAATATTAATATTTTTATATTATTAATAAAAATTGTATATAATTAATAATAAAATAAAATTTTTATTAGTGAAAAATATAAAATATATAAAAATTATTCTTTAATTGTTTGTATATATTCTATATAAATAAAAATGAAATTTTTTAAATATAAATCACATATAATATAATAAAATTTATTAAATAATTAATAATAATAATTTTATATAATTAATAATAAATTGTATATAATTAATAATAAAATAATAAAACTATTATTAAAATTTTTATTATTTTAAAATAGAAAATATATAAAAATTATTTAGTATAGTTGTGACTTGAAGCGTAACTTTTTAATTAGATATAATTTTTATTTTAAAATCATAACATTAAACTTCTTGTAATAACTATTTAATATCATGAGTATAATAATCATTTGTTATATATTACATTCAATTTCATCTATCTTCTAAATAATATTTCACTACATTAAATTATAAATCTTTTCATTCCTCCAAAATAACTTTACACCATATTTCATTCAATTTTATTATAAATTGTTTCGTTACATTATATTATATTACATTCTATTAATTAACACCCAATAATAAAAATACGTTAAAGTTACAATAGGCCTTAATGTGAAGGAACCAAAAGCATCCAATCCAATGACACGTAAGCAATACTAGATAGGCCTGGGGCGTGAGGAAAGTGAATCTTCTCCACTCGTCTCGTTGTCTCACTCTCCCTCTAGGCCAACTCTGCTTCTTGCTTTGCATTAACCAGTACCTGGCCACCGCCATTTTTGAGTTCCAAGCAAACTTGACACCGGTAAGTTTCATCAATGGCTTCTGTCTCAGCTACTTGTCTCAGGTTCCAATCTTTACCTAGCCGGCTCTGTAGGACAAACCAGGTGAAGCATTACTCTCTTATCTTCTTCTAATCAGTTTCATACCTGCATTGTTCTTGATCTTGTAGTCCAGTGTATGGTTGTTTAATATCAGTTGCGACAAAGTTTCAAACACTTGAAAGACTCAAAAAGTTCTAAATTAGGATTGCGGATACAATTACCATGAATTTCGATAACAATACGGATTGCAACCACATTGACTATAATGCTTCTGGTTTCACCACATGCAGGTGGCTCAGAAGGCTGGTTTAAGTCTAGCTTCGGTGAACTGGGGAAAGTATATGTTCCCTTCTCTGAAGTCTTCTCGCTTCCATGTCTCGAGTATGGTAATCTTATACACCATTTAATGGACTTGTTGAGCTTTTTTACTCAATTAATCTCAACTATAAGTTCTATTTCATCACTAAGATTCTAAATTTTAGACCATATTACGAGCTACTACGATAATTATGGACGAATTTGAATTCCTGATCACCGTCGTTAAGTGAAATTTGTGTTCTTGAATTGACAGGCAAAGCCAGAGACAGTAGACAAAGTTTGTGAGATAGTGAGGAAACAGCTAGCTTTACCCTCTGAAACTGAGCTCACCCCTGCCTCACAGTTCTCTGCTCTTGGTGCTGACTCGTTAGACACAGTAAGCGCGTTCTACCTTTACAATTTGTAGAGAAAGTAAAGCTCGGATCTGATTGGAAGTATGGTCACTTAATATGGTATTAGAACTAAGGATAACCTATAGGTCAGATCCCGCCAAATTTTTTAAATAATTTTTTTAAAATTAAAAATATATAATAATTTATTTTTTAAATTATATTAGGATTTGGATGGCCCAAACTTAAGCTCACCTAAGGCCCAACTCTTTTACATAAAACGATGTTATTTTGGTTAGAATAATTGGATCTTGAGTTTGTCTGGGTCTGGGCTTGACCCATGGGTCAGCCCATTAAAATCAACTAAATTTAGGCCCATGAGCTAAAAATTGTCATTCCTAATTAGAACAAGTTTGCTTCAGATTATTAATTTTTCGGTTGTCCATCTAAATATCTAATCCTAGCGGCCCAGTCTAGTTACCGATGTGGTTATTTCAAGTAACAACTACATTTTCAGTCCCGGTTGTACTTGAAGGGGAGAGTTAGAGTATTTCATATTGATTAAACATGAAAATATTAAAGATTTTAGCAAGAGTCAATTATCTAAATAATTAGTTCTGATTATTTTAACAATGGTTAATCTAAACTCAATTATTTTTAGTAAATTCTACGGTTTACCTATATTAAAAAATCTAATAGAACAAAATTTTATTTGATTAAATTTTGAATTGGATCCGAAAATAATAAAAATTCTCAAAATTCTAATCTAGGTTCCGATTTGGACCTCTAGATTTTGGCTCAAACTTAATTAGGTAGGATACTTAATGCTTGGTCTTTTGTCTGGTCAAGAACTGTAAATGGACATATGATTGTGGCAGGTGGAGATAGTGATGGGGTTGGAGGAAGCTTTTGATATTAGTGTTGAAGAAGAAAACTCTCAGAACATATCAACAATTCAAGAAGCTGCTGAGCTGATTGATAAGCTTGTTCAGAAGAAAGCTGAAGCCTGATATGGAGGTTGAGATCAATTAGAACTTGGCAGAAAAAGAAGAAAAGCAACTTTCAGGATATTTGGTTTGATTCTTCTTCTCTTGTTTGAATGGGTTCAAGTTTCTATGTCAAATTTCCATTGTTTTGCTTCAAACCTTTCTGTTGCTCTTCTCATTGGATTGTAAGAGATGGACTTGCAATTTTTGAGAATACTGTAAGTTTTTTTACTTGTGGGTCTTTGATTTTTTTAGACCAACACTTGCAAAATTTAAGTAAATAATATTTTAAAGTTAAATATAACAAAATTTTCGCAGTGAATGAAAGGATTCAAATTTGATCCTAAAAATTTCCGAAGGGGTGTAGTTTTGCAAATCTAGCACAATTAAAAACATAATATTAAATATACAAATATAAATCAACTTCAAAATTTGTTAACGCAGTTCGACATACTTTATCTACGTCAGCGGGGCCCTCACCCAGCTTAATACTTCCACCAGAGAACAACAATAATTTTATACAAGGCCTTTTAGAACCGACTCTCTCAATTCTTACCACTGTCTCTCGTCTTCACAACCCGTGAAAGTATTTCACACCCAGTAATAGGACCGACTCATGTTAACTTCAACAGAAAATTTTCTCAACAACTTTTACCAAAAAAGATGATAAACAAACAACTCAAGTGATTAACATAAATTATAACATGAACGAAAACAATTGAGATATAATGAAACAACTTCCCTATAATTTAACTCCTACCAAGATGGATCTGAAAAATGTTTACCAATTGAATAGCTGTAATCTACTTCCTAGATTGGTTGAAGCCAGCTCCGGCCCTGGGCAGGGGCGAGCTAGGCCCCTCTTAATAATATAAAATATAGTTTATTAAACAAAGAAACAGACCAAACCTCAAACCTGCTGCCTGCATGATTTTTTTCCTGTTGCTCACTTGCTCCTCTCTGCCGCCGCATGTGCACTGCTGTGTGTTGTCACTTTGTACCGTTTCCTGGTTGATATTGTGATATATAGTTCATATCAACGTTACCTGTGACGAAGAAGTAACTAGTAAGAACCGCTGCATCCATGCTATCACGGTCTTGGATACGGTTAAGACGTTAAGTTTTTTCTAATTTATTTTTAATTAAAATCAGGGCCCACATCTTCTCTTTTGCCCCGGGCCTACAAAATCTCAACACCGGCCCTGGTTGAAGCTGCAATTGAAATCAACACCAATCAATTTACCGATCATCGACAAGAAGACCACAAAGAAGAACACATCACCCACTCAAAATGAACTTCATACATCTCCCACTCAAAATGAACTTCATCTTTTACCACCAATCACTGTAGCCAACATGAGACAATCGCAGCCAAGAACAACGAATTTGGTTGCATGAAGAACTCAATTGAAAGATAGCCACTCACCCACATTTTCAGCAATTAACCAAAATAACATAAAGAGTACACAGTCATAGGCACATGCAAAAGCAAGATTATCTCATCATCATTCAAGAGGTCTTCACTTAGTAGAATTCTTCATTCAGTACACCTTTTAGTCACGTGATGCATATCCATATCTTTTACAAGATTGAGTTTTTATTGAAGTAAAACTAGAATTATTGTTTAATTACACCAAAACAACAATTCTTAACCTATAGTCCAGCTAGCTTTACCCAATCAAATCAATATATCTTCTACCTTATCTTGATTTGAATTTAAAGCAACATTATCTTGGAGATCCAATTATCAAAAATACCAAAAATAAACAATGAGATATATAACATATATCTTAATAATCTTTCCCTTTTTGGCATTGTTTGTCACAAATCTAAACCACCCCCTAAGGACGATAATTGGACACATGACAAAGACTCCCCCTTAATCCCAGATCCAAACATAGATAATATCATCCAGGATTAACAATCATCTCAACATAAACAAACTATAAAAGATAATGCAGCAACCAACACAAACCCAAGTCTTCTCCCCCTGTGGGACAAAGGATGCCAAAAAGTGTACTCAAGAGGCATCTGAAAATTGAAGAACTCGCTGCTTCGGTTGACAAAGAGCGTTAAGTGCCACTTGAAAGATTCCTTCAATCCGTTCAAACTCAATGAAAAGAGCCGCATGAGGATTGACAGATGAAGTGGTCGAGGCATTTGAGGGGCCAAATGAGGTGTGGTGCAAGTCCACTTCTCGTGGTTGTTTGAAAATTCTTGGCAAAATGTTCATTAACGTGATTGGTTCAAGGACATTCGACTCCAACCGAGGGATGCCATTGACATATAACAATTGAGTAATAAAACATGGAAAATATAGCAAGGAGTGCGATTTACTTCCAACAACCAGCATAGCTTCCATTATGAGTGGCCCCAGATTAAAATTCGCCCTGATACCAATTGCACAGACCAATTTAGCCTACACTAAATAAACTGAAACAACATGGGTACTAAGCATCCAATTAGCTAAAACTAACTTATAGATCACAAAATATTTTTGTGCCAACAAAGAGGCGCTTAGCACCGAACTGGCTGGCTAAGCAGTTAATTTGCCTCTAGTTAACATAGTCGCAATCAAATCATTAGGAACAATCCAATCATCATCACAATTTCGGTCTC
The DNA here is from genome assembly GCA_027563595.1 of Erythroxylum suave. NCBI lineage: Eukaryota > Viridiplantae > Streptophyta > Magnoliopsida > Malpighiales > Erythroxylaceae > Erythroxylum > Erythroxylum suave. The sequence continues at coordinate 30,702,007 of JAOSBN010000007.1, forward strand.
CAATGAGATTATCAAATCTCAAAAAACATTTAGTCTATCAGCATCAAATTGTACTAGCCGACTCCGCATATACACTAATTTATAGCTTAATGCAGTATCATTCAATATATCACTAGTCAAATTGCAATAAAAGTCCTTTACTATTTCAGAATCAGAATGCTCCCGTAGCAATCCAGTTTGCAATAAAGTCCTCTCAGATAACATAACATCCAATCGATACTATTGGAATCCATCTAAATTAATTGAGTGGTCAAGAACTAACCTGATATTGCCGAGAGTATCTCATTTTTATGCAACTTCGGAAGCGTAAAACTTAAATGATATCACATTGTCCACTATCATTTGGCCACAAAAAATTCTCCGAAGTGGGTGGATTGTTTTCCGAGCTCTTTGCGTGGTTCGCTTATGAGGAATACTAGAAGGAGCAGTTGATGGAGACTCTGCAGTGGGAACCTCGTCGAAGTCTGATGAGGTGTCTTGGACTATTAAGAGAAACATATGCACGTCGTCGTCGTCATTTGACAATCTATCCTGAACAGAGGGGACATCGGGGATTTTGATAGGTATTGCAGAAGAAGACTCAGCCCTGGTTAATGATTTCTTAGACGTTGATTAAAGGAGAAGACGACTGGAGCATCGTCTTGGACTGACAATTGAGGGAGTTGTTGGAAAATTATGCAAGATCGAATCTAAGCACAGTGGAATAATTTAAAAAAATTTTCCATAGAATCAACTTTAACAGAATTAAATTTGAAACATAAAACAAGAAATTTAACAAAAATCACACCTGTTTCGATTTTCCGTTGTGATTTTTCCTTTCGGTTGAAT
>JAOSBN010000007.1:30702934-30718239 GCA_027563595.1 Erythroxylum suave
ATGCCAGTGCAATAATTGCTCAATTATCCAATTATACATAACTAATAATGCATGAACATGCCACATATGAATGCAATTAAATTGTACCCATCCCATCGGTGGCGGGATGTTACATCCAATTATCAAAAATACCAAAACTAAATAATGAGATATATAACATATATCTTAACAGATCCTTTTAGATTGTATGAATTGTATTTTAATAAAATTTTGTTAAATAAATTTCTCCAACTTTGTTAAGGATAAGGGTGTGTACTATTAGGTCTTTCTAGGCCTTTCATATCATCATCATTTTTATTAAGTTGTTGTTGTTGTTGTTGCTGCTGCTGCTGTTATTTCTACTATAATTTCTCCAACCTTATTGTCTTAAAATAAATGCACTCCATTTTGTTATTTTAAGTATAGAAAAAAAATACACGTTCTATTAGTCTTAATTCAAAATCAATATATTAATTTTGGTTTAATTAAATTTACTTTTGAGTTTAAGTATTTAAATGTAATCAAAATTGAGTTTGCCCAATTTTTTTTTTCAATTTGATCAATTACAAAAAAATCATAATCAAAATTAAGTTTGACAATTTTTTTTTCAATTTGATCAATTACAAAAAAAATCAAACTAAAATGGTCCAAAATTAAAAAAGAGTTTGAGTGACTTTTAGTTTAAATCTAACCGATTCAATTTATTGTCTTTCCTATTTTTATTTTTCTTTTAAAACACACAGATTATGATATATTATTAAATCAAAATTTTAAATTGTAAATAATGCATTGTAATATAATTGTGAAATATATAATTATAAATAATGCAACTGCAATCATGATAAAAGCTACATTAATAAAATTATAATAACATAACCATAACGTTATTACAATTTGCAACTTCAAATTTGGTCAATGTTGAAAAAATGGGTGCAAAGCAATATTAAATCACGAGCCTCAACTTATATTCCTATAATTGTTATTTCTTATGACTATTTAGCTTAACAATTTGAACGATGAATAATCCTATCATTAGAATCTCAATTCTCAAAGATTGAATTAATCAATAATGGGCAATGAAAAATATTGTGCTCGATAAATCTTATGTAGATGTTTATAAACAAACATGTAAAAGAATCTCATCGAGTAAGTATACAACTAATAATTATTAAATAATTAGAATTTTTATATTTTAATTTGAATTATATAAATAGTTAGGATCTTTAAATTTAAATTTTAAGTAAACACATTTATATTGTATAGTAATGTTTTTATAATGATATCAATAATATTTTAAAACATATCAAAATTAAGTTTGGATTCATTTATAATAATAAGATATTAATTTAACTTATACAACATCACAATTTAATAAATTGAATTATTAAATATAGAAATAATTTAATTTTAAAGATATTAATAAATTTTAATATTTTACAAAAATTTTAATTATTTCAGTTACTTTTTTATGATGTTTTAAAAATAAGACTAGAAATTAAATCAGTAAGACAATAGGTTTAAAAGTTTCAACTGATATTAGATTGTCATAAAATCTGCTAAAGATTAAATATAATTAAATAATTTAAAATATGATTAAAACCTATAGCCTGATAGGCCATGAGCGTGGCTCACTATTTTTATTTTAAAAAAAAACTTTGAAAATGACATCATTTTGGAAGTAACGATTAGGTCTTAGCCTGTGGCCCACCTGTGACCCGATTAATACAGACCCAAGCCAGCCCGAACCGATTTTGACATTTTTAATTATGAATTTATTATAAAAATTTTGAAATTGGATAAAAAATTTTACCTAATCATCAAAATATCGAACACGTCATCTCAAAATATTTTGACTATACGTCAACGTATGGGTCCCACAAAATCCTCTCCCACGAAAGTCGTTTGGTAAGCCTCGAAACGACGTGCCGTTGCGGCAAAAATTACCTGAATAAATAGCGATTCCATTTCTTTTCTTTCGAGTTGCGGGTCTGAATTTCAACTGTTTTCTTCGCTATGTCATCGGGAGTCCACTTCTATTGATTCTCTTTTCCTCTCTACTTTTCCGTCGATTTTCTCTATAAAAAAAACAGATCTAGCCCCTCCGAAATCCTCGCCTCACTGTTACACATCACTTAAATCTATACAAAGTACAAACACATAGCTATAAGCATATCTACGTTGTTCTTTTGTGGAGTGGATGGATCGGAGGACAGCTGGGAGTCCGGTGTTCGCACGGCATTGGAGTTCTAGCCCTTCGTCTCCGGCAATGTCACCGGCGCATCCAAGCTCGCGACTCGGGACCGGCATGTCAACCATCAAGCGATCACAGAACGTTGCTACGAAAGCCGCGGCACAGCGGCTTGCTCTAGTTATGGCGTCGCGCACCGCCGATGATGAGGAGGATGACGACGATCTAGGATTGCGATTCAGTGCTTCAATGCGTGTTGCTCCGTCGAGTTTAAACAGCAGTCTTAATCACAGCAACAGCAGCAATAACGTCGCTGCTACTTTGCCTGCTGTTTCGCTTACTAGACCTAACAGATCTCAGTCTCCTTCGGTAAGTCATCGCACTACCGCCTCACACGCTGCGGTTTCTTTCTCTCGTTTGAATTTTTGATATATGTATATTTCTTGTTTTGGACCTGGATGCCTTGTTTCCTGTATAGATTAGCCGCGATGCGTGTATTGACATTATGTTAAACCACGACGATATATTTACGTTACTTCCATGTTTAGTGTTTTGCCGTTTAAATGATTTAAAATTGACGGGATTTTTCGTGTTTTAATTAGTTAGGTCGGAACTTTGCAGAGCATGTACCTGTTGTTCGATCATCATCAGCTGAGAGGTCATCGCTGTCTGTTCGTATACCTCTGTTGATGCCATCTAGTAAACCTTCGTTGAGAAGTCCTGCTTCCATTAGTCCGATTGAGCCTACTGCCAGCAAGAGTAAGGACAGAAGGTCAGTAAACTTGGTTATGTCTGTTCTCATGTTTATTGATTTTATTTATTTTTATTGGCAGGATTTGATATTTGATAGTGATCATGTAAATAGTAGTATTATTAGTGTGTTAATATAATAATTATTCTAGTCGTGCCAGTGGAATTGCATCAAGTTATCTAAACAAAAATTCTAATGCATTCACATTTATGTGAAAGAGGTGATATACAAAATGAGACACTCAAGTGTCTGCAGCAGAACAGCAAGATTTAAGCTAAAACTTGCTTGTTTGGATTATATTCGAGCTTCATTTATTATCACTTGAATTCCATTGATGCTTTTGTTACTAAATGTTTTGAATGCCATGTATCCCAGGTTTAGTTTAGATGTGGGACAACAGAGGGTAAAACATGGGGGCGATGAGCGCGAAGCTTCTGTACTTCGTGATGAAGTATGTTTTTCTCGTCATTATGGATAATGGAATGTCAATCTCTTTGCTCAGATATGTTGGAGCACATTTTAGGTTTGAAGATGACATGGTCATCGTTTTGCAGGTTGACATGCTACAAGAAGAAAACGAAATAATTGTGGATAAAGTATGTGCTCCTTACTATATAATTGATGGTTAGCGCGCGCGTGTGCACACATGTATATAATGTGTAAACTTATGTTTGGGTATTTTGTACAGCTTCGCCTGGCAGAAGAAAGACGTAAGGAAGCTGAGTCCAGAGCTAAGGAGCTTGAAAAACAGGTCATTCATATTACTGACTGCATTAAGATATAATGGATCTGTTATTTAAATTTTGTTGTCTACTGAATTGGCTGCTATAGTAAAGAATACTCTGCCTCAGTTGTTTGTACCAAAACATAGGACTGCTTTACGTAACATATTCAAGTATATGAAGGATGTCCATATCTGGAGACTCGAATATAGAGAATGTGCCAATATTTCACCCTAGCTCGTTCAGATTCATTGCAAATTAATACCAGTTAAAGCATTTTGGTAAAGTTGTCTGTAGCACAATAATTTTTTTCCCGATGGATGCAAGTTATTGCTTCAATTTGGCAATGCTGAACATGATGTGGTGTTCTTTGTGTTTATGTTGTCATTGATTTGACTTGCTTAACTACCTTCTGTTGCTCAGATTGCTGGTCAATTGCCTTGATTGGCTGACAATGCCTGTCTCCCTGAATGTTTCCTATTATACTGCAAATGATGTAGCTAGTCATTTGTTTCTTCATTTCTGCTTTCATTAGGTGGCGGCTCTTGGAGAAGGTGTTTCCCTTGAAGCTAAATTGCTAAGCAGGTAATTCTGCCTGCTTTATATTTATCAATCAGGAGCATTCTGGTTTTGATTATATATTATCATTAAACAGGAAGGAAGCAGCATTACGTCAGAGAGAGGTGAGCTGGGATATCTCTGTTCTGGATGTTAATTGTGAAAATGAAACTAGAATTTTTGTTTTTCTACCTTTTTCCATATCCTTCAGGAAGAAACTCTGGAGTGGACCATATCTTTAGTTAGTCTATTAATGAATAATTATCGTCGATTGCACCAACAGTTCAACCTAAGTATGCTTTTCCTCATCTTTTACTATAAATTGTTCCTCACAGGCTGCTCTTAAGGCTGCCAAACTGACAAAAGATGGAAGAGATGAACAAATAGCAGCCCTTCATTTAGAACTTCAGGTACGGCCATACGCTTCTATGGTTTTTGTTCAGTGCTATGCTGTGAGTTTAACTGGAGTTTTTAACCCATATATTTTAAACTTTTACCAGAACATGAAAGATGATGCTGCAAATGCTGTTGAACAACTCCAGGAAGCAGAGTCTGAGGCAAAAGCTCTTCGGACAGTAACTCGGAGAATGATTTTGACTGAGGAAGAGATGGTTAGTGGATTTTGAAATGAAATGAAATCACAATTTGCCTGTGTAAGTAACTTTATCCTGCATGTGCCTTTTAGGAGGAAGTTGTCATGAAGAGATGCTGGCTTGCTCGCTACTGGGGTTTAGCTGTACGGCATGGTATTAAACCTTCTGCATTAATCTTATGCTCTAGAGAAAATAATTACCTTATAATAATATTTCTTCCTTGATAAGGCATGCAGCGATAAGTTTCATCTGGATACGGAGGTTACAGGCTTGGGTTTTCTATATCTTCATGATATTGTTTTGATTTTACAATAAGGGTTACTATCCTGATTCTGTGTTCAAATTGCCATCTCTGTTATTTATTTCATCACTGTATATTCTGTTATCTTATGGGTTCCTGTCTTCTGTTAACACGTAAATTGGACTTGCCAAACACATTAATCCAATCTTTAATTCTTAATTTCTTTTCCTGTGGTTGTTTTTTGTGGTTTATAGACATTTGTGCAGATGTAGCAACCTCAAAACATGAGCAATGGTCAGCACTAGCTCCTCTTCCTTTTGAAATTGTCATTTCTGCTGGACAAAAGGCCAAGGATGAGTCTTGGGACAGGGGTTAGCTTACTAACTCACTGTTAGTTTTTGCGTTGTTACTTTTTCAAGTTTTTATTTATTTATGCCTTTATTACTTCTCATTACGTAACTATGACATTGATGAATGGAACAGGGAGTGTTGCTTTGGAACGGAATAAACCATCACGTGATTTTAGTGATCTAACAGGAGAGGGAAATATTGAGAGTATACTTGCAGTTGAAATGGGATTGAAAGAATTAGTTTCTCTGAAGGTTTTTTCATTTATTTATCTTTTTATTTGAAAGCCTTGTTTGTTTGGTCATTAGCCTGTTGTTTAAAACTGTTGCTTATTTTATTTTTTTACGTTATTAAAATGTTCTTGAAGTCAAGTGTTATGATAGTTCATCCCTTATCTTCAACAGATCAAAACAGTTGATTTTATTTTTTAGAAGTTCAGCTTATTGATAATTTACCTTTTCCTAAGCACTATTTCCTACATATATCTGATAATATTTGTCTTCGTTTATTAAGGTGGAAGATGCTGTCGCTCTTGCCTTGGCTCAAAACAGACTATCAAGTACGTTTTGATTGTAACCATTATAGAATTTCTGCCATCTTTAGCTACTTTTGTGCATCACTACTATATTTTGTTGATAACGAATCCATCTATGGAATGCGTTTTACCATGTAGTGAACACCATTTGCAGCCGAATTCATATATGTTGCCTTTAATTTGAACATGAAATTGTAATTAGTCTACAATAATTGCAATTTTTTTGGTTTCTTACTTTTTGCTCTCTTTGGGATGGTGTTTCTGCGTGAGTTGTGTTATGCATTTTTTATAATTTTTGGCCTATATGATCAGCCAGTCCTACTGTACTTTATTGATTTTAGTGAATTGATTATTCTATATCCATTACAAACGATTAATGATACACAAATTTGGATTTTACATATTATGGCCATTGTTTCCTCCATAATATTCACATAATTGTTCATATTTATTGTACTTCTTGTTTTTGGCTTTTTAGGTTTGAGATCGTCAACTGATCCCATATTTATGGAGGCCTTTGGTAAGATCATGATCCTATCAGTCGAATTATGCCCCATGACACTGTAGATGGAGTTTCTTTTACATTGTTACTGTCTGTCACTTTAACTGCAGAATTACCTAAAGAAGAGGCTGAAGACATCCTTTTCAAACAGGTCAGTGACTGATAGTGAGTTTTAACCTTATACTTTCATTCAGATGTATAACCCAACAATTTTGGTAGATTAATTTAGCACTTGTTATACAGCGCATCAATCTTTCTAGTTTTAGCCATTAATTTGTGAGTAAGAACGACAAAACTAGCTCCAACTAGCTCGACTTTAAGCCAACAGATCGAGTCCTTTTAACTGGGATCCAATTTAGGTTCGGGCTTAACAAATAAAATTTTGACTTTGAGTTAGGTTTTGGGCTTCACAATCCGACCTGGCACAAAGTTACCTAATCAAATGAGATCAAAATGACGTTATTTTATTCAATGTGTAAACCTCCTCATCCAAAACGACATAATTTTGTTAATTAAAATATTATTTTGTTAAAGGGAAACAAAATTGGACCAGCCTGAAGCCCGGCCTCATGGCCCGAATCTGGGCCATATTGCCACCATCCATGTTTGCAACATACAAATCGTCAAACTTTAGCCATTAATTTGCTTAATTGAACAAATTTCCCATAAATTTGTTTTTTGTTTGTATACCAATAGGCATGGCTAACGTACTTCTGGAGAAGAGCCAAAGCGCACGGCTTGGAAGACGATATTGCAGAAGAGAGACTTCAATTTTGGATCAGCCGTAGTGGGCAATCACCAAATTCACATGATGCTGTTGATGGTAAGCTTACCAACCTAATATCCATGTAAACATGCTTAACTCGATAGGAAAACACCAAAGAGTCGTCTTCCGTACAACACATAGTAATATGTTAGGAAACTTCTTAATATGGTTTTAAACTCCTTTGTACTTCACTATTTGAAAGTCATAAATAAGGAATCTTTTGGTTGTGCAACCGTCTGCATTTTTGATCGACTTTCCGCAATACCTTCGAATCTTCCACTTAGTTGATATCACTGTTGCAGTTGAACGAGGCTTGTGGGAGCTAAGAAAGTTGAGCATAGAGCAACAGCTTTGGGAAGCATCTCGGAGAGAAACTGATCAACCATCTTCAGCTGCACTCGCCGATCTAGAATAATCGGTTTGCATTTTGTTAGTATTCTTTTCCACCTCTTTACATCTAATAATTTGCTTTGGGGTCCTTTTACAATATCCAATTCGTTGCATCTTGCTGTTATCTCTCGTGAAATTTATCACAACTGCATAAACAGCGACACTGTTTATTCTTATTACTTGTAATCTACTCAGATCACAATTCTCTGTGTACTACCAAACTGAAACTGAATTGAACGGAAAACAATCTGTGCATAAGGAAAGATATCAAATCTTACCATATCACAATCACCTGAACTATTCACGCGATCCGACATAAACACTCGATCACTAAGTAGACCTCATAGTTTGGGAGAGTTATATAAAAGATATTACTTATCTAAATTTCAAAACGAAGGATATGGAAAACGCTGTTGTGAGTTGCGACATAAGTGCGATAAAAGTAAAAAGCGTATCCGAGTCAAGTGGCTCAAAGTGGTCTCGAAGTCAGCCTGATGAAGTTAAATCTAGATTGAAATTCAAAGTTCTTAAACGAAAGGATATTATTTTTTGGGATGGCTATGAGTTGGGTCAGTCTTCGTCAAGTTTTTCAAAATAATGAATAATTTATTTTTTTAATGAGATTTAGGTCTAGGTCTAAGTAGTCCAGATTCAAACTTACCTGAGGTTTAATTTTTTTAAGTAAAACGATTTTATTTTGATTAGAATAATTGGACCTTGAATTTATCTTAATGGCTTAGTCCGCTCATTAAAAAAACTAAATTTAGGCTCATTGATCAAAAATTGTTATTCCTAGTTATTTTCAATAATTTTTTTGTAACATTAAGGTGATACTATTCGTTCAGTTATAGATAATGATTTAAAATTTCAACCAATTTGACTATTTTAATTAAAAAAATTTAATTGTATTTTTCATTTTGAATTTTAACATTTTAATTTAATTTAATTTTAATAACTTTTGTTGTTAAAAACTGATCAAGTTATTAATTAATTGGTTAATAAGTTTTTATAAATTAAAATTAATTAATTAATTTTTATTTAATAATAAATCAATTAATTTTTATTTAACAATCTTTTTTTACTAAACTTTAAATTTTCTGGTAGTAAAGATAATTTTTTTCAATCATATTTCAAATTCTTTAATTTTAATCAATTTTTAACTAGTTTTATAATAATTTCATACTGATTGAATCCTTTAAACCTTAAATCTCTTGTCTTATTAGTTTAACTTTCAGTTCGGTTTCTTTAATTTTAATCAATCTTTAACCAATTTTATGACACCTTTATACTGATTGAATCTTTTAGATCTTAAATCTCTTATCTTATTAGTTTAACTTTCAATTCGATTTTTAAAACATTAATTATATCATTTTCCCTTATTCTCTTTTTAAAAATAAAAAATATATTTAATTAAATTTAATCAAAGAACTAAAATTAAATTTAAACACAAAGTTCTTAGGTATTGACCCCAACCTGGTGGAGATCAATTAAGGTCTTGATAAGTTACTGTAGACTGAAGAAGCCATCCAATTGTACAATTAAACCTATTTTCCCAATTTGAAATATCAATCCCATTTGGCACCCCATCAGATCCTCTATCCCTTGTACTCTGGCCTTATTCTGTGCCACTGAATATCAGCCATCTATTTAGATAGGCCCTACGTCAATAGATGGTTGATATTCAATGACATAGAATAGGGCCAGAATACAAGGGACAGAGGATCAGTCCACATTTGGCACAAGGTAGTCCAAGCTATCACCTGAACACTCAAATCCAACTCTTGGTTACACTTTTCATAAGCATAAAACTTCAGTTTTAATTATACATGATTAAGTATTGGAGAAACAGTTTATACATCTAGCCAAAAGTGAAAATCAGAAGTTCCAGTTACATACTAGTAAAACCTAATTTTGATTCTTTCACAGGGAAATCTAACCCAATATCAAATTCCTATCATCTGTGACAGTATCTACACATGCCATGACAAGTACAAAGTTAAAACCCCACCTGCATCTCTCAATTCCAACTGCCACATTGTCCTTTCAAGGTAAAAGACAATGACTCTATAGCTCATATTCAACTAAAATCCACAAGTACAAACAACATATTGCTTAAAAGTCTTTTTCTTTAGCAACAGAACTTGGTCTACACAACTGACAATGCATCTGGCAAGCTCTCTGAAGAGCCACTACTACCATTAAGAACAATGACATTACCATCGGAATCTACATCCACAATGACTGAATCACCCTCTTTGATCTCCCCTGCAAGCATTTTCTCCGCCATACTGTCCTCTAGGAGTCTCATTATGGCTCTCCTCAAAGGCCTAGCACCATAGCTTGGATTGTACCCTTCCTCAACTACCCTCTCCTTAAATCTCTCTGTCACTTGAAGCTCAATATCTTTACCCTTTAGCCTCTCAAATACCTCCTTCAACATTATGTCAGCTATCTCCTTAACCTCCAACTTAGTAAGCTGGCGGAACACAATCATCTCGTCTAGTCTATTTAAGAATTCTGGCCTAAAATACTGTTTTAGTTCCTCCGTCACTAAGCTCTTAATGCGATTGTAACTGCTGTCCTTCTCGTCATAATCGAGGTCAAATCCTATCCGACGTCCTCCCTTCTCAATGACACTACTTCCAACGTTGGAAGTCATTATGAGGAGAGTATTCTTGAAGTCCACAGTCCTACCCTTACTGTCAGTCAACCTTCCATCTTCAAGAATTTGAAGCATCATGTTGAAGACATCAGGATGCGCCTTCTCAATCTCGTCAAACAATACAACAGTGTAAGGACGGCGACGAACAGCCTCAGTCAACTGACCACCTTCAGTGTACCCAACATAACCAGGCGGTGATCCAATGAGCTTTGAAACTGTGTGCCTTTCCATGAATTCACTCATATCGAGCCGAATCATGGCTTCTTCAGAGCCAAAGTAGTAGGCAGCAAGTGCTTTGGCCAGTTCTGACTTACCTACACCAGTTGGACCAGAAAAGATGAAGCTAGCAATTGGACGATTGGGATTCTTTAATCCAACTCGAGCCCTACGAATGGCTCTGCTGATTGCTTTAACAGCCTCATCTTGCCCAACAACTCGCTTGTGAAGTGTGTCTTCCATCTTCAAGAGGCGATCAGATTCATCAGTTGATACTTTCTCAACAGGAATGCCAGTCCATGCAGAGACAATATGTTGAATGTCTGTTTCAGTTACAAGAGGACCTACATCCCCTGCCTCAGACTCTGCTTTGCTCATTTCCTTGCCTTTTTCTGTAATAGCCGCTATTTGAGCTCTAAGATCCATTTCACGATCCCTTAATTCCCCAGCCTGTTCAACATTTTAGGCATTTTATCCCAATCAGGTGGATATCAAGGTAAAATGTAAAAGCAAATATCAGGCAGATAACTCAATTGATCCTTCCGTGTTTTCCATATGTAATTTGTTTTAAACTAAATTAAATAGAAAACACTCACTTTTCACCATTTTTCTGACATAGTCATACAAGGCCCAAATATATATATATATATATATATATATATATATATATATATAAAGACCAAGAAGCAACAATTGTTGTCTAACCTTTTCGAAGTCTTGGCTACGAACTGCTTCATCCTTCTCCTTTGTGATCTGCCTAAGCTCTTTCTCAAGCTCTCTAGCTTCCTCAGGAACCTAACACAAGCAAGTTAGGAAGATAAACAACAGGGTTTTGACCATAGTAACATGAGTACAAGTATTTAATCAAAACACACCTGTGCATGTCGGAGGCGAACACGAGAGCCAGCCTCATCTATCAAGTCAATTGCCTTATCAGGTAGAAAACGGTCACTGAATCAAGTATATGAATATCAACAGGTAAGAAAACTTTCAACATTAAAGCAAAGTCATTTTGTAAGACAACTCGCAAGATGTGATTAGCAAGACATTCTTTTGATGCATAACTTTTCATGACTAATAACAGCCATATGGTACTTTTAACTTAATAAGCAACTTAATTCAACATTTAGAAAAGCAAAATAAAATCCAGCAAAGGATAAATTAGAACCTACAAGAATATTATTGATGCCCACAAGCAAAATATAACTGCACCTTCAAAGCAAGATTTGCAATCAAACAAACCCCATGCAATTTTATTACATTAATCAGAAATTTGGAAGAAAAAACAAAGGAAAGAAAGGAGGGATTCAATCTTGTTTAATGTGGTCCAATTATCAAATCTAGCACTCCTATTATACAAAAGGCCATCAAATAGTATTAGAATTGGCATTTTACAGTTGTCAAGTATGCACATAGATGCAACCATCAACTAAAACAATCCAATCAGCATACATTTTGAGACATGAATCAGTATCTGGTGCTTCTAGACTTTCTCATAGATAACAAACAACAAACAAATGTCCAAACAAAACCAGCATAGAATGAATTGATGCCTGAAATAACAATCCTATTAGCACACATATGAAATGCAAACATATCATTGCAGATGTATTTAAGTGCAGGGAGTGAAATTTCCACTCAAAAAAAAAAAAGTGCAGGGAACAAAGCCAAACTACAGGAAGAACAATCATAGTATCAAAGACCTGATATATTGATATGACAACTGTGCAGCAGCTACTAGGGCTTCATCTGTGTATCGGAGCTTGTGATGAATCTCATATCGCTCACGCAGACCCTTCAAAATCTGTATCGTTTCATCTACAGATGGCTCAGGTACTTTGACTGGCTGAAAACGTCTTTCCAAAGCTGGATCCTTTTCAATATGCTTCCTATATTCGTCCAATGTTGTGGCTCCAATACACTGCAAAACACGATATTAAAATCAAGCATCTAGCAAATAGTTCCAGATACAAGGAGTACCAACTCAGCTCAACCACTCGTTTAACTTGCAAACAAGTATGTGATACATTAAGCAAAGTAAAACCATTGGCTGCAAATCATAGTTTAACAGCAAAAAGCTTACAGTTAGCCCAACTCATAAGCCAGTTGCCCCTAAATTATCCAAGAAACAATATTACAGATAACGTGCTTTCCTACTAGAAGCCATTTGAACTTTAAGCATTATATGCATGTGACTTAACAATTTTACCTGCAATTCACCTCTAGCAAGAGCCGGTTTCAAGATATTAGCAGCATCAATCGCGCCTTCTGCTGCTCCTGCTCCAATCAAAGTATGCACTTCGTCAATAAAAAGAATGATCTCATCACTTTGTTTGATTTCCTCCATTAGCTTCTTCAATCTTTCTTCAAACTCTCCACGGTACTTTGTTCCGGCAACAAGAAGGCCCATATCCAGCGTAATAACCTATTGCAAACAGTGAAACAACGAAAAGGAAGAGAGATTATCTTAAAAAGTTATCCTACTATTGCAACATATCAAAGGTAGTTACCAGGACTGTGGCTCCTATATTAACTTGCAATTACCTTCTTCCGTTCAATTGTTTCAGGAACATCACCGCTTGCTATCCGTTGAGCAAGACCTTCTGCTATTGCTGTTTTCCCAACACCTGGTTCTCCAATAAGGCAAGGATTATTTTTAGTTCGACGACCCAAGATTTGAATGACACGTTCTATTTGTGGCTGTCTTCCAACAACAGGATCCAGTTTACCCTAGCAAGAAAATACCAGATCAACAACATCAACTAAAATGAACATAAATCCAGGACATAAAATGGAATAGGAAAATAACCGCATATAACATGTTACCTCCTCTGCCATTTTAGTGAGATTGGTTCCATACTCTTCAAGTGTCGGCATCTTAGTATTGTCTCTGATTCCAACAGTAGCAGGGATATTCTCTGTGCTTTCACCCACCATCCGGATGACCTGCTCACAAAAATAACAGATTAGTTTTGGATAATTTGATAGAAAGAATGCACCGATGTCTAAAGAAAAAGAACAGTGGTGAAATAAATTTCAGAAATGTATTCCTTACCTGTGTACGGATGTTGCTGGGGTCAGCACCTAAATTCTCCAAAACACGTGCTGCCACACCTTCACCTTCACGAAGGAGCCCCAGAAGCAAGTGCTCGGAGCCTATATAGTTATGGCCTAACATTCAAGGAAATAGAATTCCCACTTGTGAAATTTTTCTTTGTAAAACAAAACAATTTCATGCAATTTATCACAGAAAAAAATGAATAGCAGCGGCCAGAATATAGATAGAGAAAGGGACTGCTCCAGAAGGATATTCAAAAGACAAACAACTGGAGCCACAATCACGAGAAGTACTACAAAAGTTCCATGTCAAGAAATGATAAGAGAGGCATTTGCAAAGACCAAGAGTTATCAATATCTTCGAATCACACAAAACAAATATCTCCAAAATTTTCAGTTATTTTCAAACAAAAGTATGAATAAGGAATCCATCTGATTTCTCAGCATAAAACCAATTCTTGACTGATCTGCTAGCAAAAAACTTACCTCTGGGAACAAAGTGAAATCCAGAACAATAGCTCAAGACAAGGAATTTTCAAAAAGAGAAATAAAGGAATGAACATATATACCAAGTTGCCGAGCTTCCTCCAATGATAGTTCCAAAACGCGTTTTGCCCGTGGAGTGAATGGAATTTCTACAGCAACAAATCCACTGCCCCTCCCAATAATCTTCTCCACCTCTACACGTGCATCTTTGAGATTGATTCCCATGGACTTGAGAACCTTAGCAGCGATGCCGGTTCCTTCACCAATAAGACCCAATAGAATTTGTTCTGTGCCAACAAAATTATGACCAAGTCTTCTAGCTTCCTCTTGGGCAAGCATAATCACTTTGATTGCTTTTTCCGTAAAGCGTTCAAACATAGCCCTAGGAGCAAACCTTTTAGGATTACGTTGCCTGGAGGATATAGTAATTGCAACCTTAGAAAGAAAACTTTGATCTGTTCTCATTATTGTATCTATGCAATTTGAACTTCGCAACCCTGAGAAAGATCCCATTCTCAATCGCGGTGTTTGTAAGCCATATATCATTTTGGCAGAGACCTTTTTTGACGTTTCAGATTCTTGAGATTGTCCATGTTTTCCACGAGTAGCTAAAGCAGGGATATTAGTAGAATGAACGAAAAGACGAGCCATCTATTCCGATAAATTAGACTGCAAAACACAGCATCATATTTTAGTTTTCTATAAAAGGAACAAGACTGAAACAATAGAAAATAATTGAGCAGGGAATCATTAAAACTTGTACAGAGGAAAAATTTTGCAAAATTTAGTGACCATCCTCGACAATCGGTAGTCAGTTAAATTACAAGAGAAGAAAATTTAAGAACAATGTAATGAAGGGTAAAAACTGAACCAATTTGTAACAGTGAATGCCCTTGAGTTTGACAAGTCCATCAAGGCCCAAACTTACCAGATTGACTCCCACCGTTGACCAATCTTACAATAAGAAGAAGCAACTTAAGACCATGATGAGACCCATGTAAATCAACCACACTCACTCTACTCAAAAATGAAATATTGAAATATTAAAACTTTATGTTGCATTATTGCCTCATCTGGATTGGCATAAGAAACTTTCCAGAACGATCCCCTCTAATTGAACCAAGTACTACACGGACATATTTCATCAATTTCTACATAATTATAGGTTTATGCAACAAATATCAGTTCCAGGATCTCCACAATATCTAATCAGACTTGAAATGCTTTCGTTTAACTACACATTTAAACCCACAGCAAGACCTATATTCGCCAATCCAACTAAACCACAAACCAACAGCACCGACATGATCG
>JAOSBN010000007.1:30728251-30741160 GCA_027563595.1 Erythroxylum suave
TGTTTTTGCTGCTTACCAAACAAAGTTGCAACTTTGTCCAATTTTAATGAAACCTTGCATCTAGTTTGATCGAACTCAGGATTAAGTCCTGTGTTTTTGGATATCTTTGGTTTAACGAACTAATGATGCTTATCCTGCAAATTCATACAAGATAGCTAGAGTCTTTACTCATTTCTTCTCATTTTTCTGAGATTTAAATCTTATAGTTTATGTTTTAGGTTTAAGTACATCATTTGCCTATTCATATACACACTGTACCATTTCTCTGTCTCTAATTTTTCTGGTCTTCTTGCTACTATGCGATGAAGATACCTATTGAATCCTGTTTTTGCTGCTTACCAAACAAAGTTGCAACTTTGTCCAATTTTAATGAAACCTTGCATCTGGTTTGATCGAATTCCAGATTATCATCTGGAAAAGGCTTTCGGTTTTTCTAAAACTGATATCCATTCCATTGCCATTCTATGTTTTGGTGGTAAATTTATTGTCTTTTTTGTTACATTTATTACATTCTTTTTTAAAAGGTTAATGTTTGGGGTGGTTGAAGTCTTACTAAATCCTATTGGATTGACAAATTCTGAGGTTGTCTTATAAACATTAAAGATCAGATTGTTGTGCATAGTTGCATCGATAAATAATACATGTTTCGAGTATGTTTTCTTTATTCAGACTGTTGAATCATAGTGAGTTACACAACAAGGTTAGTCCTCTCCTTTGCTCACCATAACCTTTCTGGTTATGTTTTTTTCGTAAACTGTTTGTTCTTGTTCAATGATTGGTAATATGACCTCGAATATTATGCCACTCATGAAGCTTT
The DNA here is from genome assembly GCA_027563595.1 of Erythroxylum suave. Lineage (NCBI taxonomy): Eukaryota > Viridiplantae > Streptophyta > Magnoliopsida > Malpighiales > Erythroxylaceae > Erythroxylum > Erythroxylum suave. The sequence continues at coordinate 30,729,069 of JAOSBN010000007.1, forward strand.
TATGTTCAGGTAGATGCCTTACTGCTGATCAAATAATCTTAAGCTGTTTCTAAGACCTGTAAGTGTAAACTTGTGGTTCTTGTGCTAACAGATGGATAGAGCCTCAATCCTTGGGGATGCAGTTGAGTACTTGAAGGAACTTCTACAAAGAATCAATGATCTCCACAATGAATTAGAATCAAATCTTCCTAGTTCTGCATTGACACCTACAACAAGTTTTTACCCATTAACACCCACCCTGTCGGCCCTGCCTAGCCGTATCAGCGATAAACTTTGCCCGAACTCGATACCAAGTCCAAATGGTCAACCAGCAAAAGTAAATACTTCTTGTCCCAAGTTTATTACAACTTTTTCTGGAATCAAGTCCATGACATTTCGAAATTACCTATGTCAATGTCACCTTCACTTTTAGGTTGAAGTAAGAGCAAGAGAAGGAAGAGGTGTAAACATCCACATGTTCTGTGGGCGCAGACCAGGTCTTCTACTTTCCATGATGAGGGCTTTGGACAACCTTGGACTTGATATCCAGCAAGCTGTCATCAGCTGTTTTAATGGCTTCGCCATGGATATCTTCCGAGCCGAGGTAAAGTTTCGTCTTTGTTTTCTTTGTTTGTCAAACTTATTGAGCCACAAATTCCGTTACCTGACTTGGGTTCTTCCATTTTCTTAGCAATGCAAAGAAGGGCAGGATGTGCATCCTGAACAAATTAAAGCAGTGCTTCTGGATTCTGCTGATTTCCATGGTAGTATTCTGTAAGAACTTGGAGAGAAATCTACCTGGACTGGGCAAAACTCCTATTGTCTTTTACTATTCATAAACTTAAGTGCCAATGAATCAATTTCAACGTAGTTGGCTGACGTTTAGGACTCAGCAGCACTGCTGCCGAACACTTCTGCAGAGAATTTTATCATTTTCTCCTTGTTTCGGTCTTTTATACAATTTTCTTTACAGTAAAATTTTCTTTGATAAAATGCCAAAACGTAACACATCAGATAAAGTACATTATCTATAGTGCATTTAATCATTTAAATATTATTTATTTAATTATTTAATTTAATTTTAAAAATCGAATTAAACTAATTAAAATTGAGTTGTCACGTATATTATTATTATTTAATTAAAATTTAAGAGTTCACATTTTTAATAAAAAATTAAAAATTAAAAATATTAATAACAAGTCCTTTAGTTGCAGTTGTTAAAATAGATGCACAATAAAATAGTAACACATTTTGTTTTTTAATTGATTACTAAACGTGGTTATTCTCAGATCTACTACACTTGTACTTTTGTTTTTGTTGTGGACTAGAACTTGTAACCACCTTACCTACCATACCCAGACCCAGTCCTATGTTGTTATCTTTTCCACCAACTATCCCAAAGAACCGGATTTTGTCACGAAGCCAAACTGAATTCGGTTAAAGCATTGCACGTTTTTCTCCATTCGAAGTCTGATTTACTCTTCAAACTTCGTATTTCCAACTTGAAATGGCTAAACATAAGGCTTTCGGTTTCAGTCCACCTGCCATGACCCTCATCTCACCAATGCCTAAGATTAAGAAAGTTGTAGTTGTCGGGTTCAGACAGCTTTACCTCAATAGGATAGGAACACGAATAACGACAGTTTCAATTCTCATCCTTATCCTCTCCTTGCATAGGAACCACTCAGCACTGTTTCTCCTATCATAAACCAGTGGGCCGGCAATCCACATGGTAAGAACTGGCAACAACATCAACACCACCACTACTTCCAATTACTGAGAAACCTGCGTACGAGACTGAACTGACTGGTGGGTCTCTGGTCAGTTCCTGCAAGTCTACTCACAACCACTTGCTTACCTTCTTCCACCATGTGCACACTGCAACTGCATAAAAGTGCCCATGACCCACGATGGACTGTAATCATAATGTGACCCAATGAGGCAACGACCAAGTCCAAGCAAAAATTCAAATACAAATAAGCTGAAAATATAAAAAGAACGAGTTATGGAAAGTTGAGTATACGCCTGCTAAAAGACAACATTAGATACATAAAAACTTTACATTAGGAGGTGGGATGAGGGTAAAAACAGCTTATGTACAGGGTGGGTGCTTGGGGAAGAAAAGCAAAGGCTCTTAGTTATAGGATTTGCCTTTCGCTCAAAGGGGTACACGTGTTCTGATATTTATGTATATAACAGAGCATCGTTACAATACTAAAAGTCCATAAAAATGTCCAAAATTGGGATATATTTTAACTTTGTGCCATCCATTTCTGAGACACCAGCAAACTCGCCATCTTGATTTGTCATACTCGCCACAAACTCAAATATTATCCAAATTAAAATGATCAAAGTGCTGCTGCCCGTCTGGCATGGCGGCTTTTCTTACCTGCTGTGAAAAGATACAAAGATTAGCCACCACCAGCGATCTTCATTGTGGGTGTTATCATCGAAATGAACTCAACGTAGGATAGCTTGAAAAAAAGCTTTTTTCTATGACGACCACAAATGAACCAACATACCTACATCATAAGGGATGCAAATTTAACAATCTTCTGCGGTAGATGACAATGGAAGTCGCTGATATTTCACTTCCTTTGCCTCCACATCATCTGGATCTGGCAGGTTATCGTTGCATTTTGAATTCAGTGTACCGGGATTCATCTTCTGCACCTCATCTTTGGTATATATGAAAATCTTACGAACCATGCCAACAAATTCCCTGTCGTGTTAGGCAATGATGCCAGCGGTCAGACAAGGTAAATCACATGAATTGTATGTCATTGACTAGTTCAAATAAAAGTAACTAGCAAATATGTGAAATCCTTACTGCCAAGGGTCATCTCCGACAAGCATCATATCACCCTCATCATCAGTGTACACAATCAGCCAATCTTTTTTGGGCGCCATTAGCTCACCATCAAATTCAAACAATCTGTCTAATTCCTTGATCAACTCTTCATAGTTGTTGAATTTTGCAAGATCAACTGACCTGCCAAGTGCTATTCCCTGCTTATGAACCTGTTTGTGAAGTAGAGTACCAAATCTTAGCACATTTAACCGTCACCTCCTTAGCATTTGAAAAAACATCAATAAAAGAACAGAAAAATAACCTTCGTACAACTTCTAGTAGAACCATTTTGAGCCTTTCCCCGGGTGTCTCTTGTGCGATGATTTGCAGAAAGATACTGTTTCTCATATTCAATGTCATCAACCATTTTGGAACCCTTGGACTGTTCGGACTTTTGATCGGATTCAATTGCACAGTGCTGGTGACTCAAGGAGTGCATGGGAACCACTGGCTCATTCCTCAGATGTCTATGAGAGACTGGAGGCTCTGGTGTAACAGGACTACTGATTAGGGGAATACCAAAGAGCTTACAATTAGAATCCACGGATTTTCCATTATCCTGTTCTTGCACCAGCATGGGTTGGGTGGCAAGATCTCTTGAATGGTCATGGTTATCAAGATGACTTGGTGGTGGAGGCATCAACCAATTTCCATGCAATGTCTGGATACGGTGACCATTAAGTTGGGGATACTCACTGAATGCACTGCATCTAGCATTACTCTGTGGTTGACAAGTCATATCACCATTGGGAGCAGGAAGCTTTGTGCTCGACTCTGACAACTTGAGTGATAAGTTTGAAGGCATCAAGGACCATTGGTTCGCAAGCAAGTTAAGCCTGCCATCCTGATCTAGTACATGTCTTCTTGCTGTTTTTGCAGTTCCTGTTGTTTGATCAATGAATGGTGGACAAAATCCATGGGTGGAATCAGAGTTTGCTCCAAAGCCTGATAGTAAATCTGTATAAGTAAACTCATGTCTCCCTGAGGCCATCCTGTTCTCCAATCCGTATTTTCTTGATGCAGAAACCACATCAACCTTTTCATCAGCAGCTGGAGGAGGCCATATAACAGACTTCTCAACATTGTCAGAGTCATTGCTCTCAGCAAAGTTACCTCTCAAGGCTGAGAATTCTTGGCCTTGAAAGACCCTAGAAAACCCACTTGCTGGTGCAGCATCTACATTCCCCTTGGATGAACCTGAGAACATATAGGGGAAGCACACTCAAACCTGATCGGACGTACATGGAACCTTAGGAAAACGCCTAGAACAAAAGTACACAACTATTACCTTCTCTAGTTAGAACAGATGAGTCAGGGGATGAGGGCACCACGTTAGCTCGGGGCCTCTTTGGTCTGGGCATTGGAAGGGGATTTAGTGCAGGAGGAGCCAGCGCAGGTTCTATTTTCCAGGGCGAAACCCTCTCTGGTCGTGGTATGGTTGATGTTTCATCCCACCTCACCTAACCACAACAAATGCAATTTGATTTCTTTAGCCGTCATAAAGAAATTAATGCAGGTCGACTTTTGCACAAGAATGATACCTTTAGGCATCTCCATTTGGACTCCCGCCACCTTTCAGGATCACCATCTTCACTTCCAATGATAGTCCCAGTAAACCTACAACATAAATCAATCGATTATCAAAACAATCCAACTCTCAAAATTCATAAGTAAATCTATAGACACAAATAATACCTTTGTTCTGGAGCTTCTTCACCTTCAAACCTCATTTTGAACCTCATCCCAATAGTGTAGTTATTCTTCATGGATTCCATGTACTGATCAAATGGAACTATGAACTCTGCTGGGCTTATCCTGTATCAAACAAACAGGTTATACAAGCATAAAAAACAATGAAGAACCAACATATTAAGTTGGTTTATTATATTCAACAAGTTCTATCATAATGGGCCAGCCCTGTGGGAGGGTGTGAGGTTGTGTGTGGATTCGAGGTACCGGATTCCCAAACTTTAGCTAACTTCTGACCAAGCTAAGCAAGTTATGAAAAGAAGTCAAAAACGGTACCTTGGTTTGTAATATACAGTAAACATGGTCCCTGTCGTGATTGCATGCCAGGCTGTGGCGAGCACCCCAAGATGCATGCTGTGACTAGATATGACGGACGATGGCACATTGCCCTGCTGCCTCATTGCTCGTCTAACACCAACTCGAAGTTCTCCGTTCTCGCCTCTAAAAGTCAAGTCCAAAAACAACTCGTTTTAGACCATTTAGAAATGAGCTAGGAAATGATCCACCAAGTACAGCAAGAACTACCAACCTCAAAAATATAAAAGCGTCACCAGCAACAAGCCTTTTGGAGCTCACAAATACACTCCAACCACTTTGAAGCAAGTGCCTTCTAGGTTGACCTGACACCATCAATATGATGTGAATTACGGAGTCATTCGAAAGATATGCCTCGCTGCCCCAACTAAATTGGGTAAATATCACTTCGTAAAGAGGGCCAAAGGGGACATAAAAGACAACTAATTATGTGAGCCAAGTATACAACTCATTTACCCCGAAATATATGGCGGAACCTCCACTCATTTCCATGCAAATCCTTAGCGACCAATTCTTGTGTGGGAGGCTGCCTCGACATATCCTGCCACAAACCAAAAACTTCGTCACTTTAAACCTAATTGTTAATTTAAGAAAATTCGAGTCACCAATTGTCACAAGCTGTAAAGCTGCAACTAACCAGTGGAGGCAAACATTCATCAGCATGTCGTCTAAGAACTGAAAATCCGCCATGAGTACTGGTATCTGAGGCAGTCAGGGTCTTGCAAAACGAATGCACATGAAATCTTGGTGGAGGTGATGGGGAAGGCTCCTTTTCGACTGCATTCTCGTCTTGCTGACATTAAAACATGGCATAAACACGGACAATTTAGCTCCAAACGGTCACCAATGAGTCTAATTCCGCGTATACAACAAAAAACCATACAGTTACTTACGTTGTTCTCAGGAAGTAAAGTTACTTGTGCAAACACCTCATCAGTATCTGGTTCAGCCTACAATTGGTAATTGCATGCATATGAGAAGATAATCACAAAAACTTGAAAGTAAAATAAAAACACTTGAGATTCAAGGGACCCCTCGAAGATGCAAAGGAATCCAAACCCCAAGTCTTCTTATTACACGCACCTTTAGCAGAACATTGACAACGCGACAAAGGATCTTTGGAGGAAGATTATAGATTGGCATTTGCTGGTCAGCTGACTGGTTTGTGGACGCTTCCACCTAATTCATATCAATAATAAACGATTTAGTCCATGAGCAGAAAAGAACAGAAAGTACAAGGACGCAAATCAGACCCATGTTGAAGATTTATATAATTTTGTGATAGAACTGTCTAAAGCTAAAACGAGGAGAAAATGAAAATCAACTAATAAACGAAAATTGAGAAAAATAAACGTAAAATCTAATGGATAAATCAGGAAAATTCGGGGAAATCTTTTAGGACAAGATTATAAAACAGACCTGTTCGATGTGCCCTTGAGGGAAGTAAAACACGCGCTCTCCCTGTCGAGGAACGGTGACCAGAGGACCGGCACAAGCATGCCATAGCTCCCGATAAAGAGCGGCTTCAGCGTCTGAGCCACACGCGCCGTCAGAACCACGCAATCAAAGCACCAAAACGGAGGCAAATTTTGAGCACAGATCACCTCTAATTCACCAATAACAAAAACAAATCGAGGCCGGAGTTTACCTTTTGAATGCGTAGAATGAACATTTTGCCCCTCCATGCCACTCCTCCCGTCGTTAGGTTCGCTATAACCCGAAGAAAAGCAATCTCCTCTAACAGTACCACCGTTATTTCTCATAGAAACGTCAGAAGAAGCCATAAATCTCTCGTTCTTTAGCTCAGATCTCTACTCTACATACACAAACCCCAAACTCTCCCCAGAATCAACCATAAATCTCCTCTCAAATCAACCATCTCAATCTTTCTCCCTCACTTGTTTATCTCTCCATCACAGAAACCTCGTAGAACCACAAATTTACATTCTCACCACCAATTTCCTTGATATAACCACCAATTCCCCTCTCTCTCTATCTCTATCTCCGTCGAGTCACTTTCTCCTTCCTCTGCAACCACCACAGGCTTTTCTTGAGCCAGAAATTGCAGCTCGTTGCAGTCGAACAGTACTCTGCTCTCTCTCTCTCTCTCTCTCTTTCTCTCTGTCTGTTGGCTTTGGGGAGTGGTGGAGACTTAACCAGACTGGTCAAAAACTGCGCACAATCATTTCAACCGCGGTCAATTTCTAACCCGTCCTCCTCCACCGGCAATTACCGGTAACTCGACCTTTTCAGCCGGTGGACGTAGGACCATATATAAAGCGACAAGAAGGAAGGAAGGAATGTGGCTAATTTAATAAAGGCGGCAACTCAACAAACGGAGTTAACCTTGCCGTTAGGGAACTGGCGGTACGTTCCTTCCCACTCGAGACCGACTAACGGCGTTATTCCCGACGCTTGGTAGGAAGGCTGTTGTGTTTTTACGAGGGAATTGGTTTTGTCGTCCTATCAACAGGCAGGCTTGGATGGATGTGAATTGGATTAGTGAGGCGCACAGTTAACTCAACCCCGGCGCAGTTTAACCTCGGGTTTGCTTTAGTCCTACTTTCTTCACATCTTTCTCTGTGCTCACAGTGCTGCGCGCTTCCGTGCGCCAGGTGTGGTGGGCTACCCATCAACTTTCGTATCGTTAATCTCGCGAGATTTTAAAGATACCGTATCCTTCTAATTACCTTCCCTTTACTGCATCAATTAGGACAAACATAACGTAAAATTTAAAAAGGATTAATAGAATATAACTTTATTCTTTATTAATAGAAAGGTTATTTATAAACAACTTGTATTTTTTTTTTAAACAGAAGAACTCACAATCGCTATTCTTTAGATGCGTATTAGCTGATAGTTATTATGTCAGCTGATTTTACCAGCTGATTGTATTAACTGTTTGTTAAAGATATTTGGTAAAATTAACCGTTTAATATTAATTGTTTATATGTAAAATGACTTACGAGAACATGACTTTAAAAAAATTATAAAGGTATGAATATTGTATATCTTAGTATTTCATTGAATATTCTTATAAAAATTTATATTTTAAAGAAGTTATGTTCACCTGTACTATTTCATCATCTATAAAAAATTTGTGCAACTCTTTTTATTGTTATTTTCATTTAAGGGCAACGCTTTATTTCTAACCTATGAAGTCGAGGAAAACAAATGGTATTTAGAGTTGAACAAGTTAAAACAAGTCGGAATCATTACACTGCAGCACAAGAAATTTGGTGGCATTGGCAATTATGGGAGGCCATATGGGTTAAATATTGGGATGCATTTTATAAGATCCATCCATTGGTTAAGTCTCTTTGAAACATGCTTTCAACTTTGCAATTGTCTTGTCCGACAAAACATTCTCTTTCTATAAGTGCATAAAGGGTACAATTGACTTTTAATTGTTAAAATGTTGGCTTATTTAAGAAAACACTCCTACTAAGGAGCTTTTTCTCTTTTTGACTGATTATGTTAAATCAGCTATTGAAAAAGTTACTCCCCAAATGACTTTTTCAGCTGTTTGACTTTTCAAACAGCTGAAGCATGTCAACCAGCAGCTGACTAAATGAGGCCTATACCATTAATCATATTTATAAGATTGATCATTATTAAGCTACCAATTTATTTTAATATTTTATTTGAAAAACAAAAAATTAAAATTTAATGTAATCTGAAAACTTAATATTTTATATTATAAAAATATTAATAAACAAATTGTATATTTAATTTTAATTAAATAAAATTTTATATATTAAATTTAATATAAATTTATAACAAAATTATCAGTTTGTATTGACTTTTAAACAGTTACTCAAGTAAAGAACATATTTCTTATAATTTTATTTATTTTCTAAAAATATTTTTAAAAAGTGTTAATTGAAAAGAGTTCAAAAAATTATTAAATATTTATCAATATATTTTAATTGTTTGATTTTACTAAATTATTTTTAAAATTTTGAATGGAGTAATACGTGGACATTTTGCAGTAGGTGCGAAAAACAGGGACGAGAAAACAAAGGGACCCACGCGTATTGTCCACTTGCAGTTGTGTATGGTCTAAAGCAAGAGGGGGAGGAATCTTTTTTCCCGAAAGGTCGAAAAAAATATATCAAAACATAAATATTTTCACTGACCAATGGGGTACTGTTGTTTCCACCCAATAAGCAACAGGCATGTGTCATTTAATCTTCCTGACGCTTTGTCTGCAATTACAGGAGAGGGAAGTATATTGTTGATTGACTGAATGTTGTTAGGCTTAGAATGGGCATGAGACTTCACTCCTAACTTCTCCTCTTCTGGTCATTTCTTTGGGGTGGCATTCATGTAAACCTTTCTTTCTCTTTTTAACCTTTAATTTGTTCAGGAACTTTAGCTATATTTGTCAAGTGGATTGTATTAGCTGTTAGTTAATTTTATCAGCGGATAATTAATAATTGATTATATTAACTGACTAGCGGATAATATCAGCTGTTTATTAAATATGTTTGGTAAAATTTGTAATTTAGTATTAACTGTTAATGTGTAAAATGGCTTATAAATATATGATTTTTAAAAAAATGATAAGGGCATATTATTATATTTCTTAGTATTTCGTTAAAAATTCTTATAAGAATTTAGATTGCGAAACTTAATTTTACAAAAATTAAGTTTATAACTTTAATAATAATAATACAACATTAAATTCTTTAATAATATGATTGATGCAGTGAGTTGTATTATATTAGTATTTTTCATATAATATGTATGAATTTTATTATTTAATAAATTAAAATATCTATAATTACAGTATGTCACAGATACTAAAAACATTAATTTGATGTGACTCTTTATGTTCAAAAACTTAATATTATGGTATTCTTAAATGTAAACTAATATTATAAAATTAAATAAATATTAAAAAGTTTAATTATATTCTTCTAAATTTCAATACGATAAAAAGAAATCAATTTTGAAATTATACAGAACAAAAGTATAGAGTAAAGTGGAGGACAATATTATTATTAGGCAAACATTTAACTCCAAAAGCTCCTCTTATTCAACTTTTAGAAATAAACTTATTAGGGTTAAATAAGCTAACTAATAAAACGTTCACTAAACACGTCAATAATTGTTTAAATAATTAAAAAAACTAGTTTTTAATTTATAAATAAAAGAAAAGCTGATAAATTGCTTGCCAAATACTACGTGTGTAAATTAATAACTCATATTTAAACAATATATGTTAATATAATATACTTTTAATTACTCCTTTGTTATCATAAGATCGCAAATCTAAGATATGTTGACTTTTATGTTAATGGATTATATTATTTTAATTAAAAAAAGGAAATCCAAAATTATTGTAATGTAACTTATCTACATTCAACTCAAACTCATTATCATTACAGGTAAAGACACGTGAGATACCTTAAAACTCGAAGACAATAACACGCGTGGCGTGTGGATATGCCCAAACCCTACTCCAATTGTGAGTGAGTGACGAGATGGTTGATTGACAATTCGAAGATAACATGGAAAATGCTCCGACTCGTTAGGGCAAGCATTCAAAAGTGAAATAGTCACAATTTATGGAAATGAAGCAGTACTAGTACGGGTGCGCATGTCCAGGAGCTATAATTTCTCACAACTGGCACAACTGTTATTTCCTGACATTTCACCCTCCTTTACAGTTTATTCTTACCACATTATGGGAAAAGAAAATGGTACACCCATTATATAGTTAAGCCTTTTTCTTTTCTTTTTCTCCAAAATAATAGTCGAGTCGCATAAAATTAAATCTTTTGTTTTAATTATTCAATTCTTATCATATTTTATTAAATCTTATTCATAAATTTATATAAGATTTATATAAATATGTAGATAAAATTAAGTAGCACAAGGTTAGAACATTATAATGAGAAGATGGTGTTACCAAATCCTCATACATGGGTCAAATTCGTGTTGTCTAGGTTTGATTTGATGCTAATCAATTATAAGAAAAATTATTTTTTAATTAAAAACAAAATCATATCCATCTGGCCAAATTGGTTAGGGTTCAGGTTAGGTTAGGTTTAGAGATAAGCCTGCTACCTCAGACTGAGGCCTAAATAGAAGTTGTGAGGGTGGCCTGACTTGACCATTATCATCCCTAAGATCAGATCTCCTGTTCCGATTATGGTGTTTCTATTATGTTCTATTAAACTTTATTCACATACTTATGTAGACTCCGTATAAATATATAAATGAGATTTAATAAAATATAGTTAGAAAAATTTAATTAAAATAGAGAATTTTATGGATGTCGTTCCTACCCTCTATCCTTAGTTCAACTAATGGTAGAGGACTTTTTAAGAAATTTTCACCTCGTTGAAATTAGGGATTAGAGTCGATCAGATTAAATTTGAACATTCGAATTGAATTATAAATTTAGTTTAGGCTTATAATCTTTTGTTATGTCGAATTTGCTTCCACTATTTTTAATGATTAGGACAAAAAAATTAATCAATTCTTATCATGTTTCATTAAATCTTATTCATAAATTTATATAAGATTCACACAAATATGTAGATAAAATTTAAGTAGCATAGGGTTGGAACGCCATAACGAGAACATGGTGCTCCAACCCCTCAGGCGTGGGTCAAATTCGTGTTGTTTATGCTTGATTTAATGTTCGATAACTATGTTTTATGAAAAATAATATTATTTTATGAAAATAATTTTACTTTTAATTCTTTATTAAAAATTTAGATTCATGTAAATCGAGCTAAATTGGCTAGGGTTCAGGTTAATTTAGGTTCAGACTTAAGCCTGCTACCTCAGGCTCATGCTTAAATAGAAGTTGTGAGAGCGACTTAACTCGACTGTTACGATCTCTAGCCTCTATGCTTTAGTTCAACCAGTGGTGGAGGATGTTTTAAGAAATTTTCACCTCATCGAAATTAGGGGTTAGAGTCAATCAGCTTAAATTTGGACATTCGAATTGAATTTGATTAAATTTAGTTTAGGCTTATAATTTTTTGTTAAATTCGATACCACTAATTTATAATGAGTAAGACAAAAAAAATTGTTCATTCAAATTACAATTTAATTTAATCAAACTTAATTTACTAATTTTAAGTTTAAAATACACATACTTCCTTTGTATTTTAAAATTAGAAAAAATCATCTTTAAAATTCTAGAAAAAGATTTTTCTAATTTTTTGTTAAAAAAAAA
>JAOSBN010000007.1:30757176-30777004 GCA_027563595.1 Erythroxylum suave
TGTGATTAATGAGCTTTGATAATCATAGTCATCCAATAAATCATAATATATGAATTTGGTATGCTATATTTCAACAAGTGACCATGCCATAAAGGAAAATTATATCATTTGATTTTGTTCCCAACTTCATTCGATATGACACGACATAGACTAAATTTACGAGTCGTATACTAAAAATGACTAAAAACGTAACGTAGGTAGGATTTATGTCGATAATAATATCATTTTAAAAATATTAAAATACAAATTTAAATTTTTTAAAAAATGTTAAAGAAATTTGCCTAACATACATTTAAATAATAGTAGGGACAAGTGAGGGTTTCAACGTATCTTAGTGATATGTCTCTGTCACATCAATTTGGAACATGCCATTTTGTGTAGAAAAGAGATTAATTTGGACCGTCCTTATGGTACGTGGTAGAGATTAAATAAATACTTGGGTAGGCACCGCTCAAACCTTCCTTAATTAACTTAATTAAAGGCTTAATTTGTCTTTAATTACATGCATGATGCCGGCTTTTCCTAGTTGCTTCCCTCTTTCCAACTCCTAAAACCTTAAATTAATTTTTTGGTTTTGGTTCAGGACTTCAGTCTCACAAAGAAAGTGCTAACATTCCCGATTTGAATCAAAATTAATGAATCAAATTTAAATTGATTATGTTTGAGTTTGAAGATTTTTTTTGGGAACGAAGAAACCCATATTCGTTATTACTTCAATCGGATAATTCGCACTAGGTAAATCATATACAATAGACTTGATTGACAGAGAATAAGTAAGGAGATTCGAATATAGGATCTTTCAGCCCTATACTTCCTCACTCTGGGGCAAAATTGAAGAAGCTGATCGTGCTCAATTCAAAAGATCTAAATCAAACTTAAAAGGAATTATTTTCTATCTCGATTTGAATTTATTTGGGTCACTTCTAAATCGACCCATTATAAAAAAATGCCTCAATTTGATTTGAAGTAAGAAATAAAATACAATTCAACCTAATTTGAGATAATTATAAATTTAACTCAATTCAACTTTAAGCAAAAAAATATATAATTCAATTTGATAGAAGATTATCATAAACTTAATTTAATGCTACTATACTCAAATAATAAATAAAAATAACTCGATCTAATTCAACTTGACTGTAAAAATTAAAATTAAAGGAAAAAAAGTGACCCGACTCACTCGACAGATAAAGTCAATAATGTTAGCTTAGGTTTTGTTTCTTTGATTGTGTTAGATATGGTATGTTTTATTTTGCTTTTATCTCCATGTTCATGTTTAGATTAAGATCAATAGCCAGAACAAACTATGCATTCTTGAGTCATATACATAATAATTGTATGATATGAACAATATGGTTTAGATAAGCTAAAGCTTTCCATGTAAGCTTAATTCATTTATAGATAAAAAGAAGGTCATCTCTTTCACCAGTGTCTCAAAATAGAAACCAAATCTAGAAATTTGAAGCAAATTAACTATACCTTTGACATGATAGAGAAATTATTTGAATAATCCTAAAATTATCATATTAATTAAGTTTGATAACTAATCATTTACAGATAAAAGATCATCTCTTCCACAAATACAAACAACATTAATAATACCTAATGAGAGGCCTGCAGAAACAGGAGATCTAGAGAGGATCATTGTTAGAGTGTTCCATATTGACTAAACATGAAAATATTAAAGGATTTATAAGTAATAAGGGTCAACTATCCAAACGACTAGTTCTAGTCATTTTGACAATGGTTGATCTAAATCCAATTCTTCTTGTTGGTGGACTCTACGCTCTGCCCATATTAAAAATTCTAATATTCACTAGAGTAAATTTGGTTTGGATTATTAATTTCTCGGTTGTCCGTCTGGATGTCCAGTCCCAGCGGCTTGATTTGGTTACCATTACATTTATTTCAAGAGACAATTAGATGTTCAGTCTCAGTTGTACTTGAAAGGGAACGTTAAATTATCTCATGTTGAATAAATATGAAAATGTTAAAGGATTTATAAGTGGTAAGGGTCAATTATCCAAATAGCTAGTGCTAGTTATTTTGACAATGATTGATCTAAGCCCAATTTTTGTTAGTAGACTTTATACTCTACCCATGTTAAAAATTCTAACATTCACTAGCGTCCAACCTTACTTTTACCTGACAGAGAAGTTGTTTCTGATAGACTCATATGTGATACAAAATAATTATAGTACAAAAATATAAATAAATACACACAAACAAAATATACAACACATAATACGGTACATATAAAATACGATAAAGAACAATAAATTAAATCAATCATGTCAAGAATGTAATTAAACGAAGTAAGAATCTGTCAAAAACTAAATAACTACGACACTTCCACAAATACAAGAATCTCAAAATGGAAACTAAAACTAAAAATTTGAAACAAAATAATTTTTTAACTTGACTATAAAACTTGTTCGAATTGGAATTATTAAATTTAAGTTTGCAATCTACAAAATCTTGAATTGAGGTAAAAAGTTTTAAACTCGATTCAACTTCAGACTTTTAAGTTTTTGGTTTTTTTTTATAAATGTTTATGCTCAATTTAGATTTTTTAATTTTTTAATTATTAGAATTTTTAAATATAAATAAAGTGTAGAGTTCGTTAATAAGAATTGGACTTGAGTTCAACTGTTAGTGTAGAGTTCGTTAATAAGAATTGGACTTGAGTTCAACTGTTACTATGATGACTAGAACGGGTCATTTGGTTATAGTTAGTTGGCTGTTATCATTTATTAACCAATGATCAACATCTAATCTGAATGATTTTGATTAAATTAAGCTTTACATGTTTACTTAAAACTAAAACAAACCAAACACGAACCAAAATACCAACTCCAAGTTTTCAATCGACCCATAATCTCGCATGATGTATAGGTAGAGTTTGACCTTCACCTACACGTTCTTGTTGCTGTAATGATCCGAGATCATATCATGGAGCCGTGTTGTGGCAAGAGTTTCCAATCTCTCGACCAAATGATTTCAACAGTGAAGAAAATAGCAAAAGAACGTCAGCTTCATGTGATACAATCAATGTATCTGCAAGAGAATGTTGTTCTAACACGGCAACTTCTGAAAATCATGGAATTTTCAGAGTTTCTTTCGGGTCAGATCTTATGTTTCGGTTATGTATTTCTATTCTATTTTATTAAATCTTATTCATATATTTATTTAAACCCTAATAAAATATGGTTTGAATAAAGTAAGTAAAATATAGGATTTGATGTGGTTTCTTTCTTACTTTTTTTTAAATTTCGATTAATGAGATAATTAAGAAAAATATGTTTTAAAAATAAGATCAAAAGTCAAGTCTTTAAGATACGAGACTTAAGGCTTAAAAGATTTAACGAATATCAAACTGTCATAAATTAAAACCAGTTAAACAATATCAACAATCCAGCAAGAATCTCACTAAACATCGGGTCTAGAAATGTTTAGTGTATCCAG
Source organism: Erythroxylum suave (assembly GCA_027563595.1). Classification (NCBI taxonomy): domain Eukaryota; kingdom Viridiplantae; phylum Streptophyta; class Magnoliopsida; order Malpighiales; family Erythroxylaceae; genus Erythroxylum; species Erythroxylum suave. Next base: position 30,760,642 of record JAOSBN010000007.1, read on the forward strand.
CTTTATCCTAATTAATAGAGAGATTATTTTTGAAGATTAAATGAAATTAAAGAATTTGAAATATGATTAAAGAGACTATCTTAATTTAAAGTTTAATTGTAAAAAAGATTATTAAATAAAAATTAATTAGTTTACAAAAATTGATTGATTAATTAATAAATTGACAAGAGTTACTAAAGCAAATTGAATAAAAAAGTTAAAAATTAAATCTAAAAATTAGATGGTTTAAGGTTTTCACGGTTATTGTTTGAATGAGTTCGACCTTTTAATCACGTGAAAAAATTAATAAATTAAATCCCTTGATTTTCATTAAAAATCAATTGAGATTTTACATTTTATTTTTATTAAAAAAATATAAGTTTATGATAGATAATTAATAAATCTATCCAAAATATAATGCACACCTGTTGTTTAATACAAATTCAATTTTGAATTGTTAAATAAAATTTTAATAAAAATTCAATAAATGAGAGTCTTGTCCATTGATATGTTAACTTTTTTTTGTAATTGAATTGAAATAAAAGTTTGGATTGAACCAACTAGACCCAATAAATGTTTTTTATTTTATAAATGGAATTATATATATTATCCAAAATATTAATATATTATTTATTTATTTATATCATATGCAACCACCACCACACCCTTATAGAACCCAACTGCAAAAGATATTTTATCCTCAGGGCTTACACCGTTCAACATCAATAGATGGTCCAATCTCCAGGAAGACAGCATCCTCATGACTCTTATCCTAAGTTGCCTGAACCCTACTGGACTGGATACTCAGTTTGTTTTATTAAATCTTATTTATGTATTTACGTGAAATTCATATAAATATGTAGTTATCTGATGCTCTCCTTTTAAGTTCATTTATGCTTCAAATATTTCTAAGTTTATAAATATATTTTAAATTTTAATTTAAAAAAAACGAAACTCTCGTGATGTAAATATCATACGTGAAAGAATCACTAACGTGATGACATAAGTTATATCTTGAATCTAACTTGAACTATTTAAAATTGACTTGAATTAATAATTTAAGATTATAATAAGTTATCAATTTAAGTCGAGTTTAATTAGTTCGAATGAAGATTAAGAGCCGAATTAAATTCTTATACATGTAATATTTGATTGGCCTATATGTGATGTTTTTATTATATATGTTTTTGTTGTTATTTTCTAACCAAAGTTTAAAATAAACTATTTTTAAATTAAATATAACAAATGAATTATTTGATAATGTGGTTAAAAACTCGAATCTGTTTAGAAATTTAACGGTAAAATTTTTGGATTGTTCAATTTTTTGTTCGATTTATCTTAATATAAGTAATTTTTTTATTAAAAATCAATAGATTCAAGATTTTCTCCTTTTTTAATTTTTATTTAATCTTTATCATATACCGATTTCATAATGGTGTAAGTATTAGTTGACTCTCCTTTAGGATAGTTGAGTTGGTAAAGTGGGGGGTATGGAACCAAAAGATTCTGTATGCGAATCTCCCTATTTATATTTTCTCGATCGAACTTGTTGTACAGAACCTGCCTAGTGTGGAATATCCAGTTGATATAATTTACAGTCTATTGCATCAATCTTAAGATTTACTCAGTGTACATCCACAACTACGAATTTTTCCATTAAACAATAGTAACATCGGTTGATCCTTTAAGACTTTTAAACATATTATTTAATTAGTTTAATATTTTTTGAAAAGTATTTAAACATGTCGCAACTTAGGAGTGTCTCCTTCATCGACAGCGGTCTTCTGCCTTCCAATCTAATGGGGGGACCCCGATGTAGTGGAGGTGTGATTTTTGTGTTTGAGGCAGTTATGTAATGCCTAGTTTGCTGGAAAATGTAGTTGCACCCACCATCTTATCGTGTTTCCACAAGGATGTCTACCTTAATTCAACTGCACGCCTGTCTGAAAACCTTTTTCTTCTTGCTCATAAAACTGTCGAAGGTGGCGACGACTATTAAAAACTAGCTTTTGATTTTGACGGTTTTGCTTTTCAATCGGGTCAGGTCAAGCCCAATGCCCTTAATGCATGGTTCGGACTTGACCTGCTTTAAATCCGTTCCAACCGTCTAAAATGATATTATTTTAATAAAATTCTTTACGAAGGTTATGTTTAACAATTAACTGATAATTGATTATATCAGCTGATTTAATCAGTAGATTGCATTAGCTGTTTACTGGTTAATGTTTTGTAAAATTTGCTGTTTAATATTAACTGTTTATGTGTAAAATGACTTATGAGGACATGATTTTTTAAAATAATATAAAGGTATGAATATTATATATTTTAGTATTTCGTTGAATATTCTTATAAGAATTTAGATTTTAAATATTTAATTATATAAAAATTAAGTTTATAACTCTAATAAAAATATAGAACATATAGTAATAATAAGAACAAGAACAAGAACAAAAACAGCAACAACAATAATAATAATAATCATAATAATAATGATGATGACGATGATGATCATGATACATCTAAACATAAAGTATAACAATCCAAATGAAGTTTAACAAAACAATTCAAATAGAGAGCAAAAGATATTGGTCAAAATTTAAGGGCAAAATCGACATTATAGGAAAAGATAATCAGCTGATTGCTCAAAAAGTTACTCACAAAGAGCTTTTAATTTTTAACTGGTTAGGTTAAATCAGTCAACTCAATCAGCCAACAACCAAATAATTATAACAGCTTCTTGATAACTAGAATAGCTTCTTGATAAAGTTAAACAGTTGATTTTGATCAATTAGTTAAAAAATTTGCTGATCAGCCAACAACCAAACAAGGCTAAAATCTCCTAGATTTAATCCCGATATAAAATTTGAATTAATCAAATACGAGTCATTGATTTTAAGTCGGTTCATACTTTTTTGGCTAACCCTACTTGTTATGTTAATATCGAGCGATATTTCAGTTATCAATGTTGTTGTTATTGTTGTTGTTTTTATCGATTAGGTTTGAAAAGAACTTCTCACATAAAAGGGCTTATTTACTGCCTAGGTTAAGCCCATTAGTGAAGCGAAGGCCCATAGAAAGTAACCCATTGGGCCATTTGTTGACTCCTTTTCTTTTCAGAGCTCAATGCTAAAACGACACTGAAATATTGTCGTTTAAAATGACGAAGTAGTCTCTGCGAAGATTTGTAGTGAAGATTGTTTCCTTCACTTTGTGTTTCTTCTCCTCTGTGACTGCTTTCCGATGAGGATGGTCCGAAGCTACCATCGAAACATTCAATTCTTTAAGAATAGGAGTTCATGTATAAACCCTAGAAAGAGATTCCGCAATGTAAAGTTCGAATCTTTCTGCTCCGCTACGCATAAAGACGAGACTGTCGAGGAAATCACAGCGATTCTTAAGCGCTCCAATTGGCAGTATCTCTTGCAATGCTCACCGGTATCGAATAGTTTAGACCCTGATGTGGTTCACTCCGTTCTCAAGCGAAACCAGGTAATTGAGCCTCAACGCCTATTGGGTTTCTTCAACTGGGCTCAATATCGAAAGGGTGTTCCTTATAATCTCGATTCGTTCTCACTACTTGCTATAACTCTCTGCAATTCTAGACATTTCAATCATGCACATGCCGTTTTAGATAACATGGTTGAGACCCGGAGGCCTCATTCGGAAATTCTGGATTCAGTTGTTAAGTGTTATAGAGAGTTTAATGGGAGCGGTGTAGTGGTTTTTGAGATATTGATTGATGTTTATAAGAAAAGACGTTTATTGAATGAAGCTGCTGGTGTGTTCTTAGGTGCCAAAAGTAATAGCTTTGTGGTTGATTTAGTTTGTTGCAATACATTGTTGAAGGACTTGTTGAACTGTCATAGGATGGAGTTGTTTTGGCTAGTGTACAATGGTATGTTGGAGGCTGAAGTGGTACCTGATGTGTATACTTATACTACTTTGATCAATGCACATTGCAGAGCAGGTAATGTTAATGAAGGTGAACGCATGCTCTTTGAAATGAAAGAGAAAGGCTGTAGTCCTAATTTGGTTACTTATAATGTGGTAATTTGTGGATATTGTAGAGTTGGGGATATTCAGGAAGCTATTAAGCTGAAGAATTACATGGTAGAGAAGGGTTTGGTTCCAGATAAATATACTCACACTATACTGATTGATGGACTTTGCAAACACAAGAGATTGAAAGAGGCAAAATTGTTGTTGGATGATGTATATGCAATGGGATTAAGACCTGATGAAGCTACTTGTGCTGCTTTGATTGATGGACTTCTGAAACAGAACTGTGTAAAAGAAGCTTTTCAGGTTAAGGACGAAATGGTTGCTCGTGGAAATAAGTTGAGTAATTTCACTTATAATTTACTCGTTAATAGACTATGTAAGATTTGTAAGATGGAGAAGGCAGAAGGCCTTGTTGCAGAAATGACTGAGATGGGCTTAAAACCTGATACTCAGACATATAATCTTTTGATTGAGGGCTACTGTAAGGAGTTAAATATGGTGATGGCTTATCAGCAACTACTTGAGATGAAGAAAAGGAACTTGGAGCCCAATGTGTTCACGTATGGTGTGTTAATTAATGGCCTCTGCCATTGTCAAGATCTTGAACGGGCAAATTATGTGTTTAAGGAGATGATCTCTGGGGGTCTGAAACCAAATGCAGTAATTTACACTACTCTTATCAAAGGTCATGTCCTTGAAGGTAAATATGAAGAATCAATTAGAATTTTGAAAGAAATGGAGAAAAACGGAGTTCCTCCTGATGTATTCTGTTATAATACTGTTATAAGAGGCCTCTCCAAGGCCCAAAAAATGGAACAAGCTAAGGATTATCTTGTTAAAATGGCTGAGAAGGGGTTAAAGCCAAACCTATATACTTTTGGGTCTTTCATTCTTGGATATTGTGCAGCAGGTGAAATGCAAGTTGCACATGAGTATTTCAAAAAGATGATTGAATCTGCTATAACTCCAAATGACGTTATATTTAAGGCAATGATAGATGGATACTGCAAAAAATGCAACACTGTGGGCGCCTTGTCAATTTTCAGATGTATGCCTGAATACGGAGTGTTACCGGATTTGCAAGCTTACAATGTTCTTATTCATGGTCTTGCAGCAAATGGGATAATTCAGGAAGCAACGCAAATGTTGTCTGAACTTGTTGACAAGGGTCTGGTACCTGACACCTTTACCTACAATTCTCTCATTTCTGGCTTTTGTGAGCAAGGTGATATGGAGAAGGCTTTCCAACTCCATGAGGGCATGTCTCAGAAGGGAATTCGTCCAGATATTGCCACTTATAATGCCTTGATAAAGGGACTTTGCAAAGCAGGTGACATTGGAAGAGCAAGAGAACTGTTTGATGAAATTCCTGAAAGAGGTCTGGCCCATGATGTGGTGACTTATGGTACGATTATGGATGGGTATTGCAAACTGGGAAGTCTAGTGGAGGCATTCCAATTGTGGGATGGGATGAAATTAGAGGCTATTCGACCCAACGAATTTGTCTATAACATCCTTATTCATGGTTGTTGTGATGGTGGAGATATAGAGAAGGCTCAGTCTTTATTCTTGGAAATGGTGCAGAACGGATTTGCCTCTTCTTCTTCTTCTTCTTCTTTCAATGCTTTGATTGGTGGTCTCTGCAAATTGGGAAATCTGATTGAAGCTAATAAGTTGTTGGCAGATATGGCTGATATACATGTGGTGCCAGAGCACACAACCTATGCAACTCTGATTGATCATCACTGTAAACGAGGAATGATAAAGGAGGCGGAGCAGTTATTTCTGGAGATGAAAAAGAGGGATCTGATGCCAACTGTTTTAACTTACACAACTCTCTTAAATGGTTATAAAACCATGGGGAACAGATCTGAAATGTTTGCTCTCTTTGATGAGATGGTTGCGAGGGATATCGTGGTCGATGATGTAATCTGGAGTGAGATGGTTAATGCCCACCTGAAAGGAGGTGACTTGAGCAAAACTTTGATACTCTTTGATGAAATGATGTTGAAGGGTGTGAAGATGAGTGAAGCTCTCCATGAGGAGCTAATCGAAAGACTTTGCCGAAAAGATGTGTCTGATTTGTTAAAATCACTTCATGAAATTGAAAAGCAAGGATTTAAGCTGAGTCTGGATACTTGTAGAACTTTGCTCTGTGGCTTTCGTGAAACAGGAAAGATGGACGTAGTGGCAGAAGTCTCAGAGAATATGATCAAGTTGAAATGGGTTCCAGAATCCAGCTTGCCACGGAACTTTGTTAATGAAGATCAAGATAACTTAAACTCTGAGAATTCTGGTGATTTCTTAAAACAAACAGCAATTTAATCATCAAATGGCACCTGGCTATTGAAGAAGGAAAGTTTTGAACGGTTTGCTACCTGCATTTCTGTCGGAATATGAGTAACTGTTGGCTAGGACAGGCACTTTACAGGGATTTAAGCCTATGTCTGTTGATCCCATCTAGAGCCCTGTGGCAATATGCATGATTGTTGGTCACGAAGGCTGTTTACAGGACGTTAAGCCTATGCTGTTAATTCATTCATGATAAAAAGTTTGGCAGCTCATCCACAGTCTGATTTTATGAGCAGCTTCCTTCCCCAGATTTCTAACTGAGGCTGCATTTTATGCCCAACTAGGTAATAATTGATTGTTCATGCCTTTTTTCTGTCTCTTCAATATTTTTGGGTTGACTTTAGCAGCTTGGCATTATACTTGCTGTCACAACTTTTTGTCCTGATGTGCCACTTCCTCTTCAATTGGAATTTTTTTTTGCAGAATTCAAACCCAAGCTAGGGAGGGCACTGAGCCATCTGTTGTTGCAAAAACAACCGGCATTATGTAAATTTATAAAGAAATGTTTTGTGGTAAGTGTTTCTTGTACATTTCACTTGTTTTGTCATATATTTGGGCAATTAACGTGTGATACTTTTCATAGCATTTTGTAATAACATGGTAATATCATTTGGTCCTCATAGTTGCTCGAGTAATGTTGTCAATGACAATTTAATCACATGAATTTCATTGATGTCGGTAGTGTTCAGTGCATTTACCTATTATTTATATAGAAGACTGCAATAACAAAAACCCTTAGGGCATAAAGTTAGAAAGATGATTTATATACATACTAATCCCATAAATAATCCTGAAATTGGAAGTCCTAGCTAGCCAAAACACATTGTTCTGTAACATGGAACAGATGTTCCAATTTCAAGACTATGATATGCATAACTCCTTCACTGCATTTTGGGGATCCATTCTTTAGTTGTCCAGGCTATGACTTAGCAATTCATTTGCTTGTCGGTTAACAGACCAAGAAGCTCATTGTCATTATGGGCCGAGTCTTTAATAAGTTGAAGAGCAGTATTACCTTCTTCATCTGCAGCTCGTGGATTGGCTCCTCTGCAATGGTTGGTATAGTCATGAGTGACCTTTGGTAAGATAATGAACTGTAAGATATTAAGCTGATTCCCTAATACCAGAAAATCCTGATGGAATTAGTAAAGGGAAGATGGTTCTTTAACAATAGTGAAGACTGCTAGATACCAACGACTGAAAAAGTTCAGCTCAATGGTAACTGCTTGAAGTGGTTGAATAAGCATCCAACGTATCACAGCCTATAAATAAATTATGGTGAACCAGGAAAAGCTTTGGAATCTATCCATGAAAATGAGCGATCAGCAGGAGAAACATTTAGATATTATCAGAAAATATTAGTAAAAGAAATGCTTAAGAGGAAAAAAAGAAAACCACCTCGTAAGAAGCAATCTTGCAATTCCAGATCTCCTGCTGATAATGCAATAATGTAATGGAGTTCGACCTTTTGAATCACAGGCATTTATGTTTGCACCATATTGGAGTAGAAGCTCTGCCATGCCAATATCTGCAGTTAGGCAGGCCAGGTGAAGCAGAGAGCATCCATAAAAAATTTCCTCTGTGACTGGAACTTCAATATTATCACCTTCAAAACAACAATGTTCAATATCGGGAATTTTTGTGTTGTATTGCTACTGCAGCAAGAGCTGATGGGGTTTACCTAAAGATGCTGACCCACGTGTGGCATTGATATCTGGAGTGGAGCAGATAATATTGCGGTAAACTGTTTTTATATCATTAACGTGGATGCTTTCATTCAACTGTTGTGCCACATGAAGGGGATGAGGATTGTCCTTCATTTTGCGGACGAACATCTTGTCTGTATACTGCATTGCAAAAGGAAAAAAGTAAGTATTTGTTACAAAGTTGATCAGATCAACCACAGAGATTAGCTTTTTTATTTGAATCTGAGTATTTTAAACAATGGTAGGTATACCTTCGCATGAATAAACTGCTCCTTTACTGAAATTGGATCATCAGGAATTGGTTTTGTCATTCTGCATTGTCTCTTTCTATCAGAATCTGGGAAGCTACATAATAAAAGACTAGCAACATATTATCAGCTTTCAAGAAAACATAAGATACAGAGCCAGGCATCAATGGATTAAGATTCACGTACCCTTTAGTTATTTCATCAGATGGAGACGAACTTGGCAGCAACATTTCCTCCCAGACTGAGTTTATGTAAATGTTGCCTAGTGACTGAAACAAATTTAAGACAGATTGCTCCCATACTTTCACGTCCAGCGTCAGTGATCTTACCTGAAGTGAAGGTTATGTGCAAGACTAGATAAATGAGCTGAAGGAACAAAACATTAATGATAATGCAAGGTGAAAACGAAATGAACATGACAAGTATCCGTGATTCATACAAGAACACCGTTTGAAGCACTATGAGATGACCAAGAAGTTATGAACACCAAAGATAGTTAATTACCTTGGAGATGTGTACACCAAGATTACGATGAACACCAGAACATTCAATGCAAATAAGAACACCTATGTTCAAAGATGCCCAGTCTGGTTCAGGCGCCCCACAATCAGCGCATTTATCATTTCCGGGTACTCTTCTCAATAGATCAATTGGCTTTCCGCTTCTCACACTTTGTTCTCGTTGTTGCAAATTGGATGAATGGTTTACGGTGGTGAGATTTTTGGTTGTGAACTCTAGTATATCCTGCTGATCCATGTCAGGAATATCTACTATTGAGCTACCATCACTGACAGAGCAACAGTCACCAGTATCCATACTGGCAGAAAGAAGCTGAAAATTGATTTGAGGCACCCATAATCAATTTATTGAATTTGTGAATACTAAGCCAAGAACAAGTTAAGAAAGTTACTTCTTCAGGATTCTGAAAACTCAATAAAGAAGAGATAACTCCAGTTATCTTCTCAATCCAGTCCATTTGATCCACTGCATTCTCCGCCTGTGTTGCAAGCAAATACAGCTAAGAACTGCTGGAGGTATGATCTGAATCCTCAAACTGATGACCAGATTCTAATGAGAAAAATAAAAAAAACACAAATTTTATTATTTTCATGAAGGCACCTGGAAAGTGTAGACTTTCACTGGGGTTATGATTCTGAAGCAAAACCTTAAATCTGTCTGATCGGCATCAACTTTAATTGTAGATGTTAGTAGATTCACAGCATGACGTGCAGCAGATTTTTCATCATGAACACCACAATGGTTATGAGAAGATAGCCATCGACTAAGCAACCCGTGACCATTTTCAGAAACACTACTTTGTGCAGAAGATTGACTACCACCTGCCTGAAACAAGACGGTCAAGTAAGCTGCATGCTTGGCCATAAAGGAGCAGCACATACAACTCTCAGAATCACAACTGTGTTCACACTGGTGACTTACAGTTGTCCAACTGAATGGTTTGCGATAGTAGTAAAGCATCCCTCGACTGTCAAGAACAAAGAACCTTCTCTTCCAATCACCCCTCAGATTTGATGAACGTTTTGACAAATATCCTTCTCGGATGGTTTGGACCTGCATATTGTGTTATCCAGTGGCCTAAGCTGATTACTTACCCAGTCGTGAATCCATTTGAAGTTTTGAAGAGAGCAAATTTGCACTATTACAAAATAAGAAAGTTGATTCTGAAAGAACAGACCAGTTTCATATGGAACTACCTTCCCGGACGCTGCAGATTGCACAACTTCCTCTATCACTCTATGGGAAGCCCTAGGGAAAGGAGGGACACCTTCAGTACGAGGAGAGCAATTACCATTTAAAGATTGCTTACTTTCACGATCAATCTGTCTCATGTAATGTTCAATCCTTTCATTAAGAGCCTTCTGCTCATAATTAGAACATTCTCTAGACTGCTGTGCATAAGCCAAGACCTGTAATAGACCATAAAACTATATATAAAGGCAAAGATTTAAGGCTTCCCTTTCTCTATACGGCTATCTGCTGAAGAATCATCTGCTTTAAAGGAAAGAAATCAATTAATAACAAGCAGGTTCCAGATGGTTTTCATAGATATAGTGCAAAACTGAGCCATGGTGTAGTAAGGTGTGACAGTATCTGACTCATGATTCCAAACCAATTTCGAGGCTGTTGACAAACTCCACAGAGGAGGGTGGATTTTGAGATCTTTAATGGCTTTCATTCTCAGTAAAGACCAGGAAATAACTGTTTAGGTTCGTTCTTGTAGAAATGTGTCCTATATTCTGGTAAAAGCATTGATGCATTTGTAAGAAAAAATCAAGCTTAAGTACAGATCGGGCAAGCTAAGGGAACTGTAATCTCTAACTCTCTTTAGAGAATGGTTTGTGCAATGCCTTCTATGACGCTACTATGTATTGATAGATGAGATTGTGTAAGCATTCACATAATTCTTATCAATATGTTTCTTGGACAAATTATGTTATCAGGTGAATGGCAAGGAGGCAATCCTTTTAAGTATAGATGGTAATATTCTGACTAGTGGTGGCAAACGGGTCTGGTTTGCTCGTTGACTTCGATTCAGGCTAGGTGTAGACTTACTAAATTTTTTCAGGCACCTGGCTCAAACGTCAAACCTGACATTTTTGGCCTGAAGTCCTAATAAAAACCTAAAGTTCAAATAAAGAGCCTAAAACCTAAAACTCAATCAAGTCTAGTTCATTGGCACCCCTAATTTCATTAAGTGAGATTGAGGCAAGTGTAGTGCAACTAAATGATCATATGAGGGTTATGAATGTCCTCATCAGGGTGGAGCTGGAAGGTGGCAATGTAATCTTGAAGATGGAAATTACCTGGTTAATGAACGGCTCCATCTGATGTAATAGTTCATAACCCTGTAAGAACCAGGCAATAAAAAAGCCATAAACATGCACTATCAAATCTTCAGGAGGAAGCAACAGGTAATCATCACATGATCTTAGAAACACCTGCTTGAAGAATCGAAGATGAGCATCCATTGTCCCACTAACAGCTTCTAAGAATTCATATCTCTTCTTGGCCTCGACAATAGAAAGCACACTAACCTGGAGCAGAAACCCATTCCCTTCATAAACTTTCCAGAGTAATGAACTGCAAAATCATGTGTTCTGCGTAACTTTTATCGAATCACTTACCAAATTAAAGCGTGCTTGTTCAAAAGTGGATCTTGCAGTGTGCAGTTCCTGGAATATCTCTAAAAAAGAAATTAGAACCCACTTGATGTCCATGATAATCTACCTGATCAATCCATGCACCAGTGAAGAGTAGTTTGAAGTCAGCAGTACCTCTTCAATGGCAGCAGCTACATCCATCCTCGTGCTCTTTCTCAGGGAGAGAAACTTTTCACGGGCCTGCAGTACAACTTGACATCAGCATTAAGTGTCATGACCAAGCAGAAATTAATCAGAACCAAACCCTATAATCATCAAACAACATTGGAAGAGATGACCAGTCACACACACACACACAAAACAACCTGCAAAAAGTAACAAAAGTAGCTAAATCTTCTCATGAAATGCTTTGACCCAAAATCATAGACTCAAACTCATATTTAATATAGCTTTTCAGACAAATTATTTATGTGAAATCTGGTCATTCTGTATTGAATTCGATGAGTTTAACTATATTAAATAGGATCAGACTCGAGTTTAAACTTGAACATTCATGCCTGAATTTTTTTTCCGAAGAGGCTCATTGCCAACTCTAAATAATTATGTGAAATCTGGTCAATCTGTATTGAATTCGATGAGTTTAACTATATTAAATAGGATTAGACTCGAGTTCAAATTTGAACATTCATGCCAGAAATTTTTTTCCAGGAGGTTCATTGCCAACTCTAACAAAGTAACAATGATGCAGTTCAAAGAAAAGGCAAGCCATAACATGGTGAACATGCAATCATACAAGGACATTCAAATGAAAAAACCCACCTGATCATTTCAAAGAAATGGGCAAGCCATAACATAGTGAACATCCAATCATACAAGTACATTCAAATGAAATACCCACCTGATCATGAGCCAAGGAAGCTTTATCAAATCTCTTTCGGGCTTCCTGCAAAAACTTCAGGTATCAGTCATAAACCAGCAGACAACGGGAAAGTTGATGTGAAGGAATCACGAGATATTGTATATAAATCCGAGTGATTAAATCACCATTTCAGGTCTACCTTAATTTCTGGAAGGTTAACATTGATGGTCTGTTGCAACCTGTCATTTAGCATGTGCTCTACCTGTAATCTAAGAACCTCCTTATATGTCCCAATTTCTCTTAACGCAATTGTAAATTTGTTCATAACAGGTCCTGAAGAGAAGAAAAAAGGGTTGAAAGTATTCTTCTACACGATAGATTCCATGAAGTTCACAAGATAATAACATTGTTCTCGTTACAGAGAAGACAGAAGAAACAATTCGCTTCATCAAAATGAAAAGAAAAAGTAGTTTCTGACGAAACTTAACGAGGCAAAATCCTAACATATTGAACCGATCATCCTCACCAGAATCGAAGAACGAAACAATCATAGTAATGGGTACCTCCAAAAGCGACACAAATAGGGTCATGGTGTCCTCCTCCAAATATTTCAAGGGCAGAGGCAAAAGCTATATCTCCATTGTACCTCTCTCCAAGTCCTTCTCTGAAACAGAGAACAACAACGTATCCTTTACACTGTAAAATAAATTCTTATGAAACTTAACTCTACTTTTACAGACTCACGTATACTTGCGGCATCCTTTGTAGAACTTGAGGCATCTCCCTCTCAATATCTCAGCATTTTCTTCCATGCACTGTATCTGCTTCACCACCACCAACCATCAAAGCAAGAACCAAGTTTAAACTTCAACAAGCCAGGAGTAGGAAACAAGAGGCAGAAGCATTGAACCTGTTGCCGAAACATCGGCGAGTCGTCGAGCTTCGAGAAATGCATGTTCGTTCGTCAACCTCTTTTGTCGAGACTTTTTGCTCTGAAACGAAAAGGGTTCTTCTTCTTCGTGTTGCTGGTGTTGTCGGTTGGTGTTTCGGGATTGGTGTTGTTTTGTTAATGGTCGCAGCGCAATTGACGGGTTAAGCTGGTTCTTGCATAGAAGAATGGAGCTCCGTAGCTCTTTCTTTCTTCTGCGACTTTTCATGGCTATCGCTGAATATTTATTTTCAGGAATGAAACGAAATCTCCTATTCTTACTTGTTGACATTCCACGTAAATGTATCACGTAATACATGACATGATATGAACATAATAAATGGAACAAATGATCTATTCCTTTATTTTCAAGCTGCTTGAAATCGTCTATTTCACATTACCTGCTCCATTCCTGTATATATCCCTTCCATTTACATGTTTCCCAGTAAATGAATGGACAGAGTAAAACATATAGATTAGAGGGGTTAAATCTCTCGTTCCAATCGTCATATTCTATTAAATCTTATCTACATATTTACAAAAACTTCACATAAATATATGAATGAGGTTTTTAGTTATTAGAATTTAGATAATCTTATAAACAATATATGAAAATAACATTTTGAATAATCTGTTAAAATTTCAACTTTGAAATATTTAATTAAAAATTAATTTTAATTATAATCTGTTATATATTTACGAGTCTAATTTTTCCTATGCCCTTATTTTATATGAATGTTTAGTTTAATATTTATAATAAAATTTTTTAATTTTTCAAAAAACTTTGTTTGGAACATAAAGGAAATATAATTATATATAATTATTAAATTTCATTATTAAATTAAACAGATCACATCAATCTGGAAATATGATTGGATATGGTTTCTAAAATCACATATTATAATTTAGAAATAAAGAATATTGGTTTTTAAAATAGATTTATTATGTTTATTCTAAAATTTTAAATTTTTATACCTTCCCTAAAATATTATCAGAGAACTTAGATATGGATTTATTTTATAGTAGATTCTATTATAATTAAATTAAATTAAATATATTGAAATTATAATACTCAAAATAATATTATATTATATTAAAATATAATATGTCACTATAAAAATAGAAAAAATGTATATTAAAAGATTAAAGAATTTAATTAAAATACAAAATATTTAGATTAATAGTTATTATTTTAAAAATAAATAATTTATGTTAGATTCAATAAATATTTTAAATTTATTCCTATTTTATAAAGTTTAATAAATATTTTAAAATTTATTTCTTAAGACACGGCTCTCTCGCTTTGACGAATGAACAGTACAGACTTTCCAAAATAAGCAAACCCCACTGCTCTAATCTACACCAGTTTCTGCCACCTTTTGCCATTACTGATCAATCTTCTTCTTCATTACAACCAAAGATCACTCCTTTATGCTCTCAGTACTCATATGTTTTGTACTCGGTAGACAACGGAAACCAGGTTTTCTTCTTCTTCTTCTTCTTTCTTGATCTTTCACAAGCTATTTGGTAGCCCTTTTGAGTCGGTTTTGTTTGTTTTGAGTAAGGGTAGTTCTTATAAGTATAGTGCATATATATATAGAAGGAAGGCCCATTAACCTAATAGCTTAGGCTTTTGGGTTATAGATAATGTTCGTTCTTGTATGTCTGTACTTGTAGGCCCAGGCTCAGGCATGGGCTCGTGGACTCCTGACGATGATCTCCCCAACAAATGGTATTAGAGCCGATAGTTCAGCTGAACGAGTGGTGACGGCGTAATTGGGCTCCCATAGATGATGATCCTATAGTAGAGCAAGAAATGTGCTCCCATGACTTTGCGAGCTTTCCCATGGTTGAGTAAGAGAGAGTTGTCACCAAGCTCTCTCATAATGCCGCACCCGAATATGTGAAAAAATGCTTCCATTCGAGGGGGAGTATGCTCGATGTAGATGGGACTCATAGGTGAGGGGCAGATTGTTAGAATAGTCACATGTGAGTAAATATCCCACATTGAAAATGAATAAGAATGATATAGTGCATATATACAAGGAAGGCCCATTAACCCAATAGCTTAGGCTTTTGGGTTATAGATGGTGTTCGTTCTTGTATGTCTGTACTTGTGGGCCCAGGCCTTGGCATGGGCTCGCGGACTCCCGACGATGATCTCTCCAACATACACCAATACCAGACTCCATTGAAAGTAATAATTCAACGTGAAATGATGGTGATCGGGTTTGTCTTCTAATCCAATTCACTTTCTTTTGTTTAGGGTTTCTCTTTTGAGAGGATACACAAAAAAAAAAGTCTCATTAGTGAATGGATTGGAGACCATTACCTTATATATAATAGAGTTTTTTCATTTGGCAGTTAAGCAATTCGAGAAAATTTTTATAATTTCTATTTTTGCTCCTCATAGAAATAGAATTTACAAAATGGTATCGACACATTAATTCTATGACAAATATACCCTTAAGCCTACTTAAACAATTCATTAGATCACTTAATTTAAGGCCAATGAAATGGTAACATACATTAATAATATACATATGTGGTCCCAATATAAACCATTATAAATTTATCCAATAGTTTTGTTCGATTTAGATTTGCATATAGAGGAATCGTAGCTGAGAGTGTACAAAAATTGATAAATTAAAAGTCGGTGAAAATAACATGACACATCCAAAAAATAGTCAAGCGTTTGATATCCAAGCCTTTGGTGTTATCAGAATGAATAATTTAGACATCTATCGTGACAACTAATTTAGTACAGTACAAGTAAGTTTGTGTTACATGTCAAAAATTTGTAGATCAACTCAAAATAAATAAAATATTTAATAGTGTTGTCATATTAACTGTAAATATAGGACAGAAGCAGCAAAAGCTACTGGCGAAGGACTTGATGCTGTAGGGCATGCATTGGGGATTGTATTCGCAGGCTTTAGCATTCGAAAGCCATTTGATTCAATGTTGCGAATATCGTACCGGATTTGATATCGAATTTGATTCTAGTACGGTACGATATCGGTATCGGTTAATACCGGATACCGTTTCGGGTAATTTTTTAAATTTATAAAATAGTCCATAAATTTTTTTAAAATTGTAAAATAGTCCATTGTCATATTGTACAGTTGTACTGTACATTTTTAACCTTGTCTCTAAAAATCAAAATA
>JAOSBN010000007.1:30796980-30808562 GCA_027563595.1 Erythroxylum suave
ACTCACAGCCCCCCTACTCTCTCTTCCTCCGTGAGTACACTCTCCATATTCTAGGTTTATTATTATTGATCCTAACAGATGTCCTTTGCCTTACTGTTGTTGAATTAGCACCTTCCCTCAGCTCATCAGTTGCCACTTCATGCTGATGATAAGTACACAACCTTCCTGATACCTTACATAACATATCTACTACACTAGTATTTCTATTTCTGGAGTTGGAAAGTTGAAACTTACAACTTGATTTTCATAATCAATTGTGGAATGAGACAAAATACCTGATAAATCCATGAATTTATTCGCTGATGTGCTTCATGGAGCAATGGCCCTCGCAAAATAGTTATATCAACCTGAAATAGAGCTCAATATTTCATTGAAAGTAAAAACAAACTCTTCATGAGTTGAGCATTCCAGAGGATCTTTTCTACCTTTCCGTCAAATTCGATAGGATAGGTCCCATTTGGACGGAAGATGTATGCTCCGGAGGCCTTCAGAAAGTTGAATTCCATAGCATTAAACAAATTTGTGCATGCCTGATGGGACAATGATACAGCAAAATGGTGATAATCGAATGAGAAAGTTGTAATACCTGTGTATCGTTCTGGGTTGCCTCATACCCTGCATAATAGCCATATACTTGCTCCAGAGAAGCTTTTACCTTGAAGTACAGATTCAAACAACTCAGGTGCAAGCTCTTTTTAGAAATGTACCTTATTTCCTAAAACCTAAGGATAAATATCCATGAATAACAAACATATCCGGACGAAGAAATTAGAAGGTAACATACCGATCTTCTGCTATTTATGTACGTGTTAAGATTTCCTTCTTTCCTGGAATAAATTAATTTCAGATTTCCTGGCCCTATTTGGACTCCATCTGTTTTTGGTGATTTTGTTCTGAGGTTTTGCATGTCAGAGGTTGCAGCTGTAGGCATCAAGAGAAAAGGAGCAGCCGGATCTTTCATGTTAAAATGTATAAAAAACCTTTCTTCTATTTAATAGCTACGTCAGGTCCAAAAATTACCATGCATACCACCTTGCTTATCAATTGATGTAGCGGACGAAATAATATAGGTGTTGAAACCCAGAGGAGGTACAGATGCAGAGAATGCAAGCCAGTATTTGGGAGTGATATTAGGAGAGATGCCCAAATATGCTTTAGAATAATAGTTTCTTATGCCTATGGAGGCATCCAATAAAGGTAAAACCTGAGATTGAATTCTGTTTCCTCTTGAATCTTTAACCATGACGTTCTCATTTATAACCTACACCAAGTTAGGCCAGGTCAGAAGATTGCATATAGAACATAAACACTATACATGTGAAGCTGTATATCTTTCTCCGGAATCTATTAGTTTCTGTATATTTTCTGAAACAATAGGCAATTCATGAGGACTATATACACATTATATACAATCTAGTTGAACGTGGTTTCGCTCCGTGGAAACTGAGTTATTCAGGAAGTGATCGGACTTTTCGAACTCACAGGAAATCTTATAACATCCTCCTTTTTCCATCCCAAGGAATTGTAAACAACGACCACCTACAGAAGATATCATAACGATATGTGTTTTAGTGCAGTGTAATGACAATTCTACTCGAGATTGTGAAATTTCATTCTATCTCCTTAGTCCTTACCAGGCTTTTCCCATTTGACAGATGAACCTCTGATGCAGGACAGTAACTTATATTCAGGAGAGGGCACTGAAAGAGTTGAAACAAAAGAGAAAGCCACATGTAAATATAGCATAAAGTCCGATTGGAAAACTTTTACTACCAATATAGCTCCAGGATGTATCAACTATATTCATGATGGTTGATAAATGAGGCATGGAAGTTCTCATAATTGCAAGACTGGAATGAACAACGATTCTACTTCTATATCTAAATTTGTGAAACTGTAAATTCCAACAAAATCAGCCGCCAGAAGAACAATCTAATTAGGGGATCAGTGTCAACCAAATCCTTAGAAGTAAGAGGTTGATACAAAGTAAAACAAGACAGAATTTAAGCAGAATAGCTCTTTTACCTGCTGAAACTTATTCATTTGATTGGTGCAACCAGTTTTCAAAGACAAATCTACCATGCAAGAAAGAGATGCTCCAACCACTTTCTCAGCCTGAAAGAAACATTATTAGACTTGGCTAAAATTTAGCAATAAAAGCTTCTGGAATAGCGAAAACAAACCTCAGTATGACCTTTTGACAACCGTGTTACATAATCATTAGCAACATGCTGCTTCTCTGTGCCAGAAACTGCATCATGATGTTGAGCAGTTGCTAAAGCGTCAGCCAAAGATTCCGTGTTAGGTCCTGCTTTACTAAACCCTTTAAAAAACTCTAGTTGTCTCGCTGCCTGTATGGTCATTGCTGTTCAGTGAGCACAATTTTCAAGAATTCCCCCAAGATAATCAATCTGGTCTTACCAAATAGTAGCCACTCAATTTTCTAACATAGCTTTTGAGGGCTGGTCTGCTTGTAAAATATCCTGTCCAGTAAGCATTTTCTTTGTCCGCATATCTGATACATTTGAACCATATTGGACAGGTTAAAACTGCAGGGAGAGACTAAATGCATGTAAAATTCAATCGGTGTTTGACTGAACTAACGGGAAGTAGTCATCGGTCTTGAGAGGCCAGGATTCCTTTGTCAAATGCTTAGCATCGGTATATATTGAAGGGGTTGAGTACAGGGCATTGACACGCCCATCCTGCAAGTATTTCAATCCAGAACTTCTATTAGCATTTTGAGTTAGGAACTTAATATGATGAGATGACTTCAGAAAGCATCAGAAAGGACTTTTATCAGAATCAACCTGAATCACGATACAGAGGTTAGCCAATTGAAGATATTTTATCAACTTATAATCCTCTTTCTACACGGAACAACACATGCTAACTAACTATTCATTGCCTGTTTAGATATCATGAGCTGTCTCAGTTAGGACTAACCTGATTTACATAGTTGATAAGTTTGTCCATTTGCGTGAACCATGTCTCAGCATAATGATACTGGAAATCCGTCCCCATCGTAAACATGATGTGATCCGTTCGAGTTATGTTAGCCTGGAAACGGTAAGACTTACTATTAATATAAGCATGATACTGGAGTAGCAACAAAGATTAAAGAAGTAATTCTGTAGGCAAGGTGTTAGAATCAAGTAGTTCTTACAACGACCTCCACTCCTATACTTGTAACAGCCAAAAGATTATCAATAAGATACATGGTCCTCAATCTTCAAGTCAGTAAGTTTACGAATGGAAGGTGATATGCTATTGAATCTGAATAGAAGTCTTCAGAGCAAACTAGAGAGCTCAAGAATTGAAGTGAAGAAACAGAATCATGATCTTACTTGAGTCATTGCAGCAGATACAAATTCATTCACTCGCTCGGGGACATTGTAGTCGAACAAATCAGTATCATCCTTCGATATAAGAAGAGCAACAAGAATCACCATATTGAAGAAATAAAAACTTAAAAGTGAATTGCCAAGAATTATTTACTAAAAGAGTCTAACTTGTGGTTTACCTGGACAATGGGTGAATCAAAACCCTCAGTATTTACTTCATAGTAGAAGTTACCTGGAGCTCCATAACCCTCAGGGAATGCATCAGCAAATATCTACACAAATGCAACTCAATAAGACAATTAATATCAATAATCAAAAAGTAATGAGCAGGAACTTTTGAAAAGAAGATAATTGCTGATTTGGATGTGTGCTTATGTTATCAGGCATCTTAGAATGCATTATAGACAAAGAGGAAACAGGTGAAGATACTAACCTGTGCTGATGAACCAAGAGTTTTAGAGCCCCTCCAGACAACCTCAAGACTCTTCTCATTTTTCCGTTTAATCCTGTCTTGGTAGTCGATTCGTCCGAAAAAAAGAGAGTCAAATCCAACCTGAAACCAGAGACTCCGTTCAATAAATTTGCTGGATATGAAGCTGCATAGCAGCTTCTATTTACCAACAATTCCCCCTGTGTCTAACTACTCATAGAAGTAAATCCCAAAAGATCAAACTTGTCGACCAGTGATCAATGAGAAGATCAAAAAAGAAATATTCATCTGAATTAGAAACCTGTGCACCCAACAAGTAAGCCTGAACTGCAGAATGTCCGAAGGGATCGACTTGCCAACCAATTCTAGGAGTCACATTGAACTGTTGTTTGATGAATCTATGCCCCAGAGTTGTCTGATCAATCATGTCTATGTAATGTGCTGTGGCCTCATCGTGCATGCACATGCCTCCATTTCTGCAATCCGAAGATCCAGAACAACAATTTACATCACAAGTTCATAAAAAACTGCTTCCCAGAATACAATGCATCCAATTCTATACATAGGAAAAGCGATAATATGATCTCATTTTATATAACCAATCAGCATCTTCTATGTTAATGAATATAAACAAAAAAAAGTGTAGGCATGGGTGGATTTTATGCTACATTAGCTCAAGTTGACCGGATCTGACAAGCTTCCTGACTTTATTCTGAACTTTCTTGTTCTGTTCTCTCCACCAACGTTGAAAAAATGCCTGTAACATAGATAACAGAACCTTTTTTCACGATTTTTTCAGGAAATTAAATCCCTAAGGTAACAAAAATCGAAAACTATCTTCAAAGAATGAAATGTTCAGGTCATTCAAAACTATAAAAACCTGTTCAACATATACAAACTTGCGATTCCTATCTGCCAACAACGCTGGAATTAAAGAATCCAGTATATTCTTGACACATGCTGCCTGTAGAACACACCACAGACCAACAAATTGCAGCAAAGTTAGCAACTTTTTTCTAAAGTCAACCACTGATACGTAGTAAAACTACGTTAATGGAGGGAGGACCTGAATGGAATTGTTGGAACCAACGTAGTACTGATCAATTGTCTTCAACCAACCTACGTCATCATGCGTGTGAGGCACCAAGTGAACGTTGATCTTCCCTGGAACTATTCCTGAACTTGTGTTGTAAGCTATGTACTTTGCTTGACCCCACAGAATGTGAACCAATAACAGAAATAGTGGAAACCATTTCTGGATTGCCATGTAAGCTGAGGTTTAGCTTTGCAGAGTAGATATCACTTGGGTTGTGAGGGACGAACTTGAACATTGGCCGAGTATAATAATTGAAGTGTCGGTGTTGTGTAGGCAGACAAGAAAAAAGACAACTTGTCTTGTCTTTCTCTTGTCTTGTTCTACTCTTGATTGTTGACGAGGATATGGAATGGAGTTTTGTTTTGTAGGCCAGCAGTATCTGTTGGAATGTGTGCATAATATCTTGGGGAAGGTATTTTAATGGCAGAATTTAGATAGCAGTTTTGGCGCCCTGTTCTGGTTCATCACTTCCATGCATGACAGCATGAGTGCTTATCAATCTAAGACTTTTTCTTCTCTTTCCAAGTGTAAATGGTTTAAATACCTAGGGTGCGTAACATAATTAAAAAATTCTAATTGGTTTGATAAATCAAATTTAAAATTTTGAGTCGGTTAATATTTTAATTTAATTTTTAGTTTTTATTTATTTTAATAATTTTTGTAATTAAAAATTAACGATTTAAGATGTTTTTATAAACTTAAATTAATTAATTTTTATTTAATAATATTTTTATGATATATTAAATTGTTTAATTTTACTACAACAACAATAACATTCAGCATAAATTTCGCTAAAACACAGGGTTCGGGGAAGTTATGTAGTATATAGCCTTACTCTTAACTACTAGATAGATTGTTTCCAAATGACATCATATGTGTGAATGAAAATGGAAATAAAAATAAAAAAGAATACACATAAGATCTAAATAAATAATTAATTATAAAATTAGAAAAGAAAAAATAATAAATAATAAAAGTTTATGAAATTTTTTTAGGTGTTAGAAGTGTCACATGGTCGTCGCCCAAGCAGGCATATGTTTGCTCTTTTTCACGTTAATTCTACATGGATGTAGGATAGAACAAGCTCATTTCTTTGGTCTTTAAATGAGAATACATTCATCAGGTACGCTTTTACCTTTCGCTTATCTAATTTTTGTGATACTTCCACTTACTAACCTTAAGCGTCTACTACTATAAGACAAGTCCTCTTCTTTTTTTTAACACGATACATCAACTTTTTCTTTTATATTATTTTATTTTATTTATTTATTTACTTTTTTCATTTTATTTACCTATTTTTTTAGCATATCAATTTTACATATCTATGCTTTTAACTTACGTCACTTTTTTTTTCATTGTCGCATTTGTATATGGGTCTACTGGAAACAGCCTCTTTAATCAATTTTAATTTGTAACAAAAATAGTTCGATGACAAACTTTTCATTAAAATAGGTAACTTGACGAGTCATATTAGTTTTATTTATTTATCATATAACTCTAATATAAGATAGTTGTATCACGTAGGAAATTTATTATTTAATAAATTAAAAATATGTTAATATTTAAGGCTAATTTAATTTATTGTTTAAATAATAAATTCAATAAGTAACGTAATTATTTTACGTGATAATCACGGGATAAATATATAAATTTGATATAATGAATTTAATAAAAAAATTTAGCATCGGATTATTTTTGCTTCAAATTGAGAATGGAGCATTTTACCGTTATTAAAAGAAAAAATTGAAAAACGGTTAGAAGAACCGCAGAAAAAACACTGTAGTTCCTCCGACGTAGGAACTCAAGACTCAAGAGGTCACAAATAGTGAAATAGGTCAACTTCAGTTTAACCCTCAGTTAAAGAAAATCAAGTGGGACCCATAAGAGTCAATGGTGATAACATTGTCATCTTATCCAAAATATTACACAACTCAGACATCGGTAGTAGCTGTAGGAGTAGTATCCACTCATCATCTCCTCCACCAACCTCACCACCCTGTCCTCGCCAGCCGGTGAGCGAAACCCAATTCGAGGAAGGATCAGAATATGGCCTTCTCATCGTCGCTTTTCACTCCCATTCCTTTTCCCACCACCCACAGATTCTCTCCCAAACTCAAACCACTCAGAACAGTGACCGTTCCCGCCGTTCCCGCCGAACTGGACGGCACCGCCATCGCCGTCATTGGCGGAGGTTCAGTGGCCGCCCTCGCGGCGGCTCTCTCCCTCACCGACCCAGAACGTCGAAGACGCTTACAGGCCGAGGAAGTCGGCGGCGATGACAAGGAGGTTGTGAGGGAGTACTTCAACAACAACGGGTTTGAGCGTTGGAGGAAGATATACGGAGAGACTGATGACGTGAACAGGGTCCAGCGGGACATTAGGCTCGGTCACTCGAAGACCGTTGAGAATGCGATTCTGATGTTGAAAGATGAAGGGTCTTTGCAGGGAGTTACTGTGTGCGACGCAGGTTGCGGAACCGGTAGTCTGGCGATACCGTTGGCTAAAGAAGGTGCTATTGTACTGGCTACTGATATCTCTGCTGCTATGGTGACTGAGGCTGAGAAGCAGGTCTGTCTCTGTCTTTGTTTGCCTCTTCTTTATTACATTCAACTGTTTTGTAACTGATTCCTGTCAAAGTTGCTAAATTGGGAAATACATGTGTTTGTGCTTTGTATCTGTGAGCAGGCAGCATTAAACTTGTTATTACCAATCCAACTCTTAAATTAAGGTGGTTATAGGTTATGTATAAGAACGATTGATCCATATTACATGTTATTGTCAGAGGATGTTTTCCTGCTAAGAGGCATGTTGGCTCTGTGATTAGAGTCTACTGTCAACATTTGAGTTCAGTTTGTCACTTGACTTTGAGTTAGTCACTTGTCCGTTGTGTAATTCGTCAGTTGCGAGTTCCGAATGGTCCTTGAATAGAAAAGCAGAATTGATACTAGCTGCATTTGAATGATAGGGTAGTGAAGGTAATAGGTGATTTTGATTTGGTGCAGGCAAAAGAGCAGCTTCAATCTGAGAGTGAAAATGGGGCACCTATAATGCCGAAATTTCAGGTGCGAGATCTGGAGAGCTTGGATGGGAAATATGACACAGTGGTCTGCCTCGATGTGTTGATACATTATCCTCAGAATAAAGCTGATGGTATGATTGCTCATCTAGCTTCCTTGGCTGAGAATCGGCTAATTCTAAGTTTTGCACCGAAGACATTTTACTATGATATGTTAAAGAGAATAGGAGAATTGTTCCCCGGGCCGTCGAAGGCAACGAGAGCATATCTGCATTCTGAGGGAGATATCGAGAGAGCATTGAGAAAGGTTGGATGGAAGATCAGGAAGAGGGGTCTTATTAGTACACAGTTCTACTTTGCCAATCTTATTGAAGCAGTTCCTGTCTGAAAGGTTTGAAGAGAGGTCAGATTCAAGCTTTCTTTCTATCATATACCTGATTGATTTGTTTGATAGATACGATTAGAAACAGTGCTATGTGTTCTGTATGGTATCGGTACTAGCAACCTCCGATACGGTATTCGCAACAACCATCTCTAGATCCCTCGAGTTTCCATGTGGGTTGTCATATTCTATGCAAATGTACTGAGCAACAACTGATCGTGTATTTAGCTAACAATCGGTACCTACTGAGCAAATTTTGTGATTCATCCTGCAACTGTATGATTCTTGACCATTGTGGGTTCCTGTGTCTGCTCCGAGCTGTCTGTTCTTCATGTTTCGTTCTGCTAAATGTGAACTCATCGACTGTTCTTGATCTTGGGAGTTTTTTCAACAGCATTTAAGCATAATAAGCTGTCAGATTGTTTAGGTTCAATTGAATCGAAGACCACTTAAAACAGAACCTGACGAGCACAAATTCTTGAACCAATGTACTGGTCAAACAACTTCTCCGCCTAAGAATATGTTGTCAACAAAGGAATATAGGATGACAATGAGTTAGATCGAGTTTGTGTTTGTTTGTTTGTTGTTATTTGTTTTTGCTTTTACCTTAGCCGAAGGTCTATACGTAAACAGTCTCTGTATCTCTATCGGGGATGCGGGCATGACTACGCATATCTTACCCTCCCCATACCCTGCTTAGGCGGGGCATTTGGGTATGTTTTGTTTGGTTTGGTTTGGTTTAATGAGTTAGATCGAGATGAGTCGGTTCGAGTTTAGCCCGAGCCTAATTGAGCACTACACTAAAACAATGTTTTGGCCTTTCGATTTTTAAGTTTACAAACTAAAACGATATCATTTCGATTAATTAGTCCAATAAATCCAAGTTTCATTTCTTAAATTTCAGATCGAGTTGGTCCAATTTTGTTATCCCTAAAGAAATTTATGTTTCAATGTTGGATTCATGAGAAAATTTAACTTGCGAAATGAGATTAGTTTGTTATCCATGGTACTTTTTTTCATTCTTATCGAAAATAACCTCTTGAATAGTTAAAAATAAGGTTGTGTATTACTGAATTTCTTCAAATCTTGCATATCATAGAATTTTTACAAGTTGTTTATCTTTTTACTATTCTAATGTAAATTGAGTTTAGAATATGGATGATAATGGGCCAATTGGGCTGTGTGAGGTTAGGCCCTTGAGTCCATTGTGAGTTTTGAGCTTAAATAAGTAAATCAAGGCCTAAGCCCAAGTCAATTTGGGTTTGAAATATATTCAAAAAGCCTAAACTCTATAGAATATTTGGTTTTTTCTTGACTGCTATGATGGGTGTGCTGCAATTATGCGCCAGCCCAATATTGCATTCAGCAAAATGGATTTAGGCCTATGGTTTTATTTGACCCAAACCCTATCTTTCGATTCAAGTTGTGCCCAAAACTAACTCATTAGTCATTTCCCTCGATAACAATAGATTAGGTTGGACCTGATCATACTGGTTGACTAGTTCATGGCCCGTTTACAAGATGCAAGGTCAGCCCGAGTTAACCGAATCACGAGTTGAGATAGCTTGACCTTATTGTAAGGTACAAAATCAATCGTTCTGATTTGATTTAAAGTTAATGAATCAAATTCGACCCATTCAATAATCAAACTTTTAGAATCTTAACAATTCAATTCAAAAGGGTTTTTTTTGTTGATGATACAATATATATATATATATATCCTAAATATCATGTGAATTGGTGACATTAGTAAAACTAACATTTTGAACAAAGTAACGTTTGAATTCGAACAAATTGGTTTGACTTAATTTGAACGTACAGTACTTAAATCAATGCAAACAAAGTAACGTTTATTTTACTTTGAACGAATTGGATCCGATGTCTGACCAACTTGAAACAAAAAGAGGAAAAAGAAAAGAGTAACGTGTGCCCTTATACTTTCACCTACTGCAGTAAAAAGGGCGGGAACTATTTTCAACGTCGATTTCCAAAGTTTTCGCTTGGGATCAAAGCATTGAATCTTGAAACCAAACTACATTAATTATTACAAGAGAGAAGAAAAGAGTCCAAGGTAATTGGTTCGAGATTGACGAAACTGAGGTTGGCTTTTGCAGCGGCAGGTGAAAGTCAGAGCAAAAGTAACTGAGTACGAAAAAGTTTAATCCAAGTTCAGTTTAGTTTAGTTCAGTTTCAAAACCCCTCTCTCTTTAGTTTCTTACATATCTTGGTCTCTCCAACACGACGCGCCTTTTGGATTGTACGGCAGCAACATCGGAGAGACAGTTGGTAAGTTATTGGGCTTCTTCACTTACACGCGCCTTAGATGTCGTGGGCTGAGTTGTCATTGATCGGTTTCTTTTACCACAGTAAAACATTTTTCTACTCCGCTTTCCACGTGGCAATCGTACTTCAGAATTTGGCATCCGAAGAAGGTGCGAATCTCCGAAAGCGCTAAGGTTACGTTTAGATCTACGGTGCAGTGATGATAAATATTTACCTATCGCAGTTTTTAAACGCAATCACATGTTTAGATTTACAGAGAGCAAATGGAGGTTGAAGAAAAGTGTAGCGCCATAGCAAAAATCAATAAGTAAAAAGAGGGTTGCGATATGAAATTACTTCTGTGATAGAAATTTTACTTTCCTTTAATAACCTTCACTACATATATTATTTTCCATTATACTCTAAATTAATATGACTAATAATATATTTTTACGAAATATTTTATTCACTAAATTTATTTTATTTATACTTTCTTATTTTAATTTAATATTTTATTATTTATAATTTTAAATTTATATGATTAATAATATATTTTTAATTATTATTCAATAATTAATAGTTTATTAAATTAATAAATTTTTTAGTCATTTTATCTCTTTTCAACAACTGCAACTGCACTTGCCAAACACTTATTTTCATGTTTCAACAGTTACCAAAACAGTAATCTCAAATACATAAGTACTTATCATTTCAGCAGGTTGATTTCAATAAGTTATCAACCGTCATCGCTCCTCCAAACTAAGCCTAAATTTCTTGTTTCATTTACGGTATTTTTATCATGTTTCATTAAATCTTATCTATACATTTACGTGAATCCTACATAATATATAGATAAGATTTAATATAACAAAATTAAAATATAATAACTGGAACAAAAAATTAGATGTGATCTTCGAACTAGAATTTGTAATAGGCCATAAAATTTTAATTCCATTCGAGTCAAAATTTTAAAAGCATCGCACAAACTTGAAACTGAACTTTTTTTCATTTTTATTTTTTAATGTAATTTAGTTAATAATTTTTGTTGTTAA
>JAOSBN010000007.1:30841660-30857647 GCA_027563595.1 Erythroxylum suave
AATAAAATAAAAAATTTAATTAATGAAAATAGAAAATATATAAACAATTATTCTTTAGTTGTTTGTATATATTTCTATATAAATAAAAACAAAAATAAATTATTTTTAAATATAAATCACATAGAATAGAATAAAATTAAATTTAATAAAATACAATATATTAAATAATTAATAATAATATTTTTATATTATTTATAATAAATTGTATATAATTCATAATAAAATAAAAAATTTAATTAATGAAAATAGAAAATATATAAACAATTATTCTTTAGTTGTTTGTATATATTTCTACATAAATAAAAATAAAAATAAATTATTTTTAAATATAAATCACATAGAATAGAATAAAATAAAATTTAATAAAATACAATATATTAAATAATTAATAATAATATTTTTATATTATTTATAATAAATTGTATATAATTAAAAATAAAATAAAAAATTAATAAAATTTTAATTAATGAATTAATTGTTTGTATATATTTCTATATAAATAAATAAATAAATAAATAAATATATATATATATATATATATATCACATTGAATAAAATAAAATAAAATAAAATAAAATAAAATATATAAAATAATTAATAATAGTATTTTATATAATTAATAATAAATTGTATATAATTTATAATAAAATAAAATTTAATAAAATTTTTATTAATGAAAAATAGAAAAAAATATAAAAATTATTCTTTAATTGTTTGTATATATTTCTATATAATTAAAAATAAAAATAAATTATTTTTATATATAAATCACATAGAATAGAATAAAATTTATTAAATAATTAATAATAATATTTTTACATAATTAATAATAAATTTTATGTTATTAATAATAAAATATAATAATTTTTTTATTAATGGAAATAGAAAATATATAATCAATTATTCTTTAATTATTTGTATATATTTATATATAAATAAAAATATAAATAAATTATTTTTAAGTATAAATCACATAGAATAGAATAAAATAAATTTTAATATAATATAATAAAATTTATTAAATAATTAATAATATTATTTTTATATAATTAATAATAAATTGTATATAATTAATAATAAAATAATAAACTTCATGCAATAATCATTTTAATATAAGGGGTATAATAGTCATTTATTATACATTACATTACATTCCATCCATCTTCCAAACAATAATTCACTACATTACATTATGAACCCTTCCATCCCTCCCAAACAACGTTTTACTATATTACATTCCATTCCATTATAAACTGTTACATTCCATTCCATTATATTATTTAACATCCAACCAAACAGGCCCTTAGTTGTTTGTCTAAAAGTTGAAGAAAACTCTTCTCCTGTCTCTTATTTCTCTTCATCTTGGATTGATTCCATTCCAAGTGAGATGATTTTGAATCCTCGTAGCTGAGTTCTGTGTTAAAGACCTTAAATTCTGAAGGCTTACATATCTATCTCTACAAGTTAAGCTAGTTTTCGTTCCTTGGTTGCTTGGTCTAAATCCAGTTCTATACTCAAGGTTCTGCACTGAAGTTCCTGTTGGTCCTGTGGATCATGAAATTTGAACCTGCACTGGTCCAGGAAGTGATTCCCAGAGTTGCATGCATGTTTGGAGAATGGGAGGAGTGTGGGATTTAGTGTTTTCCCCCAAATGCTTTCATCTCTATGATCGTGTGGGAGAGTGGTGAATGATGAGAGATTGACCTGGTCACTGGATGATCGACTAGGGCATCCTCTTGATTGTTCTTATTCAAATTCTTCCTTTTTTTTAGAAGACTCTACATTTCTAGGTAAGAAGGAGACCTATTCGTGACAAGGTCTCGTCCTCCAAGAAATATTTCTCTGATAATTTATTTATTTATAAATAACATAACCTCATATAGAGGCTGGTTACATCAATTTATTTAAGATAAGACTTCTAACAAGAATAGACCTACTAATTTATTTAAGATAGGACTTCTAACAAGAATAGACCCACTAGTTACGATACTAAATAGTTAAAAAGACTCCTTCTAAGGTAAGATCTCCTCTCTTTTTTTTTTGATACAATGGAAATAAAACAAAACAATTACATGCCGCGGCCCACTACAAAGCCCTGTATATCCTGAGTGATGAGCTGGAGACACTGCTCTGGGATAACCGATAGCAGCTAGAGGCTTGGGGGCTTCTGGCTGCTAGATGCGCCAGTTGATCAGCACTCCGGTTGCCTTCTCGGTAGATCTGCTGGAACTGAACGTCCCATGCACGTCCTAGAATCTCTCTGAGCTCCCGGACCACCTGAGAACCTGCATAAGAAACATTGTTAGAATCAGAAAGGATGTTAATGACTTCCAAAGAGTCGCCCTCTAAAATTACTCGACAATAGCCATGAGCCCAAGCCTGTTGTAGCCCAATCAAAGCACCGCAAAACTTCGTCTGTAAGGGAGAAGCCGTCCCCAAATTGAGGAGGAAGCCGCCCCGCCATTGACCCCCACTATCTCGGAGTAGGCCACCAGCTAAGGCGATGCCAGTGTTAAATTGAAAAGCCCCATCGGTATTTACCTTGATCCATCCATCCGGAGGTTTGTGCCAGCCGATGGGTGTACCCACTGGGGCGATACTGTTGGGATAAATGTTGCCTAGGATAGTCCTCGAATGTTCAATCCATCCGACAAATTATAGGACCCGCAAAACACCATTATCAAGCCACTGGAACTCCGGCTCAAAAATGCAGCTATTCCGCCACTGCCATAAATACCAACAGGAAGTACCAAAGATAGTGGTCCAGGTGAATTGTTGAATGGGCTTCAGATTGCCGAGATTTAAATAGAGCCATTGGTCTAGGGTCAGGTTGAAAAAGGCAGGCTCAATGGTCTCAATGGGGAGCTGCTTCCAAAAGGTAGTCACTCGGCCACAGTCTCGGAAGACATGCAGCAACGTCTCGTCTTGGTTACAGATTGGGCAGGAGGAAGATGAAGAGACATGTCTGGCCATGCGCTCCCGATTCGTAAGAAGCTTTTCGCGCTCAAGCAGCCATAGGAAGGCTCGAATCCGTTGAGGGCCAGGCCATTTCCAAATCGTACGCCAAAGGTGGTGATCGTTTGGAATGGGAGACCCCGCCAGGAGCTCATAAGCGGAGTTGACTGTGAAAGCGCCATTAGGCCCGGGACCCCAAAAGGGTTGATCCTCCTCCAATCCTCCTTGAGGTGGGGGAGTTGACGCAATGGACAAACAGACCCGCGTCTGTAGGTAAGGTTGGAAACGGTCCCAGTCCCAACAGCCATTTCCTAATACCATGTCGTGAATGGACACT
This sequence comes from Erythroxylum suave, assembly GCA_027563595.1. Lineage (NCBI taxonomy): Eukaryota > Viridiplantae > Streptophyta > Magnoliopsida > Malpighiales > Erythroxylaceae > Erythroxylum > Erythroxylum suave. The sequence continues at coordinate 30,844,953 of JAOSBN010000007.1, forward strand.
CGTAGTAAATCCTTCAAGGGAGGGGTCGTCGTAAGAAGCAAGATAGGTCCCCACTCTCTGAGCCAGCTATCGGTCCAGAATTTTGTTCGCCGCCTATTACCTAGGTGCCATGAAAGACCTTGACATACAGTACCCCAGGTATTGGCGATCCCTCGCCATACGATCGAGGCTCTAGGCTTGGAAATGGAGATAGGAGTGGTAGACGCATCAAATTTATATTTAGCGCGGAGAATTTGGACCCATAACTCCTCCGGTTTTGTGAACACCGCCCACCTGCCCACCTGAGTTTGGCTAGGCACGCATCATTGGTGATACGAACCTTCCGGAGACCAAGGCCCCCCGTAAGTTTGGGCCGACAAACTTCGTCCCAATTAACCAAATGAATCCGCCGCCATTGGGGCTAGTCACCCCCAATAAAGTTTCTCATGATCCGCTCTAAATCATCACAGAGTTGGCGAGGTAGTCTCACAGTTTGCATGGTATAAATAAGGAGGGTCGAGAGAACCGATTGAGTGAGTGTAACTCTCCCTGCAAGGGAGAGCTCACGGGCTCGTCACCCTTCTAATTTACGCTATGCCTGATCCAAAATGTATTGATATGTGCGCCGGGATGAACGTTCATGGATGAGCGGGACACCAAGATATTTACCCAAATTTTACGTACAGGTAAAATGCGCGGCGTGGCTGAGATGACGGGCGGTCGAGCTACAAACATTCCGGGAGAAGAAAATCCTGGTTTTGGCCTGATTAACCTGTTGTCCTGCAGCCACACAAAAAGTCCGGCGAAACTTCGGCGAATATAAGGATATCATCCACAAAGAATAAGTGTGATAGGGGCGGTCCTGTTCGGCTCATGCGAAATGGACGCCATCGGCTAGACTGGACCTCGCTTGAGATCAGATGGCCTAACCGTTCTAGGCATAGCACGAAAATATACGAAGATAGAGGATCCCCCTGACGGATGCCCCGAGTAGGCGCAAAAGGCTCTGATAAACCCCCATTCCAGGACACTTGCATCGACACTGTAGAGAGGCAACGCATAATGAGTTAGATTTGGGGGGTCGGCAGGTCAATCGTCCTTAGAGTGGCCTGAATAAAAGTCCAACTCAAACAGTCATAGGCTTTTTCTAAGTCAATTTTGATAGCCATGATGCCAGTACAACCCGTCTTCCGTCGCATGGAATGGATCACTTCTTGGGCTATGATGATATTGTTGGTAATGTGCTGGCCCGGGACGAAGCTACATTGGTGGGGGCCAACTAAGGAAGGCATGAGGGGCTGAAGACAATTCACAATGATTTTTGACAAGACCTTGTATAAAACCATGCACAAGCTGATGGGCTGGAATTAGGGGAAGGTCGTGGGGGAGGGGACTTTAGGAATAAGCACCAATACTGTTTTATTGAGCTCTGAGTCCCAGTGGTCTTACCGAAAGATGGCTTGTATGTGATTGATCATGGCGGATCCCACTGTGGACCAGTGTTGTTGAAAGAAAGACGTCGTGTACCCGTCCACACCTGGGGTTTTGTTTGGATTTATGGCAAATAGCGCGTGCCGGATTTCCCCCTCCACTAGTGTCGCTGATAATTGATGCACAAACTCCGGGGAGAGGGGGGAGGATCCCGATAGAGGAGGGGTGGGAAGATGCTCCCCAGGAGTCGTGAACAAAGTAAGGAAATATTGTTTGGCCAGGTGTCGTATCTGAACGGGTCAGTGACAGTCTGGCCATCTGTATCGATTATTCGGGTGATACGGACTCTCCTCCTTTTCGTCAATGCAAGAGTATGATAATATTTGGTATTGCGGTCGCCATGGGTCAGCCAGTTACTACGGGACTGTTGATGTCAGTATAGCTCTTCCTCGCATAGAACTTGGTTGAGCTCATCCCGTAGACGAGATTCCAAGTCCTGTAACGATACTGAGTGTGTAGTGTCCAAACCACGTTGTATTCCATCTAGACGCGCTAGGAGGCGCCGCTTGCGATGGAAAATATTACCAAACACACTCTTATTCCAGTACAGGAGTTTAGTTGAGAAAGCATCCAAGCAACTGCAAAAATCTGACGCGTCCTGGGCCCAGTGATCTGCAACGATGTTGGCAAAATCCGCATGGGCTAGCCAGGCAGCTTGAAAGCGAAAGGAAGGGGCTAGAGCCACATGGCATGGGTGGCAATGAAATTGGACTAACATCGGCCGGTGGTCCGAGCCTAGGAAAGGCAAATGGGTAATAGTAGTAGAAGGAGCAATGACGAGCCATGGCGAAGAACATAACACCCGGTCCAGTCTAGCATGGACCAAGCCGCGCCGCCAGGTGAATTTAGAGCTGATGTACCCCATATCATGCATCCCACTACCTTGCACCCAATCCTGAAAATGGCGATTCACAATCGGGGATGTCGAAGAACCCCCTCATTTCTCGTCATTTGCCAATTTCGCATTAAAATCCCCACTGACGATCCAAGGAACTGTAATCACACTATTAAGACAGTGGAGATAAGGCCAAAGCAATCTCTGCATGGCCGCCTGTGGACTGACATAAATAGCAGTAAAATCAAACTGTAAGGTGTCTTGTTGAATCCTCATATGGACAAATTGCAGGTGAGCCAGCCGAATGGACACTTCAAACTCGTCCTTCCATAAAATCCAGATACTGCCAGCAAATCCATTAGCTACGACTCGAAAAGATTGATCAAAACCCAATTTCTGCACAATTGCAAGAGCTCGGGTACCACTGATCCGAGTTTCGACTAACACAGCCATCTGAGGCTTATGTGTGGCTAGATGATGCCTCAAAATGGTAAGGAACTAGCGTCCGCCAGCTCCTTGACAATTCCAAAGAAGTATCGACATGAAAATTATGTAATTTGGACGTGCTCCTAACACAGAGATAATTGCTGAGGTGTGTGGATCCCCTCGGGTACGTGTTCAACAGGCATAGGCATGGCGAGTTCCGCCTCGACGGACTCAGACAGGGGTTCGGCCTGGCTGGCATCCCCCATGTCGGGGCCCGGGTCCCCTGCATCTGATGGTTCGGTATGTGGGAGAGATGGGGCCTCCGAAATTATATTGGAGGTAGGGTCGGACTGCATCGGGTCCCCCAGACCTGGGGCAGATCCGGGTCGTATCAATGTGGTGGCGATACGATCATCGCAGACCAGGTCCGAGGGTGATGGAATAGCTATAGCCGAGTGTGGAAATTTGGGCCTGTGCAGAGGACGGAATTGGATGTTAGTATCCGTCCCAAAGATCATGGTGGTGGCTAGGGGCCCAGATCGGCTCATTGGAACCTGAGGGGCTGGAGTAGCCCCTGCTGATCCCTTTCTAGCCATGGGCCTTGGCCCCTTAGCACTTGATCTCCCACCTGGGCCCTTACGGCCGTTAGCAGCTCCGTTAGGCGCAAAAACTAGTTGACGCGTCTGGTTGGAGTCTAAGCTAGTTTCGTTGGGTGAAAAGGGGGCGCGAGGCTTCTCATTCCCAACGGTCGACGCAGCTATCGGGGTGAATCTGGAGCTGCCGCCTGAGATGTCCCTTGGGGAGCGCGAAGATGCTGAGTGGATTGACTTGGCTGTGGATCTGACCGGTTTCCGTTGAACCTGGATCCACGGTCCGTAGACGAACGTCGAAGGGTCGGGTGACGAGCCACCTGGCAGTGTCGGTAGCGTCCCCTGTGCTGTAGAAGGAGGAGACCTCTGCTCCTGCGTCGTGCCAAGGCCTGGCTGGGATATCCCCGTCGCGGTAGCTGCAGTCGCGGGTGGGTGAGTCGGGTAGATGCCGCGGTCGTGACCCACCAATCCGCAACCGAAGTAAATTTGTGGGAGATTTTCGTACACAATCAGTAACGTTTCGCTTTCCAGTTCCACGTGCGGTCGGAGGGGCTGTCCGAGGTCAATTTCCACCGCTAGACGAGCAAACTTTCCGCGTTGGGTATGCAAGGTAGGGGTGTCGATGCGCATTGTCCGCCCAATCAAGTTTCCAAGGGCGGTGAGTATTTGGGGGTGATACCTGGCGATCGGTAGGGTCGGAAACCTTAGCCAGACGACGGCTCTGGTAATCTTCCCTTGAGATGCTCGAAAGTCGGAAGTCCACCGTTGAACTGATAGTGTATGCCCAAGATGGATCCATGGCCCCTCTGTTAATGCAGACATGAAGTCAGTTTCGTCTATAAATTTAACTAAGAAGAAGTCGTTGTCTAGATCGACGACTTTCATAGGTCCCTTTGGCTTCCACATGGAGTGGAGACGGGTACTATGTAAGTTAAAACCCACTTTCCTTCCGATTAGCTTGACCACAACTGCCCTCTCCCACTGTTGATCAAGGCGTGTTTTGAGCTTGGAGGATAGGATGAGTCCACGCCCAGTTGCATCTTGGAAAGGAGTAATGTCACCTTCGTGGATTTCAATTTGGGTCTCAGCTGGCCAAGGTATTGGCTCGTCCACCGTTGAAGGCCTCGGTTGCCCCTGAACGGCGGCACTATATGAAATTCTGGCAATTGGGGGTGGCGGAGGGTCTTCCTCCCTGCTTCTGATTTGGCTTTTTTTCGCGTGATGCGCAACAGATTCGAGCTGTTCAGGTTGGCCAGGTTCCGCAACATGGCCGATGACTGGATCAGTTTGCATGATGGCAACGAAAAGGGGCTAAATGAAATTTGCAGCAGGGTTCGCAAAGAGTTCACAAAGAGATCGCAAAGAGTTGTAATCTTTTATCATTACTCCCCTCTTTGACAAGGAGTTTGTTGTCAAGCTCGAAGCGGTTCATCTTCCTCTTTTGGGTCTGCCACTTCAAGCCAAAATAGCCACTTACACTCGTGGTCTCTAGAGTATGACTCATCACAATTAAAACAAAGTCCTTTGATCATTTTTCAGCCATCTCCTCCCTTGACAAATGCTTGAAAAACGAGGCTGGGCTACTTCCTATACTGGGGATCGATATTAGAGAACCTCCCATGGGTTTGCTATCTCAGTTGTTAACAGCCGTAGGGTTGGCTTGAGAGCTTTTGGTTGTTGCCTAAGCTAAATCGTTGCTTTTGGATGTTGCCCATATAGAAGTATGCCAACCTCCCCCTCCTTGGTCCATCAATAACTTTTTCTCAAAAGTCATTGCCATGTTCATGGTTGTCCCTAGTGTGTTCGGCTCCTGCAGCTCCACATATATTTGCATCCCGTCAATAAATCCAACTATAAAGAGGCTCACCTATTGTTTGGGTTGGAGACTAGTGGTGCTTGCTAATAACTTTTGAAATTGACGCTGGTACTCCTCAACAGTACTCGTTTGTTTGAGATTGGCTAATTCTCCTAACAAGTTCGTGCTTAAGGGGAGACCAAATCTTATGTTACATTGTGACTTGAAGTCCTCTCACGGCATTCCTAGTATCTCCTGTTCTACTCGGTAATGCCAGAGTTGGGCCTGCCCTGTTAAATGAAATGCATCCAAGCCTACTCAGTCCTCTTTTGCCATCCGTTAGCTCTGAAAAAACTGATCGCAGTAGTGCAACCAAACCAGAGGGTCCTCTGAACCATTGTAGGTGGGGAATTCCAACTTCGTTCGGCCTCTCCCCTCAATTAGTCGAAGCATGGCTGTTACTCACCCCACCTCCATGCGCCCCACGATCGGTTCCTTTCCTAGCTCTCTAAACTGGCGATTCATCTCTTCAAATTAGGTAGTCTCTGCTGGAGCTCCTCCATCTGTTGGAAACACTGCTCACCCTTTCAATAAACGCCTCGAGCTCATTCTGGATATTCCCTGAGTCGTCCATGTTTGGCTATGATATCAAATTGATATGGTCCCGGGACGATCCACTAGGGAATCCTCTTGATTTCCCTTGTTGGATTTCTTCCCTTTTTAAAAAGACCTTATGTTTCTACACAAGAGGGAGACTTGTTTGTGACAAAGTCTCATCCTCCAAGCAAAATTTCTCTGATGCTTTATTTATAAATAAGGTAGCCTTATATAGAGGCTGGTGACATCAGTTTATTTAGGATAAGATCTCTAACAAGAATAGAACTACTAGTTTATTTAGGATAAGACTTTTAACAAGAATATACCTACTAGTTATGATACTAAATATTTAAATAGACTCCTTCTAAGGTAAGATCTCCTATTCTCCTATCAGAGATGTAGTATTCTAAGAATTCCTGCCATTTTAGAGCTTTGTGTAACACCCACATATCCCATGGGAGTATATGCAGATGCTACACAATACAGAACCAAAATAATCCTATATAAAGCATTTCCAGAAACTCAAGGAACATACATTTCATTCATCAATGGTTAGGTTATGTCAGGACATAACATACATATGGTTCTTATTATATACAAGCCTTAGATCCAAATCCAAACTATATTAAGATTACTACAAACCATTAAACAAAACATAAAGTACAACATGTCTCATTACATTTAAAAACAACTCAAAAAGAAACTGAACATTTCCAGAACAAAACACAATCTTCTTAACCACTGCAGTTGTCTTTGTCCTAGTCTCAAGTCTTCTTATCAGAACTTACACGGAGGCAAAACCATTGTGCTAAGAATATTGCTTAGTGGGGAATAACTAAATAAGATATAAACTAGCAACTATCTCTAACAGTTGTCTAACATTCACATGTATAGAATCAAATCATATCACCAACAATCTTTAATTGTTCATATTATGGAGCAATCCAAACATTTTGTGTCTCAGAACAGAATATGGTTCATCATTACAGAACATGACATATAAATATCAGAATAGAATGTAATTGCTTCATAACAGAACACACAAGTCTCAAACAGAACATAATTGTGCCACAAATCAGAACTTGTATCAGATTCGAATTCATCCTATATTAGATCAAAATTTATCTTATTTCAGATCATAACTTGTTTATATCAAAACTGAACATGTATCAGAATACAAAACATATTATCCTGTTAATCGTTTTTACAAAAGTGGGTAATGGAACCAGAACAGGAGATATCATTGGTATCACAGAACATGAGAGACTTATGTCTTGACACTGAAGTGTCCTTATCAGGAGACACCGAAGTGTCAATATCAGGAGAGATTTATGTCTCAGACACTGAAGTGTCTATATCAAGAGACATTGTCGACACCTTAAATGTGTCCAGGAGCAGCTGTAGACCCTTCTAAGCATGCCTATTTACCTACGACTAGGATTTGACAGTTTTAAAATAAACCATTTCAAGTTTTAGAATCACATGCAAAAGATTACTCTTTATTCCATTTTTCTCAAATTAAACATAAACATGCATAACCAATTAATCATACCTTATGAGCATAAACATTTGCAATAATGTACCATTAAAGGCATTATGTATTTACACATTACAAATTCTTACACAAAATTCCAATTCTCAAACAATCATATTTAATTCACATCACATAAACTTTTCAAAACACACTTGCATTCTTAAGGATACATTCATCCTTGAACACACCATACATTTTATCATTAGACTCATTATTCATTAACTACACATTCTTCATGTAATTACCTCAATTAAGAATCCATAATTAAATTACCTTTTACTCAATTAATCTCACATCATTTAGGTTCCTTTTCAATCTCAATTAAGTTTAATTAAGCCATTATTAAGTACCTTAGCCTTATATAATCCAACAATTGTCAAAAATCAACGTTTTCTATGTTAAAACCTTGCCCACGATTGTGCGATCACGACAGAAGCTGCTACATAGCCTACCCATTTTCCAACGATGACTGACTTGAGGCAATTAAGCATTAGGACAATGAATTTATGGTTCAAAATGGTAACAAGGGTAAAAATGATGACGACCTAAATAAAATGTGTTAACATGTGGCTATTGTCCTGAGGTTCAGGTAGGTCCCAAGGGACACAAGGTTAGAATGTGCAAAGTAACGTGCAAAACTCTCTCCCATTAGCGGCGAAGAAATGCTATCCTTATCAGTGTTTTCGGTTCAAGGATGGAATGGAAGTCAATTCTATAGTGACGTTCTAGCCATAATAATACAACCCTGAGAAATTCAATAGAGCTTATAGAATCAAAGAACGTTGAAAAAGCAAAGACCACTGCTTTAAAGCTGCATATTTTTCTTTCGTTGATAATTGTACTTGCTGCCCCGCAATTTACCGCTTCAAATAACATAATCAAATCCATTTTTTTAATCTCAAAGGTATAGATGAAATTTTGAACAGTTATTTCAATCTTTTGATTCAGATAAATTCTGAAAAATCCTCCGGCACTTCACTTTATCAATCAGTTTGAGAACATGTGGAGGGAAGAACAGCACGGAAAGAAGCAACAATAGGTGATCTTGCAAGTCCAAATTACTTCTAGCATGTTTGACATTTGAATGGATCTCCACTCAATAACATGATGAAGAGGTATTCAGGCAAGGCTCCTGCTGTGGTGGAGTTCTGTGTGTAGGCTAGTGCTCATGTTCCTTTTGAATATTGGAGCATGATGAGGTTAGAATGTGGTTCCTCTTGATCGCGACGAAGTCGATCTTATTGCTTGAGTTGACGTATTTTCATTATGATGAACCCCATTTCTATCAACTTATATGTGCTGTAACATTGAAGACTTCCCGGTTTGTTCTTGTTCAAATTAGATATCAGCCTGAGGCTAAACAAGTGTGTGTGCATCTTAGATCGTGGATACTGTCGATAGTGTTCATAGTAGTGTGGAAATTTCTAACTCCCACTACGACTTTCAATATCCTCCGACCCTTATGTTAGGCTGCGCGAGATCCGACAATCCTATCATCGAGTCAAGTCTCAAATCCTATGGTGCTCAGTTTCGCTTATGTCCTATATTGTTTCGGACAGTAGCACTGAAACTTCTTTCGAAGAGGAGCAACTTGTCAAAGGGCCTTTTCAGTTGATCAGGTAAAATTTTGGGATCCATTTAGCAGGGAAAAATGATATGTTCTACAGACCATGATATAACAACCTTAAGCAAACCAGCCATTAAAATTAACTAGCCACCTAATCTTAACTCATTGTACCACTCATTTCTCCAATTTCTTTAGGAGTGAAAATGGTGTAGAACTGCATACTAATCGGTATCAAGTGTTGTCTCTTGAACTCTTCCACTGGTTGACACACTACTAAATCTGTTAAGGTAATTCAGTGGTCTCTGCATCAAAGCAGCCATGTATAGTTTATAACATGGTTGATTGGCAAAGGCCACAATGGATGAATATGAATTATCATTGAAACATGCAATTGATTCATTTGTAATTTTCAGCCCGAAATAAGTCCGAAGCTTACTCAAGTTTTGGGTTGGGCTTCTTGAGTACGATGATTTAGCTCAAAACTTGATTAACTAGGATTTTCCCCTTGATATTGGGTCAGGCCTTGTCATATCCGAGCCTAATGCCAAGTCTTGCTTTCATTCTTAAATCTTGTAACTTTTGAAGGTTGCAAACTACCATATTCTCCTTTTTTATTATTTGCATATGTATTAAAACAATAAGATGAAAATAAAACTATTTCTTGATTTTTTCCATATAAAATAGAAATGAAGTGTTCCTACTTTTTAAGGAATAAACTTTTAAAATGTTTATATTAGTGTTAAAATTTTTAATTTTTAATCATAATTTGAATCATTGTAAATTATAATGCATAAATAAAATCAATGTTCAAAAATTAGATTGGAAGTTAGACCATTAAGGCAAAAAGTTTAAGAATTAAAAGATTTTAACCAGAGTAGACTGTCATAAAACTGGATAAAGATTAAATAAAATTAAAGAATTCGAAATATGACTAAAATAGGTTCGATCATAAGGTCACAAGTTTGTGTGACAGAAGCAGTCTCTTTGTAAAAATACAAAAGTAAGACTGCGTACATTATGACCCTCCTTAAATCCTCGCTATGCATTGGGTACGTTTACGAAATATGATTGAAAGAAACTATCTTTACTCATAAAAAAATTTGAAGTTTAATTGAAATGAGAGATTTTTAAATGAAAATTAATTAATTTATTTTAAGTTATGAGAACTTATTAATTTACAAAAATTGAACGATTAATTAATAAATTATTCAATTTTTAACAATAAAAATTATTAAAATAAATTGAACCAGAAAGTTAAAATTATAACAAAAAATTGACCTATTTAAGATTTTTATAGTTGAATCGGTAGAGCTGGTTGAATTTTTTAATTATTGCATAAAATGTTTTTCTTTTAAGAAAAGAAGGTAACATGTTGATTAAAAATAAGGAATTAGACTTGAGATTGTTCCTTTAAAAAGTATGTTGCAATGTTAAATAATGTTTTTAATGGGTTTAGAGTTTAATTAAAAATTAAAAGATTTAATTATTCTATTTACAGAAAAATGAGTTGATTTTAAATGAATAATTAACCTCACTTCCAAATATAACTAGAAACATCAAGCGCTCGCATGAGGCTACGAGCGTTTTGGAAAATGAAATGACGATTTTAATAAGTAAAACGACAATGACAACCTCCACGACAATTTAATTCACTTAAGTGATCCAGATAATTAGGAATTTTAATAGTTTGTTCTTATCTGCTCGCTTTTTCTTTTTGGTAACAGAGATAAACACCTAGAAACTATTCACCCTTAGGGTGAAACTTACTATCCGACATCAACACCTCTCCCATCCCAAGCGGAGGAGATATCATAATGTGGTACCCGTCGTTATACTACAAGCATGTTTTGCAATAAAGTCCGCACATTGATTTTCTTCACTTGGCATATATTGCATACTTACTCTCTAGTCTCTGTCGAGAAGTTCCTCGATGTTTTGTAATACCTGCGTGTGTCCACCAACATTTTCTCCATGTACCATCATGTTAATGGCTATCTCACAATTGGATTCCAATACCACGTTTCTTGTTCCATGCCACCATGTAAACCACAGTCCATGGTAAATTCCCAGAAGTTCAGTTTTAAGTGTAGTTTCCCTCCCCATATTAATGACAAAGCCCTTAATCCAGACTCCATTGTGATCCCTCAATAGTCGCCCAACTGTAGCTGCCCCCGCATTTGGGTTGACAATTCCATCTACGTTCTTCTTCAGGTAACCACGCATGGGAGGCTACCATTTGCTCTCCCTGTTCTATTGTAGGCATATTTGGTTAAACAAATTTTGCTCATAAACTAAGTTAATCTTATGAACTCTAGCTCGGATGTCTTGAATTTTTACTGCTGGAATAAGATCTTGAGTTTGAAAGAGCTACTTGTTTCTCCAATTCTATAATTTTCAGATTGTAACTCCAAAATAGATTTCCCATCCCCCACTCTCCCGGATACCCCATTTGCTTTCCAGATTGTGTTGTAGACAATCGTTTAAGGGCAGTGAGAAAAACTCAACCCAAAATTACCTCTGCAATAGTTGATTCCATATCAGTTTTGCTCAGCGGCAATCCCTTAACACATGAATCAGCATCTCCCTATCCTCCTCACACCGTGTGCATCAAGTATCCTATATTACAGTCTTTTTAGCTAGTTCCCATCGTGTAGGGAGACGATCCTTGACTACTAGCCACAAAAATAATTTGATTCTTGCCAGACCTTCCCACCTCCGTATGTTCTTCCACTTAATTATCCGTCCATGTACTTCCTCCTTCATTAACATTTCATAGGCTGATTTAATTGAAAACATGCCACTAGCTGAGTGTTTCCAAAACACTTCATTTGCACCATTTCCTAATAGTAGACGCGACCTTGAATTGAGGTTGAGGAGGACACTAGTTGGAAGTCGCTAAGAGAACATGTTCCAATTCTAGCTTCCATCCAAATGTATAAACACACTTACCGATTTGAAAAACATGTCCTCTAAAATGGCACCCATCGCGTATGTTACTAGCAAATGTTCACGCCCATCGCGTATGTCACCAGTGGATGTTCATTTGTCGATCATCTGTCTAACTAGAACCGAGCAAGTTGCCATTGCCCAATGTCCAATCCAATCCATCATACAGGTTCTCCCATATATCACTTATTGCTTTCCAAAAAGGGGACCATTTTTTCTTAATCCTGGTCGGCACTACTTCCTTAACTCCATACTTTGCTCGTATCTCCTTAACCCACAGTTTATCAGGGTAATAAATCAACTGCCACCCAGCTTTCATGATAAAAACTTTGTTCATGTCATGGAGATTTTGAATGCCCAATCCTTTATTTTCTCTTCTGCGACATATATTCTCCCTGGCCACTAACTGAATCTTCTGATTGGTTGAGCATGAACCCTATATAAATTGTCAAACCTGCTGCTCTATGTTGTCGCAGGTGTAATACGACAACTTTGTTGTTTCCATGGAGAAGAAAGGAAGACTTTGTAACAGGGGCGGAGCCAGGAATATCCTGAAGCCGGGGCTGATTGGGCAGCGATGGAGTGGCGGCGAAGATTTCTAACAAATTAAAAATTAATTCAAAAAATAATTTCACAAAGCAAATTCATAAATAAAGTTAACTAAAATATTCAAATTGCAATGTCTTTACACATTTTTAGAAACATTAGAACTAATGGATGATAATTATTTTCGGCGAATCGTCATGACTTAAAACTGCTGTGAAATAGTCTCATGAGTTTTGTAAATAACAATAACAATATAGATATTATTATAAGACATTAATTGATAAATGCTCATAATGTTCCTGTATTTAATAGTATCTTTTTTTATCACTGATTAATTTCAAAACATAATTTCGCTTTGAAAATTGTTATTTTCTTTATTACTATTTATT
>JAOSBN010000007.1:30857747-30874708 GCA_027563595.1 Erythroxylum suave
ATATATGAAATATTTAAAAATTATTGTTATTTTATATTAATTATGATTATTATTTATTATTATGATTTTTAGAAATAGGGTTGATGTAAGCTTGTAAAGTGTACATTATATAGTACAATTGTACAATATACCAATAAACTATTTTGCAAATTTTAAAAATTTCAAAAAGTATTTCATAAATTTAAAAATTTACCCGCAACGATACCCGATATTGACCGGTACCGGTACAATACCGAACTAGAACCCAATCCGATATCAAGTCCGGTATGATATTCACAACTTTGTTATTGATCTCATTGTATTACAATTTATATTTATAAGATGAAATTTATAATATAGAAACAAAATTGAGATTTTATTAATAAACTACAACCAATTGGCTGAAGAAGGTTCTCTTGACAGTCTCCAACTACTAATCCTAATTTGAGTTGCATAAATTTTATAAGAATTAAATATTTATCTTCTAGGTCTTAAGAGTTAGAATTTTTTAACAATTACTTAAATTAAATTTGAAAAGGGTGAACATGTGTTTAAGTATGATCTATGAAATGCCTGATAAGGGAAAATACCTAACATTAATAATTAAATTACCAAGGTCAGCTCAGCTCGGCTCAACGACTTGAATTCGACTTAAATGTTTTTTTTTAAAATTTGGATTTGATCCGAAACTCTAATGGACTTGAGTTGTTTGAAATTTAATTAGATTTAAACTACGTCTTTAATTTTTAATTTAACTATATTTTTAAAATAATGAATAAAATGTCGTTATTTATACTTGACATATTTATATTTCAAATAAAGCTAAGCCGTAGAATTTAAGCCTAATGTCATAGCCCGATCATACCAAACAATCTCGGCTCGTGACCTGATCAACTTAGGGAGAAGTTCGACCGGGCTAGGCCACATTTGTCGTCCCTAATTACTGGGAATAATTTTTCTTTTTTGAGCATAGACATTAGTTGTATCTTCACTTCGATCTTGATGTATTTATCCATTGTGAGATTTAACAATATAAATAAGATTTAAAGTCCTTATAAGTTTGTAGAAAAATTAACAATTTATTTTTAATTACCATGTATTTTATTTTTTAAAACTCAAGTTAAATTTGTGTTAATTTAGTTTAAATTTAGAGTATTATAAATAATATTAAAGTAAGAATATATGTTGATACGATATTGAATTGAGATGATGGAATGTGATATTTAACATTTCTAACTTAATTATATATCAAAAGAAAATACACAATTCTAAATTATAAATTGAGTATTGATGAAAATGTTAAAATTTCACAAATGATTGTGATATTAAAAAGGATATTTTTAATGAGAAGTGACCTTTGTAAGTGTATAAAAAGATTATTTAACAAATTTTTTAATTAGTAATTTATAAGTATGTGATTTTTTAAACGCGTTCAGTTTGTTCCTTTTTATCGTTGCAGGTACAAGATCGAGTCTTTTTGCATATAATCACCAAAACCCTAGAATGTTTTTGGGGAAAGTGTAATATATTATTACCTTGAATTTTTTTGAACTCTGAGTTGATTGCCTCATCTTTCAACTTTCACTTAGCTGTTTGTCTAAAAGTTCAAGAAAACTCTCCTCCTGTCTCTTATTTCTCTTTATCTTGGTTTGATTCCATTTTAAGTGAGACGATTTTGGGTCCTTGCAGCTGAGTTATGCGTTAAAGACCTTAAATTCCGAAGGCTTACATATCTGTCTCTGCAAGTTAAGCTAGTTTTCGTTCCCTAGTTGCTTGGTCTAATTCCAGTTATGTACTCAGGTTCTGCACTGAAGTTCATATTGGTCTTGTGGGTGATGAAATTCAAACTTATACTAGTCCAGGAAATGGTTCTCGAAGTTGCATGCATGTGTGGAGAACGAGAGGAGTGTGTGATTTGATGTTTTCCCCCAAATGCTTTCATCTCTATGATCGTGTGGAAAACCAAGAGTGGTGCATGATGAGAGACTGACCCAGTCAGGACGGGTCGGCTCGAGGCCTGGCCACTGACGGGCTGACCGGCCAATGGCTCGCCTAGCCACGGGCTGGCCAGGCAGAGTCGTCTGGACTCATCTATTTTTTTTTGTAAATAAATATATCAAAACGACGTCGTTTTAATCAAAACGGTGTCGTTTTGGATAAAATCAGCGGGTCATGGGCTGGGCAAGGCCGGCTCGTAGCTCGCACGGGTGGACCATGGTCGGCCAATAGCTCGCCCGTGGCCCGACTCGACCAACTAACTAAAATACAGGCTGAGACGGGCCGAAATTGCCATCCGTACTCTTTTTAGAAGACGCTATGTTTCTAAGCAAGAGGGAGACTTGCCCGTGACAAAGTCTTGTCCTCCAACCAATATTTCACTAATAATTTGTTTATTCATAAATAACACAGCCTTATATAGAGGCTAGTTAGATCAGTTTATTTAAGATAAGACTTCTAACAAGAATAGACCTACTAGTTTGTTTAGGATGATACTTCTAACAAGAATAGACTTACTATTTATGATACTAAATATTTAAAAAGACTCCTTCTAAGGTAAGATCTCCTATCTTCCTCCTCCAAGTCTGCCACTTCAAGCCAAAATAGCCGCTTACACTTGTGTTCCCTGGAGTATGGCTCATCACAACTAAAATAAAGTCCCTTTGCTCATCTTTCAGCCATCTCCTCCCTTGACAAACACTTGAAAAACGAGGCTAAGCTACTTCCTATATTGGGGACCGATGTTGGAGAACCTCCTAGAGGTTTGCTGTCCTAGTTGTTAACAACCATAGGGTTGGCCTAAGAGCTTTTAGTTGTTGCCCAAGCTAAAGTGTTGCTTATGGATGTTGCCCAGGAAAAAGTATACCTAGCTCCCCCTCCCTGGTCTATCAACAACTTTTTTTCAAAAGCCCTTGCCATGTGCAGGGCTGTCCTTAGTGTGTTCGGCTCCTGCAGCTCCACATCTATTCGTATCCTGTCAACTAATCCAGATGTAAAGAGGCTTACCTATTGTTCGGGTCGGAGACCAGTGGTGCATGCTAATAACTTTTGAAATTGATGCTGGTACTCTTTAACAGTATTTGATTGTTTGAGATTGGCTAATTCTCACAACGAGTTCGTGCTTGAGGAGGGACCAAATCTTCTGTTACATTGTGACTTGAAGTCCTCTCATATAGTATCTCCTATTCCACCTAGTAATACTAGAGTTGGGTCTCCCCCATCAAGTGAAATGCATCCAAGCCTATTCCATCCTCTTCTGCCATCCGTTAGCTCTGAAAAAACTGATCGCAGTGGTGCAACCAAACCAGAGGGTCCTCTGAACCATTGTAGGTGGGGAATTCCAACTTCATGCAACTTCTACTGGTTGGCTGAAGCATGGCTACTACTTGTCCCACCTCTATGCCCCCCACAATCAGTTCCTTTCCTATCGTTCTAAACCAGCAATTCATCTCTTCGAATTAGGCAGTCGAGTTCCTCTGCTAGAGCTTCTCCATCTGTTGGAAACGCTGCTCAACCCTTTGCATAAACGCCCTAAGCTCATTCTGGATATTCCTTGAGTCGTCCATCGTGTTTGGCTATGATACCAAATTGATATGGTCCCGGGCATAGGATCTAGTCACGGGACGATCCACCAAGGAATCCTCTTGATTTCCCTTGTTGGAGTTCTTCTCTTTTTTAGAAGACCTATGTTTCTGCACAAGAGGAGACTTGTCTATACCAAAGTCTTGTCTCCAAGCAATATTTCTTTGATAATTTATCTGATGCTTTATTCATAAATAACGTAGCCTTATATAGAAGCTGTTACATCAGTTTATTTAGGATAAGATTTCTAACGGAAATAGACCTACTAGTTTATTTAGGATAAAACTTCTAACAAGAATAGACCTACAAGTTATGATACTAAATATTTAAATAGACTACTTCTAAGGTAAGATCTCCTATTTTAAAGGGATGTCGTAAATCTCCTATCAGAGACGCAGTATTCCAAGAATTCCTACCATTTAAAGCTCTGTATACAAGCTAGCATAGATCTTGAGAAGTACCGAACCAATAGAAGGACAAAACTTGTATATTCTATTGAAGGAAGAATTTTAGACTTTGAGCAGGGGATAGAGAATGATGAGATTAGGAGCAAGTTGCATCCTAATATGTTAATACTCAAGGAAATCTTTACTTTGATGCCAAAGGTACTGATGAAGTAAGAAGTTAACTTGAGTAGGAAGAATTAAATGATATAATGACCCGCTTGAGGCGATTAAGCATTAGGACGATGGATTCATGGTTCAAAATGGTAACAAGGGCAAAATGATGACGACTAAATATAGTGTGTTAACATGTGGCTATTGTCCTAAGGTTCAGGTAGGTCCCAAGGAACACAAGGTTAGAATGTGTAAGACAACTAAACACTAGGCTTGTGAAGGTCAGCATGCTTAGCAAGAAGCAACAATACATGATCTTGTAGGTCCTAATTACGTCTGACATGTTCGACATCTGAATGGATCTCCACTCGACAACATGATGAAGAGGTATTCAAGCAAGGCTCTTACTGTGGTGGAGCTCTTGTGTAGGCTGGTGCTCTTGTTCCTTCTGAATATTGGAGCATGATGAGGTTAGATGTGGTTCCTCCTGATCGCAATGAAGTTGATCTTATTGCTTGAGTTGATGTCTCTTCATTATGATGAGCCCCATTTTTATCAACTTATATGTGCTGTAACATTGAAGGATTCCCGGTTTCTTGTTAAAATCCAGCATTGTGGATACTGTTCCATATCGACTTGTACCATATCGGCCAAAAAATGGAACGGTATCGTCATTGATGTTACTAGCCATAGGTATTAGTCGGTACAGGGTGTTTTTGTTTGGTATCAGCTGGTAATCTCAATACCGGAATATACTAGCTGGTACCGTGAATCTCCAAAGTTTGAGGACCAATTGTAAAAAAAACCTAATAATAACTACCCCCACCACCTAATGATGCCTCTGCATCTTTCTGGTTTGCCTCTCTTTTTTCAATTTTGCTCTCTCTCTCAACGACTCAATCATCCTCTCTATTGCTTTCTTCGTCCTCTCCACTCCCCAGTGGTGCTCGGTGCTCCAGTGGTACTTCACTGCTCCTCCACGATGCGATGTCATCTTCACCTCTTCCAACATCTTCCTTCGACCTCCACCATGTGACATCACCTGTCGCCACCAAGCCTTCAGCCGTCCTCTGCGACAACCACCAACCTCCATCGACTCTGCTCTCTAGTCTCCGATGACCCCCAATCATGCAGCTGTTGGATCTGGGAATAACACCCATATCTCGACCCGACCGGAGTCATCCATCACTGATTGTGAATTTCTATTTGGTTGGGTGTGTTTTTTTTAGTTTCTGTTTGAATATTTCTGGTTAATTGTTTGTGTTGTGAATTTTGATTGTTTCTGGTTAATTGAATGAAATTGTGAAAGATTGGTGATTGTTTCTGGCTAATTGTTTGTCGTTGGTTGGAGACTTAGGGTTGGATAATGGATATTCTGGATTGGATTTGAAGTTGAATTGAATGAAAGGAGTATGGTTTTGGTAATGGTTCGATTGGTTTTGATAACAAAAATATGAAAGTCGTATATTACTATATGGTAAATAGTAATAGTTTGGTTAGTTTTGGTTCATTTGTGGTTGAAACAAACAATAAAATAGAAAATATAAATATAAATTTAAAAACAAAAATAGAAACAAACAACAACCCTTAGTTTTGTTATTAACTAACTCGAATCCAAATTCCAAAGTTCCCATCGTTTATTGTCTATAAAAGAAAATTTCAAAGATCAGTCCTAGTTTTCTCTATAAAATTCACTTGCCTTCAGTGTTCTAATCTTTGTTAGTAGGTTACTCAGTTACTCGACGTTTGGGTAGTTGACTGAGTTGGGTTGACAACAGGAGGTTGTAGGAATGAATCAATGAAGTCTTCCAAAATCATAATTCAAAAACTAATCAAAATTATGGATCCTTCTATTGTAAAATCATTTTTGCACATTTTTCTCATCTATTATGTAATTTTATTGCTTGAATTAGTACCTTGTGTTGTGTCATAATTTTTTCATTTACTAAAATGAAAATTGTTAATATGTTGACGTGTCTTAGAACTCATTTTTTTTCTTTTATCTTGTAGCTGCTTTACTATTTTATAGTTAAGAGTTAAGGTTAATGAGATATTAAAGTTAGGGTTATAATCAGAGTTAGATTCAAAGTTAATAATCTGATTAACACTTTTGTACTTGAAAATTTGAAGTTTAGAAATTGCAATTTTTATGCTATATACTAGTTTTTAAATTTCAATTTAATTCTAATAATCTTATCCAAATTTACAATGGAATATTTTATTATCCCTAATCTTCTTGATTCATCTTGATTATTGTAAGAGGATAATTAGTAAAAGAAACTATGTGGTAATGGTTTGGGAAGTTCTTTACATATCATTGCCCTATGGAGGACTTAATGTTAGCACTGCTAATTTTGTTGATGAAACTACTAAAGGATTAATTTCTTACAAAAGTAACATCTTCATTTTTTTTGTTACAGATAAATGAAAGGAAGTTCAAATACTACTGATCAATCTACTTCAGGAAGATATAATGATCAAGCTTGGGCTCATGCTACATTAGTCCCAGGTATGAAGAATCATACAATTTGCTTGTTTTGTAACAAACATTTGAAAGTCGAAGGGATAACCCGATTGAAGAAGCATTTGGCTGGGGTTAAAAAAGAGATATAAAACCTCGTAAGAAAGTAAGCCATGTTGTGAAGTAGCAAATGAAAACATTGCTTGAAGAATATCAATATGAGAAAGATAAAAGAGAAAGGTGGAATTTTGAAATTGGTAGTAGAAGTTCATTTTCTGGTTTCCGTGGTGATTGTAGAAACATTGAAGGTATTAGTGGTAGTGGTGGTAGTGATGGTGGTGGTGGTAGTGGTACTGGCAGTGTTCCATCTCAGGCTCAAGAAGAATTACCTGGACTTGATGTGAGGAAGAGAAGAAGGCAGGTGACTAGTTTCTTTGCACCACGAACAACTGCTGAAGCCCAACCTTCAATTTGTAGTGCAACGCAATTAAGAGATGTGGCTCACAATGTGGATATGACAATAGCTAGATGGTGGCAAACTCATCATTCTATGCTTCTCAATCTTATTATTATCAACCTATGATAGATGCAATAGCCTCTTATGGTCCGAGATATAAATATCCTTCAATTGATGACTTAAGAGGTAAACTTTTGAGTTGTTTTATTTCAGAAATTAGAAGTTGTTTCACAAAAAGAAGAGTGAATTGAGGTATGGATCTTCAATCATGTGTGATGGTCCACACCTATTATTAATTTTTTGGTTTATTCTACAAATGACTCTATGTGAAATCTATTGATGCATCTGGCCTTATTAGAAATACTAAGACTTTGTTTGTGATATTTGATAAAGTTGTGGATGAAGTAGGGTCAGAAAACATTGTTCAGTTGATTACTGATAATTATTCCACTTATAAAGCGGCAGGAAAAAGGTTGCAGAATATATATAATTCTTTTTATTTGACTCCTTGTGTTGCACATTGTATTGATATAATGCTGGAGAATATAGGGGATCCTAGATAATTTTCTTTTAATGATGAGACTATGCAGAAAGCTAAAAAGGTGACAAAGTTCATTTATAATCGTGCATGGATATTGAATTTGATGAGAAATGAATTCACCAATGGTAGAAATTAGTGTTGTCCTGCTGTGATTTTGCAATAAATTTCTTGTCACTTCAGTTTTTTGAGAAAAATGTTTACAAGTGATAAGTGGATTGCATCTCAGTATGCTAGATCTAATGCTAGAGTGGAGGTTTGTAATATTATACTGAAAGATAGAGAATTTTGGTCTCAATGGTAATTGGTTATCCGAGTTTGTGAGCCTTTGGTGAGGGTATTTCACTTGGCTGATAGTGAAAAAAGCCAACAATGAGTTATATTTTTGGTGCCATGGAGAAAGCGACGGAAGCAATCAAGGCCAATCTGAAACATATGCCTTCTTTGTACACACCATATCTTTCAATAATTAATGAGAGAAGGAAAAGACAACTTTCTTCTTTGTTGTTTACGACTGGGGCATTTTAAATCCTAGGGTTTATTTTAGACTGGATCTTAGTAAGCAATCTGAAGTTAATTGATGAATGCTTTTAACTATCACAATAATTGTTAACATTGACGCGATGCAAGATCTATTAAGCTCATAAATGGAGCTTTCTATGTTGTCTTATGAGGATTTTGGAATATCAATTGCTATTCGAAAAAGAGGAAAACTTTATCTTGGTACTAGTTATTTCTTTTTTCTTATTTATTGAAAATTAATTATCACTTTATTTTGTTTATAACGTTACTTTTTTTAATCTTATAACTTATAGTTTCTTGGTGGGATCAATTCGGAAATGATGTTCTAGAATTGAAAAGGTTTGCAATTCGGATTTTAAGTTAATGTGTAAGTGCAATAGGCTATGAACAAAACTGAAGCCTATTTGAATTATCTACTTCAAAAAAAGGAATAGATTGGAGCATAAGAGGTTAAGTGACTTAGTTTTTGTTTGATAAATTTAAAGCTTCAGGAAAGTTATGTTATTATCATTAATAATTTTGATATAATTTCTTATAATTTTCTAATAATCAAATTTTATTGTTCACTAGGAGTCTTAATAGTACAAGTAGTTCAACTGATCCAATTTCTATTGACAATATTGATCTTTCGGCGTATTGGGTTTCTGAAGAACCGAATTTGGTAAATGTCAATGACTTAGAAGATAATCTTGGATGAGAAAGCATTGACATGTCATTTGGTACATTAAATTTGAATGATAATAATGATGAAGCTCCTCTTAATGATACGAATTTTGTACCAAATGATAATCGGGGTCAGTGTAGTTATAGCGGTTATCCTCCAGTTGACGATTGAATTTCATTCTAGGTTATTTTTTCCTCTTCTTTTAATTTTACTTATATTTGATGTTTATCAGTTTATGTTAAATTCTATATATGTAATGTCATTATAAATGTTTTTGTTTCAGATTTAACTTCTACTTAATTGTTTCCTCGTCATGAATTCTTTTTGTAAATTGTAATAGTTAAGGATATTTATGGTTCTTTTTATTGGATGTTTTGATATAATTATTATTTATTAAAATGATGAAATTCTATTATTATAATATTTTAAATACTTTGTATTATTTTTATTTTTAGACTTGTGTTATGATGATTGTCTTTTTTCATATTAATTGTGGTTATTATTTATTTGTAAAATATTTAAAAATTATTCTTGTTTCATATTAATTATGATTATTATTTATTATTATAATTTTTGGAAACAAGTTGATGTAAACTTGTAAATTATATAATATAATTGTACAATACGCCAATGGACTATTTTGCAAATTTTAAAAAATTTTAGGGACTATTTCATAAATTTAAAAAATTACCTGAAATTGTATTTGGTATTAACCATTGCCAATACTACTGTACCAGAACCCAATCAGGTACCAAGTCTTGTATAGTATTCGCAAACTTGTTAAAATCAGCTGTCAGCTTGAGGCTAAGCAAGTGTGTGTGCATCTTAGGTCGTGGATACTGTCGATATTGTTCATAGTAGTGTGGAAATTTCTCACTCCTAGTACTGATTTCAATATCCTCCAATCCTCATGTTGGGTTGGGCAAGATTCGACGGTTTATCATCGACTCAAGCCTCAAATCCTATGCTACTCATTTTCACTCATGTCCTATTTTGTTTCGAACAGTAGCACTAAAACTTCTTTTGAAGAGGAGCAACTTGTCAAAGGGCCTTTTCAGTTAATCAGGTAAAACTTTAGGATCCATTTAGCAGGGAAAAATGGATATGTTCTACAGACCATGATATAACAACCTCAAGCAAACCAACCATTAAAATTAACCAGCCACCTAACCTTAGCTCATTGTATCACTCACTTCTTCAATTTCTTTAGGAGTGAAAATGGTGTAGAACTGCATACTGATCGATATCAAGTGATGTCTCTTGAACTTTCCATTGGTTGAAACACTGCTGAATCTGTTAAAGCAATTCAGTGGTCTCTGCATCAAAGCAGCCATATCCAGCTTATAATATGGCTGATTGGCAAAGGCTCTAATGGATGAATGTAAATTGTCATTGAAACATGCAATTGATTCTTCTGCAGTTTTCAGCCTGAAATAAGTCTGAAGCTTAATCAAGTTTTGGGTCCTTTTGAGTATGGTGGTTTAGGCTTAAAATTTGATTAACTAGGATTCTCCCCTTGATATCGGGCCAGGCCTTGTCAGATTTAAGCCCAATGCCAAGTCTTGCTTTCATTCTTCAATCTTGTAACTTTTGAAGGTTGCAAACTACCATATTCTCCTTTTTTATTGTTTGCGTATGTATTAAAACAATAAGATGAAATAAATGTTGGGCCCTGAATTTTCTTATAATTTACTTTTGCTAAATTAGCAAGCATGAATATAAGTAAAATTCATGAATTAGAAAATTTCTGAGTTTAATTGGGTTTATTATTTTTTTCGTGTGGTAGCATAGACTGAAAAGAAGAGTTAAAATTAATATAAGGAGTTAAGAGGAATTATATTGTATAAGGAAGGGTAAGATAGGAAAGTTAAAAATATGTCTTAAACTAATAAGACAAGAAACTAGAAGAGAGTCGTGAGTGTTAAGAAAGAAAAAGAGAGAAAGTTATAGAAGAAACTAGAAGGAGAGAAGGTAAAAACTAAAGCAAGGAGAAAGAAGAAGGAAAGAGCAAGGAGAAAGAATAAGAAAGAAAAGGGTTCGGCTGAAAATAATTTAGGTATTTCCTATCTTTTCCTATTGCTTTAGTAGAAGAAGGAAGTAGAGAAGATAAGTTATGTACTGAAAATGAAGAGAAAAGTACAGAACCGAAATTCTTCTCCTTAGATTTTTAGAAACTTTAGCTAGATCCTAATTCTTCTAGTTAGATAAATCAAGAATAGATTCAGTCTAAGCACATTCATGAATATTTAAGCTTATTGAAGCTTTATTCGTGTATGATGATTAAATGAAAATATATTTGTTCTTAGGGATCCAAGATTATCGAAGGCAAGACCAAGAGGAGAAACAAACTTGATCTTGGAAATATCAAGTAAATAGGTGGGTAATATATTTATAGATTTTGTGATGATGAGCTGAAATTATTTGTTGTAAGTGTACTTAAATGCTTACTTTTACTTATTGTGAATGTGGGAAAAATATTTTCTATGAACTTGATATCATGTTGATGTGAAAGATATTACATTTATGTATTGTGAAAAACAGAAAATTTAAGAAGGATGATATCAAGTTCATTGGCTATAAACATATTAGCCACTAAGCTTCCCAGCTCGCCCCACAAATTTTTCTACTCCTCAGGTGAAGAGAAAGCAGATCACCATTGAGCCCTTGCAAAGTTTGGCAAACTCCAAGAATTTCATAATTTTTTAACCAATTAGTTTAAAATCTTTTGGTATTTAGGAGCATATCATGCATGAGCATATAAGATTGTAATTGTTGTATTAAGCTACTGATGTAGCTTCTGATAAGAAGTGTGAACAGATGTATCAACTCTATTTTGTGGAAAATTGACAGTGAAAGTTGCAGAGATTCTCTGATATTTATATGTATACATGTTCAGAATTTTCTTTTCTGTTAAGTTTTCATTATGGCTAGGAATGAGTTTGTCGGCTGTGAGATGATCTTTTGATAGGTTTCCTTTAAGTAAATTGTCTAACAAGGGATTTTTGTATGTATGAATTTAAATGTTAGATCGGGTCTTTTGGAAATTGCACAGTAGTATATATAGATAGTAGAAAGGAAAAAGAAATAAAAATGTTATCTGAAACTTCACGGAATAAACTATATTGATCCAAGCAAAATTTAATAAAATTGTCTTCATGAAAGTTGTAGATCTTTTCTTTAGCTTTCTAACAACATAAAGTTTGTAATTTTTGGATTTCTTGATTAAAAGTTATAAAGTTTTGAAGTTGGTTTTTGCGACTGAAAAGTCACGATCATGCTAACTTGGGTCTCTATTAAGCACGATCGCGATGAACTACAATTTTTGGCCACTGTTCACCATGCACGATCGCGACTTTTGTATTTTTATAGACAATCTCGGCTGTGAGAAATTTTTCTCATTCCCGTGACGTTTGCTTGGATTTCTCACGGGCTTGAGAATTAAGAGCCACGCTTGTGACTCTTCTCTTTTTGATTTTCTGTTTAATTTTCGTTATTCATTTGTGGATTATTTGTTTTAATGCCCAATTCAATTTATTTTCATGTTCATTTTATTCTATGTTAATTTATTTCAATTGTTGAGTAATTGTTCTTACTCCTTCTATGAATTTTATTTAATTACATAATTATTTAGTAATTTATTTATTTATTTTATTATTAATTGTTTATATTAATTCATGATTTCTTTTAATTTATTTTCATTTCTAATTGATTCTAGGCTATTTTGATTAAATTGTTTGTGTATTTGTTCTGCTCCCTTCAAGGAATTAAATTCTATACTTTGATATTAATTTTATTTATAATTATGTTTATTTTAAAAGTGCTCCAAAATTTTGGCACCTTGTCGCCATCAAATAGGAACGGAGACCCGGGCCTAACAATAAAACTATTTCTTAAATTCTTTTCATATAAAATAGAAATGAATTCCTACTTATTTTTAAGGAATAAACTTTTAAAATGTTTATATTAGTGTTAAAATTTTTAATTTTTAATCATAATTTGAATCATTGTAAATTATAATGCATAAATAAAATCAATGTTAAAAATCAGATTGGAAGTTAGAGAGTTAAGACAAAAAGTTTAAGATTTAAAATATTTAACCAGAATATATCGTCATAAAATTGACTAAAGTTTAAATAAAATCAAAGAATTCAAAACATGATTAAAATATGTTCAATCATAAGGTCACAGATTTGAGTTACGGAAGCAGTCTCTTTGTAAAATACAAAAGCAAGATTGCGTATATTATGATCCTCCTTAAATTCTCGCTATGCATTGGCTACGTTTATGAAATATAATTGAAAAAAATTATCTTTACTCATAAAAAATTTGAGGTTTAATTGAAAACAAAGATTTTTAAATAAAAATTAATTGATTTATTTTAAGTAATGAGAAATTATTAATATACGAAAATTGACCGATTAATTAATAAATTATTCAATTTTTAATAACAAAAATTATTAAAATAAATTGAACCTAAAAATTATAATTATAATAAAAGTTAAACTATTTAAGAATTTTAGAGTTGAATTGGCATAGTTGGTTGAAATTTTTAATCATTGCATAAAATGTTTTATATTTAAAAAAAAGAAGATAATGTGCTGATTAAAAAGAGGGAATTTGACTTGAGATTATTCCTTTAAAAAGTTTTTGCAATGTTATTGTAATGGCGCTTATGACTTGCTCTGCCAGTTGAGGTGCCACCCACGAAAGAGAGATGGAAAGTGATAACCCGAACCAACTTGCCGGTTTCATTTTTACTGTGTAAAGGAAGAAAGAATCCCGAGTGTTTCAGGTATGGGGTTTTTGGGCTTCCTTAAGCAAGATGGGGAGCGGTTGAGAATATCCAACCAGGAATGAAAGTTTCTTTTTTTTCTTTGAGAAGCTTCTGTATGGTCAATGGTGCTTACCTCAGAGGGAAAGATGTACTTGGAGCCTGATGTTTTTGACGTGAATTTTCCTGCACAGGTAACTTACGTCCTGTTCACATTTATGGTTGTTGAATGGTGATGAGTCACACATCTATAATGTGTCTTGCCTACAGTTATATAACTAAGTCGTGCTTATGCTCCTATGTTAGATGAGAAGAGGGATCCTTTAATTTCAAACTGTTGAAATCTTCTTGATGTTCCGTTAATTTGTCCGAGGGAATGGAAACTTCCTATCGTCTTTACCGTTTCCCTCTGATTGTTATTCAGGTGAAGTTCAAGATTGATGCGGACTTTTTAACATATTTAACATAGTATGTAAATTTAATAAACGATTAATTATTATATAAATAATTAAAAAATATTATTAATTATATAAATTTAAAATTATAAATAATAAAATATCCGTTGTTATCTTTTTCTTAATATATGCTTATTTATATTATTGAAAAAAAGTATATTCATCGTTATACTTGCTTTCTATTAGTTGAAGGCATAATGGAAAATAATAATTATCAGAAGGTTATTAATAGAAAGTAGAATTTCTACTAAATAAATACTTCTTGACCGTAACCTTTTTTTTTCTACTTATCAATTTCTGCGGTGACACAGTACTTTTTCTCAATCTCCGATTGTTCAACTACAGATCTTAATATGTGACTGCGTTTAAAAACTGTGATAAATAAGTACTTATCTTTATTAGATTGCAGGTCCAAACACAACTTAACTCATTTTCACTAGATTATAGTCAGGGTTCGAAATGTTTTAGAAATTTTTTTAATTTAAAATAAAAAAGAAAATAATTCAATCAAATCTAAACCCGATCTAATTTCAAACGGCTCAAATTCAATCGACTAAGTCCAAGTTGTCTGCCTTAAACTCGATCCAACAACCCACTGCACTGTCAGTGTCATCTCCAGTAGTACATTGAAATTATTCCTGACTTCATGTTACAAAAAAGAGGTTCCGGTCAAAGATAAGAATCGGTGGGACAACTTTGGAGGACTTGATCCTAAGAAGTCTCATCTTTTGACTTAGTGGCACATAGTTTTTCGTTACTTTTATCATAAATTTGCAATTTTCAAGAAAATATTAATAAATTACTAAGTTAATCACTATTCATCTTCTGACCATTGTACACAATTTCTTAAGCCTATTTGTCAATCTCGTAATTGCCCTAATTAGGGATTAAATCAATTAGTTAAGCTATACCCAAATCCAATCTTTAATCTGTGCAATTTCATTTCAAGCTTAATCTCCTCTTTAAGTACTATAATATAATATAAAATTAATCATAAATTTATAAAAATAAATGTAATACAAAAAAATCATATAATTTAAATTTTATTTTTATTTTAAAAATTTGTAGATCTTTTAGTTAATTTTATAAAAGTTTTTAAATAATAATAATTTTCTTGATGGCAAGAGAATTAAAACATTATTTAATTATAGCTTTCGATATTTTTGAGTTCGAGTCGATAAATCGTTTTAGAATATTCATATGCCATTATGATTTGCCACTTCACCTATTATATATATATAATGGTTTCTTCCTATATTTCAATATATTTACTTGGAGTAATTTGTGCTAAGGGCATTAATTTAGATGTAATTAAAAAATTCATATATTATTCAATATATGACTTTCCAATTTCATATCATATGCACCTATTCCTGTAGAATATCATAATTTAAATTAATTGTGGGTTTTCACATTTCTTATCACATCACATCTCGTGAATTGAGAAGATTGATTAATTCGATAAGACTGATAAGAGTAGTTGAAACTTGGAGAATTACTTACAATGTAAATAATTATAAGAATGAATTAGTATAATTAATTTATTCGTAAAAATTTTAGATTGTTAAATTTTTAGTTAAAATTTTAATTTATTTTATTTTTATTAATTTTTGTTATTAGAAATCTGGTAATTTATTAATTAATCTTGATTTTATAAATCAAAATAAATCAATTAATTTTTATTTAACAATTTTTTTAGTTACTTGTCAAATTTTTTGATAGGTAATGATAATCTTCTTAAATAATATTTCAACATTTTTAATTTTATTTAATCTTTAATTGATTTTATGACAATCAAATGTCGATTGAATCTTTTAAATCTTAAATCTCTTATCTTACCAACTTAACTTTCGGTACTGTTTTTAAAACATCGGTCAAATATATAAGTATTCTCCATACCTTTTTGGTAATTTTTACAAACCTTTATTTATCAAGGTTATATAAAATTTCTCTTGTAATTTGACTTTATTTCTTTTTCAATTATTATGTTTTAAAAATCATTATTGATCTATTTATAATATTATTTAATTATTACATAGTCTTTTTCTGTTAACTTGTCGTCACATATGACTGAAAATCTAATGTTATTGGAAAGTAATGAATGAATAACAAATAGTTATATATGAAATGATTAACCCATTGATTTTGCAGTATATGAACATGCCTATTGCACATATAAAAATACAAAGTATGAAACAATTTATATAATATATGTTAAAAGGCACTTCTTCAAAAATTATGTCCTCTCTTTTAGAAAACTCATGCAAGCTCTCATACTGAATCACACACTTGAAGAACAAATGAAGAAACAACAACTTTACTTTTGATATGTTAGTTCTTGAAGTGCACAATTGAAACTTATTATCTACACATTTTAAAAGTGAGGATAAATCAACATAAAGATTAGAAAATTAAAATTTAGAGTAAAAGCGTTTACTGTGGTTATTAATTTAATATTTTTATGGTTAATAAAAATAATATGTTCAAAAGTATTTATTTTTATGGTTAATAAAAATAATATGTTCAAAATTATTTATTTTTTAAAAATAATTTATTACTAAAATTTTAATTTAATAATTAATTTTTTAAAATTCTTACAAATCAAATCAAAAAGTTAATTTTAGTGACCATCAATAAAAGTAACTTTGACATTTATATAAAAAATTGTTAAAAAATCAGTTTATTATTATTTTTATTATTATTATTTAAATTACATTTAAATATCAATAAATAATTTATAATAATATTCAATCCTAAACCTATCTTTTTCTGTGGTCTTTCCATCCCTCCATTATCGTCCTCTGACAAGCTCATTTATTACAGGCGATTAGTATACTCCCTTGACCTTCGGAGTGCTTCATCAGTTGCTTTTGCATGCCTAATCTGATGATACTGAGTTGAGTGTGTGTGTGTGTATCTACATATATCTATACATAATTTCAATAGCTTACAAGGTGGATCGAAGACATGGGAAGAGG
>JAOSBN010000007.1:30874808-30888238 GCA_027563595.1 Erythroxylum suave
TAAAAATTAATCTATTAATTAATTAAAAAATATTAAAATAAATTGAATTAAAATTCAAAATTGATGGGCTTAAGATTTATTAGGAAATTATTATTTGCCATGTAATGATATCTTGATTATAGATAGGATATATTCTGTTACCATGAATCAGCCGATTTTATCTCCTATTCCTTAGGAGTTGATTAATTCTCTGTATTGTATATAACACTGTAAACGTCGAAGAAGATAATATATGAAAACCCAATTCTGATTCTTATTCTTCTCATGGTATCAGAGCATCGTTCCTGGTGCTCTTGAATATCAAAACTTCCACCACCCTTCTTCATCATTTCGACATGATGGACTCAGCCAAATCCGGCTTCAAAGCCTCAGATGTCGATCCGTCGCATCCTTATTACATTCACCACTCCGATCAACCAGGGCATTCACTTGTTCCCATCAAATTAAATGGGACAAATTACCAGTCCTGGAGCAAATCAGTTATGCATGCCCTTATTGCCAAAAAGAAGATTGGCTTCGTCAATGGCACGATAGAAGAACCATCTCAAGATGCAAATCCAGAAGAATTTGAACTCTGGAACCAGTGTAACAGTATGATACTGTCCTGGTTAACCCATTCGGTTGAAGCAGACATCGCCGAAGGTATTATTCACGCCAAGACAGCTCATCAGGTATGGATTGATCTTCACGATCAATTCTCGCAGAAGAACGCCCCAACAATTTTCCAGATCCAAAAGTCGATAGCCATGATGTCGCAGGGAACCATGACACTGTCGGCATACTTCACCAAACTCAAGGTCCTCTGGGACGAGTTAGAGGCATATCGCGCGCCATTCACCTGTAATCAACGTCAAATACATGTTGATCAACGGGAAGAAGACAAGTTGATGCAGTTGCTCATGGGTCTCAACGAATCATATAAAACGGTGAGATCCAACATACTGATGATGACTCCATTGCCCAATGTGCGACAAGCTTATTCACTGCTTGCGCAAGAAGAGATACAGCGCCAAGTGACTTCGGAGCCCACCGAAAATTTCTCAATTGCTGCAGCGGTACAGAAGAAGGCAGCATATTCAAAATCCACCAAGGACAAATCCTGTGAACACTGTAATAGGCCTGGCCATACAATTGATGAGTGTCGAACTCTTAAATATCATTGCAAATTCTGTGATAAAAAAGGACATACAGAGGATCGATGTCGCCTGAAAAATGGATCTGGAAGAGCCACGAAGGATAATCAGCGCAGCGGCCGTGGCAATCAGTCGTTCGCTAATATAGCTGACGCCTCTCAACAGGACACGGACGGACACTCATCCAATTCAATTCCGAGTTTTTCTCCTGAGCAGTTGCAACAGATAGCGCAAGCCATATCCGCGCTAAATCGCCCCTCTGGTAAATCTGATAGTTACATAAATGCTGCAGGTTTGTTTCCGGCGTCTAAAGCATCTATTAATTCTGCCCGTATTAATTCATGGATTCTTGATAGTGGCGCTACTGACCACATAATATCCGAAGCTTCTACTTTGAATGAATCACAAGCTGCAATTATTCCCACGGTGAATTTACCCAATGGGGCGACAGCACATGTGTCGTGTACTGGCACTGTTCTTTTTAACCATGACCTTAAATTGGACAATGTTTTATGTGTGCCCTCATTTAACTTGAACTTGATGTCCATCAGCAAACTTACCAGTAGCTTGAAATGTTGTGTAACTTTTTATCCTGATTCTTGTGTTTTGCAGGACTTGGCTACGGGGAAGATGATTGGCTCGGGTAGACAACTCGGAGGTCTATACCATATTTCTTCATCGCCAACCAAACCGGCCGCTCACCAAGTTTCCCAATCATCTAATTTATGGCATTTACGCCTCGGACATCCTTCTCCTTCTCGCTTTAAATTATTCGTTGATCAATTGCATCTTAATAATGTCAGCTCTTCTCATGACTGTCATATTTGTCCATTGGCAAAACAAACTAGGTTATCTTTTCCAAGAAGTTCAATAACAACTCATTCTGCCTTTGATCTTTTACATTGTGATGTTTGGGGACCTCATAAAATTCCTACACATTCTGGTTTGCGTTTTTTTCTCACTATAGTTGATGACTTTACTCGGTGTACATGGGTTTTTCTTATGCAACACAAATCAGAAGTACAACATTTGTTAATGAACTTTGTTAAATTTGTTCAGACTCAATTCCATACTACTGTCAAAATAATACGATCGGACAATGGGACTGAATTCTTATCTTTGCAGCCATTTTTTACCTCTTATGGCATTGAATTTCAGCGCACATGTGTCTATACTCCGCAACAGAACGGAGTTGTAGAACGCAAGCATCGCCATATCTTAAATGTGGCTAGATCACTCTTCTTCCAGTCGCAGGTACCACTTAAATTTTGGGGGGAATGCATTTTAACTGCTGTTTATCTTATCAATAGAACACCCTTACCACTCTTATCCAACAAGACACCGTTTGAAGCACTCTACAAACGGCCTCCTTCTTTTGAACACCTCAGGGTTTTTGGTTGTAAGTGTTATGCAACTGTTGTTCTTCCTAAACAAAAATTTGAACCTCGAGCACTCACTTGTGTTTTCATGGGATATCCCACTGGTCACAAAGGTTACAAGTTGTATAACATCCAATCTAACAAATTCTTTATCAGCCGCGATGTCAAATTTTGTGAAGACGATTTTCCTTTTTCCTCGGCTTCACAAACTTCAATGCCACCTCCAACACCCCATAACCCATTTTTTTATCTCTCTGATCCATCTCCTCCATCACCCGTACATCCGCCTCATTCCGCCTCTCTTCCCTCTGATTCGCCACCTACACCTTCCCCGCCTTCCGCGTCGCCCTCCGTCCCTTCTCCAGCATCACCTGCGACTTCTAGCCCTGCTACACCGACTCCATCTCCATCATCATTACCTGCCCCTCCTTTCCCCGTGTCGTCACCCTCCTCTACCGATTTCCCTTCCGATCCACATGTCCCATTACGCCGTTCTGATCGTGCCCGGCATCCTCCCGCTTGGCACCGTGACTACGAGATGTCCTCTGTCGCCAATCATTTGACCTATAGCTCAAGTCAACGCACCGGCACAAGGTATCCTCTTACACATTACATTTCATTATCTCGGTTTTCTCCTGCTCAACGTGCTTTTCTAGCTCTTCTTACAGCTCAGACAGAACCTAAGTCTTATGATGAAGCCGCTGCCGATCCTTTATGGCAGCAAGCCATGGATTCTGAGATTGCCGCTCTGGAACGCAATCACACCTGGTCCTTGGTTCCACTACCGCCTGGGCATAAACCTATTGGCTGTCGCTGGGTCTATAAGATCAAGTATAACTCTGATGGCTCCGTTGAGCGTTATAAGGCTCGTTTGGTTGCGAAAGGGTACACTCAGGTTGAAGGCATCGACTACAAGGAGACATTTTCTCCTACAGCGAAGCTCACTACACTTCGCTGCTTACTCACTGTTGCTGCTGCCAGAAAATGGTTCACTCATCAGTTGGATGTCCAAAATGCCTTTTTACACGGCGATCTGGATGAAGAAGTTTATATGTCTCTGCCACCCGGACTTCGCCGACAGGGGGAGAATACAGTATGTCGGCTACATAAATCTATTTATGGTTTGAAACAGGCGTCTCGCAATTGGTTTTCCACATTCTCTGCCACTATACAAACCGCAGGCTACACTCAGTCAAAGGCTGATTACTCTTTATTCACTAAGAGTCAAGGTACTTCGTTCACTGCAATTCTCATCTATGTTGATGATATTCTGGTGACAGGAAATGATCTCAATGAAATTCAGCGCCTCAAAACTTGTTTGCTCAAGAAATTCCTTATCAAAGATTTAGGGAATTTGAAGTATTTCCTGGGGATAGAGTTTTCCCGATCCAGAAATGGAATTTTTATGTCTCAGAGGAAGTATGCTTTAGACATTCTTCAAGATGCAGGTCTCACGGGAGCACGTCCAGAAAAATTCCCAATGGAGCAAAACTTGAAACTCTCTCTTACAGAAGGAGAGATATTACATGATCCGAGCAAATACAGACGGTTGATTGGCAGATTAATATACTTAACTGTTACCAGGCCTGACATAGTATATTCTGTTCGAATGCTCAGTCAATTTATGCATGAACCGAGAAAACCACACTGGGAAGCAGCCCTTCGGGTTCTAAGGTACATCAAAGGCACTCCGGGTCAAGGACTTCTGCTGCCATCCGAAAATAACTTGGGTTTGCGGGCATATTGCGACTCTGACTGGGGTGGTTGTCGCACTACTAGACGCTCTGTTTCCGGATTCTGCATCTTTCTGGGATCTTCAGTCATTTCTTGGAAGTCTAAAAAGCAGACTAATGTGTCTAGATCATCAGCAGAGGCCGAGTATCGAGCTATGGCAAATACTTGTTTAGAGTTAACCTGGCTGAGGTACATTCTTCGAGACTTGAAAGTTCCACTATCAGAACCAACATTATTGTACTGCGATAATCAGGCTGCACTTCATATAGCAGCCAATCCAGTTTTTCATGAACGTACGAAGCACATTGAAATAGACTGTCATATAGTCCGAGAGAAGCTACAAGCTGGGGTCATCAAACCATGCTATGTTTCGACTAGATTGCAGTTGGCAGATATCTTCACCAAAGCATTAGGCAGAGAGCAGTTTGATTTTCTGAGAAGCAAGTTGGGGATGATTGACATACACTCTCCAACTTGAGGGGGAGTATTAGGAAATTATTATTTGCCATGTAATGATATCTTGATTATAGATAGGATATATTCTGTTACCATGAATCAGCCGATTTTATCTCCTATTCCTTAGGAGTTGATTAATTCTCTGTATTGTATATAACACTGTAAACATCGAAGAAGATAATATATGAAAACCCAATTCTGATTCTTATTCTTCTCACATCAGCATCCATCGCTGATATAGTTCCAATACTAGCATGACTATGACCTAACATTAATAATTAAAATACCATTGCCAGATTCGCCCATTGACTCGAACTCGGCTTAAATCTTTTTTTGTAAAAGTTTAGATTTGACTGAAGCTGGAATAGAGTTTGATTGTTCCGAATTTAATAAGATTTATTCTAAGTTTAATTATTTAAATCTTAATTTAACGTTAGTTTTAAAATGATATTTTAAATAAAATGTCATCGTTTATATTAACATATATAAACTTCGAATTAAGCTAAGTTGTAGAGTTTAAGCCTGATATCAAACTTAGGCCAAAATTTGAAAATTTTGAAAAAGGGTCAAATTTAGTGTAAAATTTGATTACTTTGGATTAAATCTGTTGATGTCAAATCAGATATATCGAGCTAAACCTAAATATAAATGTCTTCTCGAATTTAAATCTTATAGCTTTAGGATATAAGTATGAAGCATATATGCCTAATTACGTCTTATTTCTCATAATGGAAATAAGACGAAGTCTTTCTAAGTTTACAGGAAAAAAATAGTAGTTTATTTTAATTAACGGATATTTAATGTTTCAAAACTTGAATTAAATTTGTGTTAATTCAATCTGAATTTAAAGTATTATAAATAATATTCAATTAGTTATTTATAAATATGTGATTTTTAACTTGATCTAGAATTATTATTGGGTAATCTGAATTTAGGAGTTATAAATTAAAAAAAATTATTAAACACATGTAATGTGATATTCTTATATATTTTATGATTTTTTAATATAATAAATATTAATAAATTTAACCTTTTTTACTTCTATTAATCTTCATTTCCTAACATTTTAGACATGCACATACCAAAAGCCCCCATCTTCTCCTCTCAATGATGTTTTCTTTTTGTACAACTCTTTCATGTATTTGTAACCCATTTCTTTGTTCCTTTCACTACTTATGAGTTTAGGTAAATGTCTTCTTTAGAAGCTTCTTTCCTTTAAACTATAAGCATTTGAACCTGAGTTTTTCTCCATTGATAGTGCAGTATGAACAAAGTCTAAGCTTGAAACACCAACATTAAAAGTTTATTCCCACAAAAAAAAGTGTTAGTAAAATAATGCAAGCATCAATCCTTAAGTTGTGTTCCTTGCACACTTTTAATTAATAATTAAAAAACTCAATCGATTTAGTCAGTTCAATCGTAAAAATCTTGAATCATCAAACTTTTTGGTTTGATTTTTAACTTTATGGTTCGATTTACTTTAATAACTCTCGTTGTTAAAAACTGGTCAATCTATTAATTAATCGGTCGATTTTAATAAATTAATAAGTTCTTCTAAATAAAAATAAATCAATTAATTTTCATTTAATAATCTCTTTTTTAATTAAATTTCAAATTCTTTGAAAGAGAAGGATAATCTTTTTCAACTCTATTTTAAATTCTTTAATTTTATTTAATCTTTAACCGTTGCTATTAAGGTCTAGTACCAGTTAAACCTTAAATTCTTGTCTCATCGATTTAACTTTTGGTTCAAATTTTAAAATATTGCTTCTAATTTTAATTTTATTAAGCTAATTAATAGTAAAAATGAATGCACAAAAATAATTAGTTCCAAATTAAACTTTCATTAGTTTAATAAATCAGAGAGATACTTTAGTAGTTAACATAAAACTAAGAAGTTTTAGACTTTAATCTTTATTTTAAAGAAACTTAACTAGACTTTAGATGAGAAATAGTTGATATGTAACTTAAGATAGTAAAATTTAAACTTAGATATATCCCGAAAATGAAGTAATTAAACTCAAGTCGACCTTAGCTTGTTCTCATTAAACTACAAAGACATAAAAAAATAACCATGTGCTTGAATCTAAACCTTAATACAAGTTAGCATCTTCTTAGTGAACTAAATCATTACTTATTTTTGTGTGTGGAGTACTTTGTCTATTTTTTTCAATTTACTGTAAATAATTTATTTTACTTTAATTCGGTGTCTTATGTTCATGTTCCAAACTCGACTTTCTTATATTTCAAAGCTGGAAAGTATAAAAGCTAATTAAAGACCACTGAATCCATGTTTATTTTTATATTTCGGAAACAACCTTTTACTAATTAAAGGTAAGATTACGTACTACTTAAACTCTCTAAATTCTACGTATTAGTGAAATTTTTACTGAATTGATATTGTTGTTATTGTGTGCTCTTCACCAAAATTATATGATATTGAATATCTTCACTTTAATTACACCATAACTTTAGAATCATATGCATGTGTTTTATCATCATCATCATTATCATCCAGTCTGAAATTCTTCATTAAAGCGGAGTTTGGGAAAATCTGATAGTACGCACCCTTATCTTTATAGAGTAAAAAGGTTGTTTCTGTTAGATTTACGTGTAAATGTGAGAATGAGAAAAAATGATTTAAGTTAAAAGAATAGATATGTAAAACTGATATGCTAAAAGAGTTAGTAAATAAAATTAAAATAAGTAAATAAATAAATAGAATAAAATAGAATAAAAGAAAAGGGGACGTATCATGTTATATAAAAAATCTAACGGACTTACTCTTATACTGTTGCTGGTGTTTGCTTTTGATTTATTTATGTTGCTTGCGTTAAAGGGTCTCTGCACATAGAAATCAACGAAAAACTTTCTTCATCGCCTTCTCTTCCACTCATTGTTGTCTCCTAAAACAAGTGTGGCAGAAGTGCTGTAGCATAATTGAAACTAAATACTTCAATTCATTAACTTCTGTTATTCTACAAGCTCTCGACCTCTGCCTCATATCTGCCACCTCTTCACCATCACTCATTAGCCTTTTCACCACTTTCTCAACCTTATCTCTTCCCAATGTTGGTGGTCAATCGTCGTTCCACGACGTGCGGTGCATACTACCTGCTTTTACACCAGTTTTCAACACATAAACACAACACGTACCCAACAACAAGATCAATTTTCTTTCCTGGAAAGGACAACATCCATGATTGATATATGTACATTTTCAAGAATCGATTTCGAGACTTGAAGAACGCAAAAAGGATGTACCAGTTTTGTAAGGGAAAATGAAGGAGACGAGAGATGCGCCTACTTGGCGAACTTGGCGGTGATGTTCCCGTTTTTACTCTCAAAGCAGCCAGTTTTTTCAGCACTTGAATTGCCATGGACAAGTCCAATGGCTAGTACAAGGAAAAAACAAAAGATCAAAGAGAGCCAACTCTGACGCTTACACACACTGGAGAAGTTGACTCCCACCACGCAGGCCACACGATATCTTATTATGTTGTGTTTTGTTACGTTCCACTTAATATTCATTTAAAAAATAACTCTTATTTGAATAAAACTATAATAATATTTTTTTACAAAATTTTGATGATATAAAAACAATATATTGGTTATGATAAAACAAACAGGTTTTTTGGCGACGAAAATAAACGTTACTAAAAATACAGAAATCGTTGCAATTTAATATTTGCGACGATTTCATATCATTGTACAAATTGTCGCTGAAGCCTCGAAGCAAAAAAACATTGGCAACGTTTCGTGGCCAAAACATTTTTGCGACAAAAGTAATTCATCCGTAAAAATTATTTCCGATGATAAGGAGCAACGTCGCACATAATTTTTTATTATGTTTTATTTTCATAGATAAATGTCATTTCTCACGAAATGTTATTCGTCGGCTTCTATTTTTAGTGACGAATTTATTTTTCATAACAGAAACCTTTTAGCTACTAATTTTTGTTGTAGGAAAATGTTTTCGGAAACGTTTCGTTAAACGTAGGTAAAAACTTTTTGTGACAAATTATGATTTAGTTGCTAAAAAGATTTTATGACGAGTTTGATTTAGTAGCAAAGACGTTTTAGCTACGAAATAGTTTTAGTAGCGAAATCTTATTCCTGACATGTGTTATGTGTAGTGAATTAGTTTTTATGACGAATGATTTTTGGCAGCTAATAGTGTTTAGTGATAAAATATAACTTTTAATCTAATAATTATTATAATTATTAAAAACTAATTTATTTTAATTTATTACAATTTTAAAGACTTTTTATGACGAATTTTTTGGTTAGCTAATATTATATAGTAATAAACTTTAATT
Organism: Erythroxylum suave; assembly: GCA_027563595.1. NCBI lineage: Eukaryota > Viridiplantae > Streptophyta > Magnoliopsida > Malpighiales > Erythroxylaceae > Erythroxylum > Erythroxylum suave. The sequence goes on from JAOSBN010000007.1 coordinate 30,883,830, forward strand.
TTGAAATTAATATTTATTATAATTGTGAAAAACGAATTTATTACAAATATTAAGACATTTTGAAAATTTTAAATTAAGACATATTTTATAATTAATAATAAAATGAAATTTAATAAACATATAAATGTAATGCTTTGTATATAAAACAATATTTATACATCATTTACAAACTAAGAGCCTGAATCTGAGTCACTAACATATGTAGAACCTAGCATTTGTTTAACCAATTTTTTAAGGTTGCTAATAGTAGGGAAATCTTATTTCCGACGTGTGTTATGCGTAGTGAATTAGTTTTTGTGACGAATGATTTTTGGTAGCTAATAGTGTTTAGTAACGAAATGTAACTTTTAATTTAATAATTATTATAATTATTAAAAATAATTTATTTTAATTTATTACAATTTTAAAGACTTTTTATGACAAGTTTTTTGGTTAGCTAATATTATTTAGTAATAAATTTTAATTTTGAAATTAATATTTATTATAATTGTGAAAAACGAATTTATTACAAATATGAAGACATTTTGAAAATTTTAAATTAAGACATATTTTGTAATTAATAATAAATTGAAATTTAACAAACATATAAAATGGAATGCAATGTATATAAAACAATATTTGCACATCATTTACAAATTAAGAGTCTAAATCTGAGTCACTAGCACTAACATATGCAGATCCTAGCATTTGTTTAACCAATTTTTAAAGGTTGCTAATTTCTTTTAGTCTACGATTTAACTTTTCTTTTATACATTGTAATTTTATCTTTAGTGTCTGGTTCTCCTCTTGAAGCGTTGTTAACAATGCTGGTCGTGACGAAGAGGCTCCAACAGACTTAGAGCAATACTCAAAGCCTTTGATATAGCCCGATCGTGTACCAAGGACATTGTTACAAATGTCATCGATATTGGGTTGATTTCCCTCAGCCAATAACGTATGCAACAACTTCTGCACGTTGTCTTACAATGTAAAGTAGAAAATTATAGTAACTTAAAAATTATTAGTTAATATTATGTAGAAAAATAAATTGTAATATTAATTTATTTGTACTTACATAATTACGTTATGCCTCTTCAAATGTTCAGCCTTGACCTTCCTTGTAGTGTGTGTGTTTGTGCAGTGTAATCCTATCACACTGTTGCCCTTGGAGTTGTGCTTGACTCTACAACATGAATTTAATAAAGTTTACTAATTAGAATTTATTGTATTAAAAATAGAATAATAAATTGAATACGATACACTTACTATTTCTTGTCGGATAACGACAAATGATTTGGAGCTAGTGTTATGCAGAGTTGTCATCTTTGCTACGTTAACATTGGCTTTCTAACACTTTTCCTAAATTAAGAGAATTAGTTATGAAATGTATAAATAAAATTAATGGAAGAAGAGAAAAAAACAAACCTGAAACTTCATTGAAGCCCAATAAGCACACATTTTATTCCAATTTTCTTTAGTCTCCCTTTCCCGCACATGTCTCTTGGCCACTTCATCGAAAGGGAAAGATTAATAATATTTATGAAGTCGATAGCGGTGATCCTTCACCCTTTGTTTTAACAGTGAACTAACACTGCTTGAAACCTCAGGTTGCTCGATATCAATGATATTAAGCTTCATATGTGAAAACACGTATTAGATAAGTTATTAATTTAGTTAAGTAACATTGCAATACTTGTAATGAAATGAGTTGAAATATTACCAAACTTTATCCAAAGTATGTTGCGGCAAGTTTTCTTCCTTCAACTGCTTGACATGCTGAAGGTAAGGCAACTCATTCCTCACTATGATGCCCAACTCACAGGCTAATTTTGTAGCTTAGACCTTGTCAACTGGGCACCGTTGCTGGGGGTCAATCATGACGACATCTTCGTATTCATTGCAATATTCATCGGTTGCAACTCTACTTCTTTTGTCTTATCTCTACCTCTCGTTTTCTGAATCCAGTATTGGAACATGAAAAAACAACATAATGATTGAAACACAATAAACATGCAATGAGAGCATAAATGTAATATGCTTAGTTATCAATAACAAACCTGAAGATCCCTCATGATTACCAGACGATGTTGATAAAGGTTGTTGTTGCTCACTTTTCTCATGCGATGTTGCAATTGCTGGTTGTTCTGTTGGTGAAACTTCATCACTTATCACCACCCTCTTTTTTTTGTTACGACCAGGTGCCATTATAATCAACCTGTGTAAAACATCAACAAAATCAGACAATTATTAACATTAAAAACATAACTGAAACGTTAAAAATATGCTTATAGTCATTGTAAAATGACATAAGTACAACATCAGCAACATAAGACCTATAATTATGTTATTAACATTTGAAACAATACAAACAATGAAACTTGCATTCAATCATCATCATCAAGATGAAGAAAATCATCATTATTAAGTAAATGTTCGTTTGATTCTTCATTACTAATATATTTCAGCAAAGTATCGTCATTATCATTGAAGTCATCTTGAGTTATAACATGTATTTTCCATTTTAAGTTAGGTTTAAAGAACTTATGTTTAATATTACATGTAGTAAATAACATTGCTCCAGTCCATATGCATCAATTAAGTGAATAATATACAACAACAGCTTGAGTTTTCCTAAGTACAACCGCATTTCAATTTATATTTGAAAAACTGAATGAGTTAATTACTTCACAAACTAGCCACAAATTTCTTCGTCACCAACAAAATTAAAACAGGCTGAATCTAAAATAAAAGGAACATCGAAATTTGGTAACGCAGTTCGGCACCCTTGGCCTACGTCTATGGGGCCCTCACCCAGTTTAATCACTTTCACAGGAGTTTAATAGAATTACACAGAATTGATTCAACATAACTTCTCTCAACATCTGCCACTATCTCACAACCTAACTACCCGTGAAAGATTTTCACGCCCGATAACACGACCGACTCGTGCTAACCTCAACAAAGGATTTTTCTTCCAACTCTCACTCAATGTACTATCAAATAAAAATATCTCAAGTGTATAATCAACTGAAAATAAAAAGAAACAACTACTTGAGATTAACTAAAACTTCCCTATGAATTTGTCTCCAAATATCTAGCCTATCACCAACTCAATTATCTGCTGCAACAATAGAAGCAATCGGTGGACTCCAAGAAGAGAATCAGAATTTGCTGAATCACCTCACTTCCAACAGATCAACAATCGCATGAATTACTGTGCGTACAAAGGATTACTCCTCACCAACTCTTGATTGACGTGTGTGATATAATAATGGACAAGCAGCACTCCACGCAAACAATCTATTTCACTGGTGAAGGATTCAGTGCAAAAGAACGAAAATAGCGCCACTCCAATGACTGGCCTCCATGATAACACCAATAACAATACTAGCCCTTAAAACGAAAACAACGCCACCCTTCACCAAGAGAAGAAACGCCGCCGCACATTCCTAAGAAAAACACAGTGAAAATAAATCAACCTTATACCCTTGCTCACAAAAAGGATTTCACCACCATCAAAAACGAAAAATCACACCTAAGTGGTTCAGCCGACAGTGACGCCCTATTTGCACTCTTTTCACACACGCACAATCAGCTAGAATTCCACCTCCATTAGGATAACCACTTCAGCTGTTATACAACTTCAACTAGGATAGGTTATTCCACTTCAACTAGAATTAGTCACATACGTGAATAAGTAGAGGTCTGTTTCACTTGATATTAGAATATCGTACAGCCCAAAGGTAGTGCGTCAGATAGATGACTCTTCATTAATTTAATTTACTTATATGTCCAATTTAAAATGCCAAAACCAACTATATTCTAACAATCTCCCCCTTTTTGGCATTGTTAGTCACAACACATGAAGATGTCTAATTGGACATATAGTAAACAGATTGCAGTACTTACTCCCCCTTAATGTTGGAACCAGTTAATATTACATACCCAACAGCAATCCAACAGTACATACCCAACAACAGTCCAACAGCAGTCAATTATTACATACCCAACAGCAGTCATCTCACACAAAAAGTAAAAAAAAATATCAACGCACACACTTATCTGATTTCTCCCCCTTTGGGACAGCAAATGCCAAAAAGATAGTTTCATGAGCTACTGGGAACACGAAGGACACGCCGTTTCAAGCTTCGAAGTGCTTCAGTAGCTACGTGGAGGACACCCTCAATACGCTCAATCTCTGAAAATAGTGCCGCATGAGGGTTGACATTGGAAGTCCCCGGAGCATCTGAGGTGTCCAAAGCAACATATGACAAATACACCACCCGTGGTTACCGAAAAATCCGTGGGGAGATAGTCAACAATGGTGTCGACGTCAGGACACTAGATTCAACTCTTGGAACCTCATGGGAATACAAAAATTGTGAGATTAAACACGGAAAATATAATAGGGAGTGACGCTTACCCTCAAT
>JAOSBN010000007.1:30892174-30903755 GCA_027563595.1 Erythroxylum suave
TATTTTATTTAATATTAATTGAGTTGATAATTTATTAGTGATCAGATTAGTTAGTGGTTTTAGTAGAAAAATCCAAATCCCCCTTTTTTATTAATTTCATTCGTTCTTTGGCATTTGAATAGAATCAATTTATTCCATTCTCTGTGGATCGACTCCATTTACCACTGTGCGCAATTCATATTTATTTGGTGTTTGGGAATTATTTTTGGTGGATTCGACACCCATCATAAATGTTGTAAATGAGAAGACCAAGTTGGACTATACAACAATATGTCATAAAAAAAACAGGACGGATTTCCTCAACATATCTTGAAAGACTTCATTTATCAAGCATTGGAATGTAGCCAGAGCATTTGTTAACTTAAATGGCATAACAAGCCATTCATAGTGCCCATGATGTGTTCTAAATGTTGTCTTATATCAGTCTTCCTTTTTTAATAAGATCTGATGATAGCCAGACCTGAGATCAAGCTTAGAAAAATACTAAGCTCCGAATAACTCATCAATTAACTCATCGACAGTGGGAATAGGAAAACTATCCTTGATAGTTATATCATTTAAGGTCCGGTAATCGGTACAGAATCTCCAAGTACCATCTTTCTCCTAACCAAGACAATTGGTGAAGAAAATGGGCTAGTACTAGGCACTATAATTCCTTCTTGTAACATATCGCTGACCATCTTCTCAATTTGTTCGTTTTGATTGTGAGGGTACTTATACGGTCTAACCTTAACAGGATCTGCTCCATTAATTAAATGAATACAATGATCATTTGATCTATTAGGAGGAAGACTAGTAGGAACCACGAACATATGACTATAGGTATACAGAAGCAGTGCTAATTCAAGTTCCAAGTTCTCTGGTAATTGCAACTCGTGATCAACAACACAATCTGGTTGCTAAAATTCTAGTGTAAATAGTTCAGAGATGACATGAGCCCTTTGCATCCTACGAAGATGAATGTATTGGGCTAGAGCCGAAAGGTTTGGTTTATCACCATGAAGAGTAATAAAGGTCCTGTCCACAAAGAACTTCAATGTCAAAGCACTATAGTCAGAAATATGGGGGCCCAGAGTGGCTAACCCAGCAGCCCCGAGGACCAAATTTGCACTTGAGAATGGCAGTACATAAATTGGTAGTTTTAAAGAGTGTCCTTGGATCTATACTTCAACGTCCCTTACCATACCTTCCACAGTCAAAGAGTTACGATTACCTACTAAGACTTGAAATCTAGAAGTTGGTTCAATTGGCAATTTCAAGCAATGTGCAAGCCGCGATTGTAAGAAGTTGGGCAAACTACCATTGTCAAGTAACACTTGAATCTTCATTCCATTAATATTACCCCGAAATTGCATAGTACCAATGCTTGAAGCTCCTTTAAGAGCATTAAAAGGAAGGTGATGTTCCTATTCCTATGGTTGAATCTAACGGAAATTATCCTTGTCAGGTGGGTCAGGTTCCAGTTTCAAGTCCTCCTCTTCCTCTAAATGTAACAATAAATATTGTTTTTTGGGGCATCTATGACTAGGTGAAAATTTCTCATCACACATGAAACACAATCCCTTCTCCCTTCTTAATTGCATTTCTGCTGCAGATATTTTTTTTAACATTGGAAAACTTAATTGATTATTGGTTTGGCTGGTTTGTAGTGGGTTGTTTGGGTAACAAGGTTGGTAAGCTCATGGATTTGGATTTTTGTGCTAGAGACGATGGTTGGTATTTTAGGTAAGGGTAGGTGGAGGTGGTTTTCTTGTTAGGCAGGTATTTCTCTTCGAAAAGCTTAGCCAATGAAACCACACTTAACAAAGAGGTTGGATTTTGAGCAATAACATCTCTGCGAATGTCAATCTTGAGGCCACTGAAAAAACAATCAAGTAAAGCGTCTGCAGTAATGCCCTGAACACGGTTGGCCAAAGCCACAAATGCTTAATAATAACCCTGAATCGATCCCATTTGCATCAGTTTAAAAAGGGTAGGATGAGAGCACTCATAAGTAGATGGGCCAAATTCCAGTTCCATTTATCGAGTGAAAGCAATCCATGATTGAAATGGATAGTTCTTAGCTATCAATTGGAACCAAGGAATCACATCTGCTTCCATATGTACTGTAGCAATGGTATGACGTTACTCCTCTGGTGTATTGTAAAACGTGAAAATTTGTTCCGTCCTAACGATCCATCCCAGCACATTGGATCCATTGAAATGTGGAAAATCAAGTTTGACATTGCGAACCCGAAACAATTACACAATGGGCTGCACAGAACTTGATTCGACAGCTTTCGGTGATGTACCCACTACATGCAATGGCATAACTCCAACTTCGAGGCTCTCAAAATGAGTAGAATACTCTTTGTGCTGAGATTCCATCAACTCTAAAATTCGCTTGACATCAGAGGACAAATGTTTGACATCTATGGAAAGCTCCTTCAATCGAGTCTTTTCAGCCATGAATGAGGATGAGTCGATGAAAGCACCAATGTAATGCATGAAGATCAATTGAAAATGGAAATCATGAGCAATTGAACAATTGGATAGTATGGATAAGTCTTCGTATGTAATATTGAATTGTTGGATCTTATTACAATGAAGAAGAAGAAGGTTGCTATGCAACGATAGCAACTACAGAGATACTAAGGAGGAGAAACATAATATAACCATACCGATCCCTTCTCTTTTCCTCTCAAATACGATATAACTAATTGCTACCTCATACATAATCCCTCATGCATGAATTGGACATCCTCCTCCTTGTACTTTTTCGATTGCCCACAATCATAGGATCACTTGACACTTGTCCATTCTCCCTAACAGAATCATTCTCCTCCACATCCATTTCTTGAATTGCCCTTGTATTCTTTCTACTCGTGACATAAAATCGGTCCGATTAAACGAACCAAAAGGCAAAGGAATAAGCAAATAGATCGGAGCAAAAACCAAGGCATATGGGCAGCTAGTCATTTCAGGGATTTTTTCCTTCAAAATAGGAATTGAGAAATCTCTCTTCGAATTCACTTCCTACAATCACTATTTTCTATGCTCCCATTCTTTTCAACTAAATTTTAGAGAGAAAGAGTGAAGAAAGCTAGACTTTCTAGGGCTCCTTTCATGTCGATTGAAGGGGAGAGAGAGCGACCACTGAATTGGACTAGAACCTATTGATAGAATTCTTTGGAACCTGATTGTCAGTTATGTTAACCATTTTCAAAACTGTGCTAATTAATCACATAAACGTGTACGTGGAATTAACTGACACAGATTGGAACACCATTTTGCGAACATAAGATTTCGTGTGGAATTCTTCACGTAGAACCAATCTTGAGTCCAAGCTAATCGTTGACATCACATATTACGCTTTTAATTTCTATTTTCTTATAAAAAATAGCATTTATGTGGGGTGCAAATACCGTATCGGTCTTGATACCAGATTGATTTATGACAGGTACTGTATTGATATTGATTAATACCGAAATACCGTTTCGAACAATTTATTAAATTTATGAAATAGTCTCTGAATTTTTTTTTAAATTGCAAAATAGTCTATTAGCATACTGTATTATATACTTTATAATGTTACATAAACTCTATCTTCAAAAATCATAATAATAAAAATTTAAAATAACAACAATTTTTTTATTAACAATAATTTTTAGTTATTTCACATATAAATAATAATTACAATTACTATGAAACAAGGCAATCATCATACAAATATAAAATTAAAAACAATAAAAAGTATTTCAAATATTACAATTTCATTATATAATAAATAATAATTACATCAAAATGACAAATAAAAAAATAATAAATACCCATAACTCTCTAACAATTACAAATTATAACAAGAGTTCGTGACGAGGAAACAACCAAGTAGAAGTGAAACTTAAAACAAAAACATTTACAATTATATTGCATATATAGAATTTAACATATACATCAAACAGAAATTATGGTACCAACTGGTATACGGCCAATATTTTGACTATCGATCAGTACCAGCTAGTATTACATTAAAACTCCAATTTCAGCCGGTATGATTAACTTTGATATAGTTCTGTTTTTCGATTGGTACGGTATTGTCCGGTCAATATAAAACGGTATTCACATCCCTGGGTGCAACGTAATTTTAAATTATACATTTACTCGACATTCGATTTTCAAACTATTTGCTAAGTCGGAGTCGTTTCCACAGTTTGGCATTTTGTCTTTATTTTGGCTCTTATTTGCTGGAATTATGATTGCATAAGAATTAGCTAACTTTTTAAAAACTCTGTGTAGTCAAAGGCCCTTGACAACCAGTTTACACAACTTTACTCAAGTAATCTATTAGACTCACTAATCCTCACTCTGTCAATCACGTACATTGGAGTTATCAATAATCACTCGATTTCATAAAATAAATATTGACAAGGGTTGAGCTGCCTCCTCAGTAAGGGTAATTGATCATATCTTTATAATCAAATAACTCAACATAATTATAAAACTTAATCAAAGGATTAAAACATTCATATAATATGAAAATACACATCATTACTCAATCTAATCCAAACAATTAACAAACATCCCAAAAAAATTTCCAAACAAAGATTAACACAAATATTGATTTATAACTACCATTATTCTTTATCTCATAATTAATTTAACTATCTAGACCTTGCTTAACTAAGTAAGCTTACGTCCAATGGTCTGTTGGCTCATCTCAACTCATCATAAATTCTCACCAAGTGAAAAATGTAATTACATGTATAAATATTGGCACGAGGTACCTAAATTTTTCAATTTCACTTGGTACCTTGGTATTATTGTAGTATCTAGTCATCGACATAGGATATCCCGATACCACTTTGATATTAGCCATTAACACTGGACGTCCTTGAGACTCAGGATGCCCCAATACCTACTCTACTGACAGATACCTAGACACCAATCACTCATCTAGTCCCAACCTATCAATCCAACACCATGAAATGTAGCTTATCCTAGGCAAGCCACATATTCTCGATTTTCACCATTTATTCACAATCTATTATCAATAAATCTCAATTTAAATAACACATTTTCATTGAATTAACAATCGATACAGCTCCATGTATATAACAAAATATAAACACGAAACACTATAATCATCAATTTAATTAATGACTGATTTAAAAATATGATTCACTATAAAATAATTTATTAATAACAAAATACTATTATAAGAATACAGTCTAAGGTTATCCTTACCTTGATTTCGGGCTCAACTAATTAATAGTCCAATTTACTCCTTAATTGGACCTTCAGACCTAGACAATACAAAAAATTCTATCACACTAATTTATGAAAAATTTCAACTCAAATGTGCTTAATAATCCAACGGTATTCCCTTTTTCACTTTATTCTTAATTATAAAAATAATATTTTTACTAACTCAACCACCATAATTACTAAAATATCCTTAACTAATTAAAAGTCAAATTTAAATCTCATTCATTTCAATTAATACCAAAAATGCCCTTCGTGGAAGTAAATTCCAGATTTACTCTTCATTATTTGCATTTCCTATTTTGCCCCTTTATGTAACTTAAATTTTCCAAAAATGTCATCTTCTTCACCCTCTCCTCTTCTCCTATCTCTCCTTCTTTTCTCATTTTCCAACCACTTTTTCTCCATTATTTCATCTCTTTCCATGACTTTAATTTGTCTCAAACAACCACAATATGCAATCCAACTATAAACTAGTGTAGGATGATCAAAAACCACAAAAAAGACATAAACTGAAATTTTACCCTTATTTTAAGAGGTTTTGGGGTTGTTAACCTCCATAACTTCCTTCTCATTTTCTACAAAACAAACATAAGGAGGGAACTAGTGAGAGAAATTTCACATGTAGATGAAAGATGATACATTAAGAGACATACCAGCTGAAAAATTTTGATAGAAAAATGAAGAAGTTTTTTGGTTGGTGTTCTTTGTTCTCTTTTTTTTTTTTTTCCAGATGATGGCTTTTATATATGTTTGATAATGTAACTTAAATTTTCCAAAAATGTCATCTTCTTCACCCTCTCCTCTTCTCCTATCTCTCCTTCTTTTCTCATTTTCCAACCACTTTTTCTCCATTATTTCATCTCTTTCCATGACTTTAATTTGTCTCAAACAACCACAATATGCAATCCAACTATAAACTAGTGTAGGATGATCAAAAACCACAAAAAAGACATAAACTGAAATTTTACCCTTATTTTAAGAGGTTTTGGGGTTGTTAACCTCCATAACTTCCTTCTCATTTTCTACAAAACAAACATAAGGAGGGAACTAGTGAGAGAAATTTCACATGTAGATGAAAGATGATACATTAAGAGACATACCAGCCGAAAAATTTTGATAGAAAAATGAAGAAGTTTTTTGGTTGGTGTTCTTTGTTCTCTTTTTTTTTTCTAGATGATGGCTTTTATATATGTTTGATAATTTATAAGCTGGGTTGCTTTTATTTAGTTTAATGATGGACTTTACAGATCTCCGCTTCTTAAAAGAATTTCATCTTCGAAACTAAATTACGCACCTAAGGATCCAAACAAATGAGGATATTGTGTCGAGCTTTGTCCTCTACCTCCCAAGTTGCCTCTTATGGAGAACGATTATGACTCCACAAAACTCGGAACATCAGAATCTCCCTCCTCCTTAATTTCCTAATTTGTCTATCTAATATCTCCATTAGCTTATCCTTACAAGTCATGTAATTTGTAACTTCGATCTCAGGCCTTGATATAACATAATTAAGATCTAATTGGTACTATCTCAACATCAACACATGGAGCACATCATAAATATGTGATAACTATGGTGGTAATGCTAATCTGTAAGCTAATGGCCCCAAGCGTTTTACAATTTCACATGGCTCGATATCTCGAACTCAACTTTCTTCTCCTACAAAAACTCATAATTCCCCTCCAAGGTGATACCTAATGAAATACCATATCTCTAACATTGTACTCCATCTCCCGATGATGCTGATTGACATATTTTTTTGCTAATCCTGAGCTGCTTTTAAGCATTGCCTTACTACTCCTATTTTCTCCATCATCTCTTTGAACCAACTCCGGTCCCTCTAACAATCTAACACCCCACCATCTATATCCTAACATATCGGATCTCTACACCACCTGCTTTATAATGGCTCAAATGGTGCCATACAATTGTTAAAGTGGTAACTATTGTTATATACAAATTCCATCAAAGGTAGATATCTATCCCAATTACCCTTAAAGTTCAATATACAAGCTCTTATCATATCCTTCAATGCTTGAATCGTACGATCCGACTGTCCACCCGAAAGAGGATGAAATGCAGTACTCAAATTCAACCTAGTCCTTAAAGCTTCTATAAGCTTATCTAGAATCGAGAAGTAAATTGTAGATCTCGATATGATATAATAGATATTGGAACCCGATGTAACCTCATAATCTCATCAACATACAATTTGGTAAGCTTATCCAAGGAGTCTGTCTATTGTACAAGTAAGAGATGAGCTAATTTAGTCAATCTATCTACAATCACCCAAACTTAATCATGTCTACATCTAGTCCTTGGTAACGCTACCATGAAATCCATTGAAATTGTCTCCCACTTCTACTATGGAATGGCTAACGGTATTAATTTTCTTGCTGATGCTTGGTGATTTGCCTTGACCTACTGATAGTTCAAACACCTCAACACAAATTCCACTACATCTTTCTTCATTATTAGCCACCAATAATAAGGTATCAGGTTCTAATGCATTTTTGAAGTACCAGGATGCATAGCTTATGGAGCACTATAAGCTTCCTTCAAAATCCCCTCTCGTAATCCATTTGCATCTGGCACATAAACTAGCCTCTCAATCACCAATGCTTCATCTGCTTTTACTAAAAAGTTAGTCACCTATTGTGTTGCACTCTCTCTCTCATTTGCATAAAATAAGAATCTTGAGCTTGTGCCTCTCTAATCTTATCTCCCAAATTTGGTTGGAAACATAATGTCGCTAATAATCCACTCACATAATCAATCTCCAATTTCACATCCAGTGCCTTCAACTCTACTAATGGAATCATATTGTATCCACTCAAACTAGTAATTACGCTTGAGCTTTTCCTACTCAAGCATTTGCAACTACATTGGCCTTCCCCAAATGGTAATTAATAGTGCAATCATAATTCTTCAACAACTCAATCTATCTTCTCTGCCTTGAGTTTAACTCCCTCTGAGTTAATATATACTTAAGGCTTTTGTGATCTCTAAGGATTCAAAATGTCTCCTCATACAAATAATGTCTTCAAATCCTATGAACATAAACAACCACCGCTAACTCTAGATCATGGGTGGGATAATTCAACTCATACGATCTCAATTGATGAGAGACATAAGCTATTAGCTTTCCATATTGCATCAATACACATCCTAAACCTATCTTTGAAGCATCAATATATACCACAAAACCTCCACCACTTGATGGTAGCACTAAATTTGGGCTAGAAGTCAATCTCTGCTGAAACTCCTCAAAATTCTCCTAAAACTTATTAGTTCGTTCAAACTGAACTCCTTTCTTTAGTAGTTTGGTTAACGGGCTAGTTATTATGGAAAATCCTTCTACAAATCTCTAATGATACCCAGCAAGTCTTAGCAAAATCCTTACTTCTAATATATTTCTAAGCGGCTCCCACTCCATAATTACCTTTACCTTAGAAGGATCAGACATCACTCCCTCTTGACACACCTTATGTCTAAGGAAAACTACACGTTCCATCCAAAGCTCACACTTACTCAACTTCACATGCAATTGTCTCTCCGTCAGAATCTGTAACGCAATCCTTATATATTGCTCATGCTCCTCTTTACTCTTGGAATACACCAATAAATCATCAATGAACATTATCACAAACTAATCCAAATACTCCTGAAAAATCATGTTCATAAATGCCATGAACGTGGCTGGACCATTAGTTAACTAAAAGGCACCATTAGGAACCCATAATGGCCATACCGAGTACGAAAAGTTATGCTGTGAATACTTAGTTCAACAATTCTCAATTGCCAATATCCTAATCTCAGGTCAATCTTAGAAAACATGACAACTCCCCTTAGCTGATCTAAAAGATTATCTATCCTCGATAACAAGTACTTGTTTTTCAGTGTCAACCTATTTAGTTGTTGGTAATCTATGCAAAGTCTCATCCTACCATCCTTTTTTTTTCCATAAACAATAGTGGAGTTCCCTGGGTGATGTGCTTTATCTAATAAAGCCCGTTTTCAACAACTCCTCTAACTGCCTTTTTAACTCATTTAACACAATAATAGCCACCCTGTAAGCTGCAATAAAAATTGGTGTAACTCTAGGTATAGTCTCAACTGTGAAATCTATCTCTCATTGAGGCGGTAAACCTAGTAAATCATCTAATAATATCTTTGAAAATTCTCTCACCAAAGGAATATCCTCTAACCTTGGACTCACGTCCTTTATATCTATAATATGAGCCAGATATGCCTATCACCCATCCAATATCAACTGTCTAGCAGTCACAACCAAGATCACTTGTGCTAGGACCACTCTGCAATCCCTTACAAATATCACTTTCGAACTTGAAGACTTTATCATCTCCGCCTTCGCATAACAATCTATTATAGCTCAATATTGTGCCAACCAATCCATCCCAAGAATTACATCAAATTCTCTTAAATCCATTACTATCAAGTCAGTTAGTAACTCCACTCTACGAATTCTCGCTAGCATTCCCATCCTTACACTATTTACTATTACAAAATGTCCCACTAGTTTTTTTCCTCAATTCGCCCCTAGAAATGTAAACCTGCTCTGATACCATCTAATGTGATGCTTCTAAAAGTTCTTAAATCATAATTATCCAAATTGTTCCCAAAGCATAATATTAATTACTAAAATCATCATTAGCTCCAAAAGAGAGATGTTCGTTAGATACAAAAATATTCTAAATAACACAACTACCTGAGTTGTCACACAAAAAATAATTACATTCATATAGCGTTCAGCACACAAAAAAATAAATACATTCACACAACTTTACTCAAGTAATTTGTTGGCACCACTTAATCTCCACTTTGTCAATCACATACACTAGGATTATGGACAATTACTCAATCTCCTAAAATAAAATTGGTAAGGGATGAGCTGCCTACTCAATAAAGGTAACTGACCGTACCCTTAAAATCAAATAACTCAATATAATTATAAAGCTTAATTAAGTGATTAAAACATTCATATAATACGAAATACACATCATTACTCAATCTAATCCGAGCAATCAACAAACATCCCAAAAAATTACCAAACAAAGATTAAGACAAATATTGATTTATAATTGTCATTTATGCTTTATCTCATAATTAACTGAACTGTCTAAGCTTTTCTTAACCTATTAGGCTTACATCTGATGGTCTCCGAGCTCATGTCAACTCATCATAAACTCTCACCAAGGAGTTTATTCCACGATCATCTAGGAGGAGCGACATTAGACTGTTGCCAGAGCAAAGGATGAGCATATAGATGTCGTAGGCTTTGCGGTACAACCTCTATCAAAAATTCTTTAATAATGATACTTGTAGCATATTATGGTAAGTTAAAGAGCATGTGGGAGGAACCTATAAGCTACAAAAAGATCCCAACGTGCACATGTTCTGCGTGTATGTGTGGAGCAGCAACGGAACTTGCATAAGAACATGAGAAGGAGAAAACCCATCATTTTTTAGTAGGTCTTGATGATGTCATGTTTGGAACCACTCATTCTAACATATTGAGCATGGAGCTTTTGCCTACTTTGAATAGAGTTTATGCCACGAGCATATAGGTGGAGCAACATTAGACTGTTGCCTGAGCAAAGGATGAGCATATAGATGTCGTAGGCTTCTCAGTACAAGCTCCATCAAAATTCTGTAATAATGATGTTGATTCTAATAATTCAGACAAATTGACTTGTAAGAATTGTAGGAAAATCGAACATGAGGTTATAGATTCCTTCAAGTTAATTGGCTACCCAGATTGATGGGGCTCAGAACATGGTGCTAGCTGTAGTGCTACTCGAGGACGCGATGGATGTACTTGTTGCTCTGCTCGTAGCGGGAGAGGACCTGTTGCTATTACTAATGCTACCCAAACCAGAGGAACAAATAAGGGGTTGTACAATGGCTGTGGAGGCGTGACAGAAGCTGATCAGATTGGACTGCCAGGTTTAACCGATGAACAATGGAGTACTCTATTGGGCCTTCTTAATACCCACGGCAAGAGCAGTGAGAAATTAATAGGTAAAAGATGCTCTGGTTGCTGGATTATTGGCACCGAAGCATCTCACCATATGACAAGGGATATTAATTTTTTGTTGGATTTGTGTGATGTTGAACCACGCCCTATAGGATTACCTAATGGGTTTGAAACTCTAGCATTGAAGGACGGGACTGTCATCCTTGGCGAACGGTTGAAAATTGAAATTACGACATGTTCTTTATGTTCCTCAATTGGCCTGCAATTTAATTTTTGTGTCTCAACTACTTGGCGTTATTAATTGCATAGTCACATTTACTGAAAAGCTTTGTGTGATAC
>JAOSBN010000007.1:30912138-30922430 GCA_027563595.1 Erythroxylum suave
ATGTCAACTCATCATAAACTCTCACCAAGTGAAAATGTAATTATATATATATATATATATATAATTACATATCAACACAAGGTACCTCAATTTCTCAATATCACTTGGTACCCCGGTACTACTCTAGTACCTAGCCATTAGCATAAGATATCCCTAAGACTCAAGATATCCCAGTACCACTTCGGTACCTAACCATCAGCACAAGACATCCTTTGGACTCAGGATGTCCCAACACTTACTCGACGGATAGATCTCTAGCCACCACTCGCTTATATCAACACAACCTATTAATCTAAGACCATCAAATGTAGGTTATCCTAGGTAAGCCACATATTCTCAATTTTCACCATTTATTGACAACCCATCATCAATCAGTCTCTTTGTAAATAACACATTTTCTCCATAACAATCGATACACCTCAATATTCATAACAAAATATAAACACAAAATACCATGTAATTTATATATGTTACTATTAATCTTTAATTTAATTAAATACTAATTCAAAAATATAATTCACTATAAAATAATTTATTAATAAAAATATTATTATAAGAATACAGTCTAAGGTTATCCTTATCTCAATTTCATACTCAGCTAATTAATAGTCCAATTTACTTCTTATTCAGACCTTTAGACTTAGATATTACAAAAAATTCTACCATACTAATTTATGAAAAATTTCAACTCTAATGCTCTTTATAACCCAACAGTATTCTCTTTTCCATTTTATTCTTGATTATAAAAAAATATCCTTACTAACCTAACCACCATAATTACTAAAATACTGTTAACTAATTAAAAGTCCTATTTTACCCTCATCTATTTCAATTAATACCAAAAAATGCCCTTCATGGAAGTAAATTCAAGATTTATCCTTCATTATTTGGATTTCCTATTTTTCCCCTTCATGTAACTTCAATTTTCCAAAAATTTCATCTTCTTCACCCTCACCTCTTCTCCTCTCTCCTCTTCTTTTCTCATTTTCCAACCACTTTTTCTCCATTATTTCATCTCTTTCCATAACTTCAATTTGTCTCAAACAATTACAACATGCAATCCAACTATAAACTAGTTTAGTATAATTAAAAAAAACAAAAAATGACATAAAATAGCCTTAAAAATTTTACCTATGTTTTAAGAGGTTTTGCAGTTGTTAACCTCCACAACTTTCTCCCAATTTTCTGTAAAACAAAGATAAGGAGGGAACCTAGAAGAGAAGTGTCACATGCAGATAAAAGATGGTACAATAAGACACATACCAGATGGAAAATGTTAAGAGAAAAATGAAGAAGTTGTTTTGTTGGCATTCTTTATTCTCTAATTTTTTTTCCAGATGTTGGCTTTTATATATTGTTAATAGTTTATGGATTGGGCTGCTTTTGTTTTGGTTAATGATGGGCTTTATAACTGCAATGCTTTTATTTGGAGGAAGAGGATTAGGACATAATGTGTTGAATGATGCACAGCTCTTAGAAATCTCTAATGGTAAAACAAAATGGATACAACTTCTATGTGAACTGCAAATCATATCTAAAGGTCTTTGCTTGCCAAGACTTGGGCACTCAGCAACACTCTTCTTGGAATCTAAATTGCTCACTTATGGAGGTAAAGATTTGTATAATCACAGGAAGGATGACTTTTGGGAGTTGGATATTAAATTAATCTTGTCGCAGCCAACTGTATCAAACTCTAAAGGATTATAGGAAAGTATATGGAAGAAGCTTAGCATAAATGGTTACAGACAAAATTCCAGGTCATTCCATAGGTCTTGTGTCAATCATTCAAGAAACTTTTTATTTGTATTCCATGGGATGGTGGATGACTCGCTTCAGCCTGTTGAATCACAAGGCTTGTTGTTTGATGGTTAGCTTTTTCTAGTGGAAATTGTGCATCTACCATAAAGAGGAACTCAAAAGGTACTACTAATCTATTGTTAAATACTGGAACATTCTCATCCTATGTTGAACCACTACGTGCTTCCCTATATTTTATTAATTGCAATGTACATCTATCAAAACTTGTAGTAATCAGAAGGAAGTTCCCATGGCATATGTATGTCTAGTTAGTGAAAATGAGAAGCAAATGAGCCTAGAGAGCTAGATTCACTTGTACTCTATGGAGGAATAAATGACAGAATTTGTCAGAATGGTGCTTGGATCAAACAAGTGGTATTCAGTGATAATCAGGGCATTACAATCTCATGGAGGTCATTGGATGTCAGGTCCATTGTGTAGTGTGTAACAAGAGCCTTTGTTACATGCCCAGAACTGAACGTGAAAGGGAAAAAATGAAGAAAACACGAAAATACCTTATTTCGAGTCCATGACTTTCAACTAGCTTTTTGGAGCCAAGCCAATCCCATTTTCTTGACAACCTTCATGAGAAGTGATCACTGGAATGTCATTAACGCCTTTTTGTAGCTTTCTTAATACGTGAACATCATAACGAGTCAGAGTATTCGCACGTTCACAATTTGATTAAGTAGCTACAAGAGACCTTAACCTTAAGATTCTCTTTGTTATTACTAAACAACATAGCAGAAAGATTATCACAAAATAGTTGAATGGGCCTAGCTATTGAATCAACCACAGAAAATTCAAAAATCAAATTCCTGAGTCAAACCGCTTGTGAAGCAACCTCATAGCATACTATAAACTCCGCATGCAAAGTCAAAGAAGTTACTGGTGTCTACTTGACACTCTTTCATAATACTACACCATCTGCTAGTGTAAAAAAAAATCCTAATATGGACTTCCTGTCATTTGGACAAGTAGCAAAGTCCAAATTTGTATAACCTATGAAATCTAGATTGTTGACTTTTCTGAATGCCAACATATAATCCTTAGTACCCTTTAGATATCTCAACACTCATTTGACTGCATACAAGTAAATAATCCTTAGTGCCTTTTAAATATCTCAACACTCATTTGACTGCATACAAGTGATCTAATCCTGGATTAGCTAGATACCTTCCCAGCAGTATAACAGCAAATGCAATGTCTGGCCTAGTGCACACTTGGGTATACACCGGGTTACCAACCGCACTATAATATGTAACATTCCTTATAGCCTCTCTCTAGCTCATTCTTTGTACACGGTGCCAATGATAATCTCTCACCATGAGAGATAGATGTTGCAACGGGTTTGCAATAAGCCATATTAAACCTTTGTAGCATTCACTTAATGTATGCTTTCTGCGAGAGGTTTAATAAGTGTCAAGATCTGCCCTGGTGAACATTAATATAAAGGATGAAAGATGCTTCTCCAAAGTCATTCATATCAAAATGCTTGGCTAAAAGTTACTTAACCTCATATAATATGGCCAAGTCATTTGATGCAAGCAATATATCATCCACATATAAAAGTAAAAAATTAACTTTGATCCCCCTTACCTTGTAGTAGAAGCATCTCTCAACTTTATTCTTTATAAAGCCAAAAAAGGTAACAACCTCATCAAAGTTAAGGTATCACTTTCGAGAAGTTTGTTTTAAAACATATGTAGATTTGATCAACTTGCAAATCATGTTAGTTCTATCTTGCTCTTGAAATCCTTTAGGTTGCTCCATATAGACCTTTTCATAAAGGTCTCATTTCGAAAAAGCAGTTTTAACATCCATTTGATGTAGCTCAATATCATAATGAGTTACTATTGCCATAATCACTCGAAATGCATCTTTAGAGGATACAGGAGAGAAGTTAACATTAAAGTCAATCCCTCTCTCTAAGTGAACCATCTGGCAACCAGTTGAACCTTAAACAACTCAACTTTATCCTGAGAGCCCTTTTTGGTCTTAAAAATCCAATTGTAACTGACGAGTTTGTAATTTTAAGGCAAACCAACAAGCTCACATGCCTTATTATTCTTCATGAACTGCATCTCATCCTTCATTGCATCCTACCACAAATTTGCATTAGGTCCAAAAGCAGTGTCTGAAAAAGTGACTAGATTTACAACATGTCTGATATCATAGTATTGTTTACCCAAATAGACTATGTAATCAGATGAAATAGTAGGTCATCTTACCTAGTGGAATTCCTTAATTGAATTGGTTCTTGTACTACAGGAACATTAGTTTGTACAGGTATGAGTTCTGTTACTGTACTGATATGGTACTTAAACCAAGATCCATCAATTCTAACTGTATGGGTGATGGATACAAAATGACTGTAGTATCCAAATACTCTCATCTAAAGGTCGAGAAGGACAACCCTTATCATAGATATCATATTCCAAAAATGTAGTTTTTTGTGATTCCATTATTCTAGCCCCTCCTTTTATACAGTAGAATTTATATCCCTTAAAGTGGTCGGAATATCCTATAAAATAGCAACGAGTGGAACAAGTATGCAATTTATCTTCATAAGGATTATATAAGCATACCTTAACAGGACAGCCCCAGACACGAATGTGGACATGATTAGGCTTTTAGCCCTTCCAAATCTCAGAAGACATCTTTGCAACTGACTTATTTGGGACACTGTTGAGTATATACAAGGCAATCTTTATATCTTTGCAAATGTATTGACCTCATCATGTCCTTTACGGTACGATTCCACCTTTCAGTCACACCATTTTGCTTATGACTACCTGGCATAATGAACTAAACCACTATTCGATATGATTAAACATTTTGGTAAACAACCTTTTCTTGTCTTAAAATCCTATGTTTGTCATAATATTGACCTCTATAGTCTAAACTGACAATTTTGATAGACCTTCCCAATTGGTTCTCAACTTCAGCCTTAAAGATATTGAATTTGTCAAGAACTATAGACTTTTTCTTAAGCAAGAACATATATCTATAATAGGAATAATCATCAATAAATGTCGGAAAATATCTAGAATTGCTCAAGGTAACTGCGTAAGTTCAACATATGTTTGTATGGGCGAGACCTAATAAGCCAAAAGCACGAGTTAACCACTTTCTTTATTTTAATCAGCTTACCCTTGCCACAGTTAATGCATGTTTCTAGCTCATCAAAATGTAGAGTTGAGAGAATGTTTTCCTTAATCAATCTCTCAACCTATCTCTGAAAATGTGGCCTAACCTTTTATGCCACAATACGTACGACTTATCCTTTATCAGGGCTCTCTTTTTCGTGAATTGTTTGGCAAGACATAAAGAAGCATATATCTCATTTTGGGCTAGATACATCATATATAAATCATATGATAAAAAAGTTGTACCAATATGTTTTGCATTAAATGACAACTATACAACAAAAGCATTAATAACAAAATTATATCCTTCTTTGTTCAAAATTGATACGCAGATCAAATTTCGTATAAAGATGGTATATAAAATGTGTCATGTAAAACTGAAATGAACCTTGTATCAAGGCTCAAACACACATCCTTTAAGATATGACATTCATTTGTTCATTATTTCCCACCATCAGTTTTTCATCCTTTTTATTTCATTGTCTCTTGTGTATGATTCCCTGCATTGTGCAAGTAACATGATCAGAAGCTCCACTATCTATCCACCAAGAACTTCATGTGGCTATAGCAAGATTAAAGTAATGAATCATATAAACCAAGGAGTTACCGTATTGCTCTTACCTTTTCTTCCACGTCTTATACCTCTAGCAATCCTACTTTTTATGTCCCCTCTTTTTACAGAAGAATCATCTCATATTCTTTATGTCCACAAAACCTTTATCAGCACTAGATTGACTAACATTAATATTTGGAGAAAATTTAGACATTTTATCTTTGAATTTAGCGGACTCCTTTGCCCTCCTTTGGTTGCTATGAGGGCTGTATGAGTTGTATTCTTAAGTTTTTCCTCCTCAGTAACACTATTAGTAATCAGTGCATTTATGTCGTAAGACTCATTCAAGGAGTTGTATGTTGTTACCAGAATACCAAACTTTGAAGGAAAAGAAGTCAAAGTGTGGTGAACAATACATTTTTTTTGGATGACAACGTCTAACGCCTTTAGTTTACTTTGTAAGTGGATCATCCTGATAATGTATTCTCTTACTCCTCTTGTCCCCTTATGCCTCATGAAGAACAACTCCTTTATCAAGGTACTTTTCTCTGCATTAGAAGAGACCGTGTACTTCTGAGAGACATCGTCCAGGAAATCCCGTGTTTTGGTTGTGTCTAGAAGCCAACTAAATAGATGGTCCGAAATAGATCTCTTAATGATCAGGTAACACATTCTATTTGATTGATCCCAAGTTGCATATGCTACTTTATCAGCTTTAGAGCTAACGGGTGTAGGTGGAGATGGCCTATCCATAATCATGGCCATGTTAGCATCCGCTATCTTTATTGCAAACTCCACATCCGCTTTCCACTTTTAAAAATTGAAACCAAGCAGGGTTTAAATAATGACACTATTTTCATTCACAAAAAAGGTGACTGCAAAATTGACAATGTAAGGATCATCACAAATGTAGGATAACATTGGTATTCAAAACCATAAAATAATATATATACCGAGAATCTGATTACATATATCATGAAATGCCTATGGGCTGAATATATAATACGTGCAAACTAGACCTCCACATAAAAGCGATCAGAGTACACTCCAACAACTTTGATGGCACTATCACCGGTGGGTGGATAGATCATTTAAGCAATAACTTCCTCCATCTTATGCCTTTATGCACATCTCAAAATTTTATATAAGGTCAACACCTATAGGTAAAATAGTCAAACACAAGACCAGAGATATCCCCAAACATGCAAGCAAAGCAGTCTAAATACTAACTTAAAAGGCCATTGTAGTGACTACATTTAAGCAATGGCTTCCTCTTATATGTTTATACACATCTCAAAATTTTATATAAGGCCAACACCTATGGGCAGAATAGTCAAACACAAGACCAGAGATATCCCTAAACATGCAAGTAGAACAGTTCAAATACTAACTTAAAAGGTCATTGTGGTGACTACATTCTCATTAGTATCTAAATGGTTCTGCAAACATAAGGGATACAACCGTATGATATCTTCACATTCTATAAGGGCATATCACATGTGACAATGTACAATCAATAAATGCAATATCTTTATGCACATTCATATTATCGCATATCAATGCTGAAAATATCGTCAATTAACTTTATTTGAGACTCTATCATAAGAAAAGCTCAATTGGAGTGATAATTATGCATCTTTGAACACCAAATATCTATATGAGATACTAAAACCACATGAGTCTTATTTATTTCAAGTTCGTAGCATGAAATTTCACTTAAAACGACTTCAGGAACCTTAATTTCCTTTTTTTGGATTAAACTTTAATTATTACCAATATAACAAATCCAGGAAAAAAAACTCACTTTATGAATTTGTCAAACCTGAAAACTGACCTAAAATGACCCGGTGCATAATTATATGAATTATGAAATTTTTGAGTTTGTGTTTTGCTACTGTAGGATTGATGTTAGCATGACATCACGAGCCATATAATCTTCACGGACGGGCCCACCACCTCTGGCGCATGTGCTACACATGATAGACACATGTCCTTACACGCCCTTTCCATGTGGTGGACATTTACCACCTCTGCTAGTCAACTATTCTGTCGAGCGTGTGAGTTTCACGAGCTTGACAGTTTTCTCTTTTCTTGCTAGAAAAAGGAAATTTTTGTTGAGTTCTCAAGGTGTTTTTTGCCCTCCAAAGCTTATTCTAACCCTATTTTTCCATTCTAAACACATTCAACACATATTTAAGCATTTATGTATATTTTAAAATGAAAAAACAAATCAGTTTTCTCCAAACGTGACCGCTTTAATACCATTTGTAGTGTGTAACACGACCCGTTGTTATATGCCCAAGACCAAACGTGAAATGAAAGAAGTGAAAGAAAGCACGAAATACCCAATTTTGCGTCCATGAACGAGCTTTTCAGAGCTAAGACAATCCCGTTTTCTCAACAACCTTCACGATAAGTAATTACCAAAACGTCGTTAATGTCTTTCTGTAGCTTTCTTAATACATGAACCTCTTGATGGGTTCAGAGTATCGGTACGTTCACGATTTGCTTAAGTAGCTGTAGGGGACCTTAACCTTACATAAATAGCATTCATATCAAGCTTCCATATCACAGACTCAATACAGATTCGGTCTACACTAATCGGGTTCTTTTTTCTCACTGAACTTCACCCCATTAATCTATATCTTTTATTGGGCTATTTTATTATCTTGATTTAGATCAATTTTGATTCGCTTAATTATAAATTTATTAAGCCCTACAAAATTTTAATTAATTGTTGTTTATTAGTAAGAAATTTTTCTAACACGTCGTACCGCGGCCACGAAGGGCACATGTAGCTTGCCGCATCGGCATAAAGAAGATGGTGATCCAGGAAGGGATTGGGTTGAATAGCATCAAATTGAGTGACACATGGGCTTTAAAACTTTCATAGAATCGTCATTTTGGAACCTAGAGAGTGTTGATAAGTCATCCATCACCACCAGCTCGTTCGGGACATTCATTGACCTGCATCCGTGGAGCTACAATAGTTTTATTTGGGGGAAGAGGTCTTTTTTTTTTTTTGGATTAACATAGGCATCTAAAGTAACCAAACTCAAAAATCGGCAACAAAACATTTTCACAATTATATCTTCTAAGTTCTGAGTGTAATTTAAAGGTAACATAAAGTTTCTATTTTTTAATGTATTTTCAGCTTACTAAATATTTGAATATGTTATAATTAATTTATAATTTGTTATTAACGTGGACATTATATTAGCATTTTAAATCATAACATTAATATTAAATGATATTGTATTTATTTGGGTTTCTCTTTTTATTAATTAAATATTAATAAATAATTTAATTTTTGTAATTGTAATTTTCATTATAATTTGTCATAAGTAATGTAATAATTGTTAGATTTGTGTTCTTGTAGAGTTCACGTAAGTTTAGTGATAATATGACTAAATCAAATAATTTAAGTTAATTACTCAATCCAAAGATTATATGTTTGTATATTGTCGATTTATTGAAGCCTTCTTTTTATTTCGCCCTGGGCCTATAAAATGATAAGAACGGCCCTGGTAATATTTACCCTGGTGGAGCACCGATAAGACGTGCAAAAGAGTGTTGCTCCATGTATTCAGACGTGTCAATCCTCACCATTTGATTTTCATCTTCAAAGAGTTGCTCAGCAAGGGCTTCAGTAAGTTCAGTTTTGCCAACACCAATAGGTCCCAAGAAAAGGAACAAGCTAGTAGTTTGTTGTGGCCTTCCTACACCCACTCTGACCTAGGGACAGCCTCTGCAACAGCTTCAACTGCTTCGACGAATCAAAACGGTGAGGATTGAGGAATTGGAAGACTAAACAACGTGTTTTATAGAAAAAAAACTCACGTGACATTTACTAAGGATAAGTTTCGTCAAATTTTAGGTTGTCGTAAAGTACGCTCTGAAAATTTTTTGTAAACGTCGAGGTTAACTTGAACGTCTAGAAAGCTTCAAAAAGAAGGATTTAACTCTCATTTCAGGGCCGATTCAGTAATTTATGTTCAACATTTACGCTGAAATTTGAGTTGGATCATAATATTTTGGAGTGCTCAATATGAATCATAACATTTGCAAAACATATGTGGAAATATTTGCTGTTAGTTTTCTATTGAATAGTGACCTTTTCTACTGTAGTTTCGTCGGAGAATGCTTTCAAGGTTAGGATGTAGTTGGGTCGGTCGTGCTAGGCCCAAGCCCAGGTTCAGAACGGCCCACCCTTTGATGATTGACCTAATCCTTATAGGTATTAGCTATATAAATTCATTACCTCATCATGAAAAAGGTACGACTTTCGAGAACCCTAGTATTCTTTATTCACTCGCCACCAAAACTCTCAAAAGAGACTAACTTGAGCGTCGGAGGGGCCTACCGGCAGTTAACCCCCGGTGTGCCTTATTGTTTTGCAGGTATTTTTGTGCCAAAGTCAACCAAAATCCCATAGATCCAAGCAGCAGTGCCCAGCCCCATCAAAATCAGACTGAACCAGATGGCGCCCACCGTGGGGCTAGGCATCAGGGCACCATGTCCAGAAGCACTCAGATCAGTCAGGCGACGGCAACAAATCCTGACGTAGCCGCTGTTGCGGCACTTGCGCTACAGCGAATGGGTTTGCAACTACCCGCCGCCCTTCCATCGTCGCATCCTGATCACCAGACACACCCTCTGCCCATCATCCAAAACCCTAGCATAAATGAGCTACCTCCTCAACACTCACATCAGCAAGATCAACCGCAACAATCCCAAAACCAAGACTAAGAAGCGCAAAGCGTGGCCCTAGAGGATGACGTTAGAACCAGTTC
>JAOSBN010000007.1:30932072-30942887 GCA_027563595.1 Erythroxylum suave
CTGCTTTTTGCTTCCGTCTGCTTTTGTTTGTCATCAAAATCTCTTTATACGTGAAGTCAAAATTCTGACTTAACATACAAACGACATCGTCCTAGCATCTAAAAATTTTAACCCGAATCCCCCCTAAACCACTTCTTGTGCTAGCTTGTTTCTTCCTCCTCTCTCCCGACTGTCATCTTCGCCATTTTTCCTCTCTTCGCTCGTTGGTTGTCGAGTTTTCTCTATCAAGACGCTATTGTCCTCTATCGTCTCCCTACGGTGCTACTAAACTCGGTAAGAACTTGTAGGATTTTCTGGGTTTATTTAACATCTATCATTATGTTTGTGAAATGCAATGGACAAGTCAAACTTAGAATTAGTTGTTGAGTTGTTTGCTTGGATTAGTTGTTACTGTGTTAATGATGGTGAAGAAAGTCAACGGAGAGGATGATGGTTGAAGAAGACTTTGAGTTATGTTATGCTTATAAGGTGTTTGATGAAAGTCCTCTGTAATATGTTCATAAATTTTCCTTCTTCATGCGCTATTGAATGTTTACGTTATCAGCTAAAGAAACTTCCAAGTTTATTACGTAAGCATTATAATCTGTGTAAATTGAAGGTTGTTATGGTGTATGCATAATGATATATCTCTCTCTACATAACTTCTTACACTAAGTCCATGGTTCAGTGAAAAGAACAAATAAGCTAGAAGAACAAAAAATTGTTAAATTTTTTGGAAAATAAGTTGGTAAAGTTGATAATTACATTTAGTATTGTATAGTTAGTTAAGTTCTATTAAAAAAAGTGTTCTGAGTAGATATAAAAGTAGAAAGATTGATTTTAAATTATGAAATTAAAGATATTATGAATGGATGAAACTTGTTAATAAAAGCAAATTTATGGTCCTCTTGATAGGTTTGGTAAACAAGTCTTGAAAAAGTTACAAAATTTGCATTGCATCAAGAACTAAAAAATGCCTAAAGTGTGTATATTTTGAATTTGATTTGAAAGTGGAGAAAGTATACGAATCAGTGAAAGTGGAGAAAGTATAAAAACTAATTAAAGTTTATGCACCAAATTAAAACATGTTATCTTTCTAAATTAAATTAATGTTAATAAGCATGTTCTATATATCATTGAAAAGAAATTTTTTTAGAATACTGGACCACAATTTTTTTATGCTTGATCTTGTCCAGGTACTTACTTCCAAGATCAATTTGCATTGCATCAAGAATGAAAATGACATTCTCATTTATGTTTTTTATTTTAAGACAAAGGCATTAATCATTATTGTTTACATCCTATCTCATTTTCTTAGTTGACAAATCAATAAACATATAGTCTTAAGTGACTTAAAGTTATGAAGTCTTAATTTATTAAAAAGCAATTATCAAATTGTTCAACATCCTTTATTGTGCTTTAGATATGCCTGTATATTACCATGAAGAAGATATTTTATATTTAGTTACTGATTGTGTAGAGGGTTTATTTACAGATTTGTGTTCCTCTATTTGGTTGTAAAATGTAAATAAATTTTTTGTATTGTTTGCAATTTTATGTTCATAATTGTCTTATATTGTTATTGTTTTACTGTGTTAATTAACAATGACTACATGCATATTTTTAATGTTTCACTTATGTTTTTGCGGAATGTTATGCCGAATGTTTAGCATTTGACTACTAATCTCCTGATATTCATTTGAAATTTTGAATGTAAATAAATTGTTTGTGTTGTTTGAAATGTTAAGAAGATAATTGTCTTATGTTGTTGATATTTTACTTATGTTAATTTACGATGACTACAAGCATATTTTTAATGTTTCACTTAATATTTTATTTTTCAATTACAATGATACGTTATGTTTATATTTCGTTTTGCACAAGTTCATTATAATGACACCTGGTATAAACAAGGAAAAAAGGGTGGTAACAACAAACGAAGTAATTTCTCCCACAAAACAACTAGCGATTGCATCATTGAATGAAGAAAGTTATCAACAACCTTGACCAACATCGTCTGCTAGTCATAAGGGATCTTCAGCTCTGTTATTGTTAACCAAATATATTTACATTTATGTTGAATTACTCATTACATATTTAGTGTGTTTTTCTTATTATGATTTTTTTTCAGGTTCCAATATTAGCATCAGCAAACAAGGTAGAGATAAGACAAAACGATCTGAGTTGCTACGGATGAATGTTGCAATGAACATCAGGTTGTCTGTGATGATTGACAACGTCGCCCAGTAGATAAGATTCAAGCTGCAAAATTGGCCAATGAGTTGGGTGTCGTTGTGAGGAATGAGTTGCCTTACCTTCAGTATGTCAGGCAGTTGAAAGAAGACAACTTGATCCAAAATGCTTTTGACAAAGTTTCGATAACATTTCAATTCATTTTATTATATGTATTGCAATTTTGCTTACAAAAAATAATAACTTAACTTATACGTGTCTTTCACAGATAAAGCTCAATATCGTTGATATCGACACGCCTGAGGTTTTGAGCAGTGTTCGTTCAATGTTGAAACAAAAGACGAAGGATCATTAATATCAACTTCATAAATATTATCGATCTTTCCTTTCCGACAAAGAGGCAAGGAGACATGTTCCGAAATGGGATACTCTAGAAAATTGGAGTAAAATATGTGATTATTGGGCCTTAGCGAAGGTTCAGGTTTGATTTTTTTCCTCTTCATAAGTGAAGGTTCATGTTTGATTTTTTCTCTTCATATTTTCCTTTCATTAATTTTGTTTATACATTTTATGACTAATTCTCTTAATTTAGGAAAAGTGTGAGAAAGCCAAGGTGAACAGAGCAAAAATGAAGACTCCTCTTAACACCAGCTCCAGATCATTTGTCGTCGTCAGACAATAATTTGTAAGTTTAACGTTTTCAATTTATTATTCCATTTATTAATGCAATAAATTCTAATTTGTTAGAATTTTTTAAATTCATATAATAGAGCCAAATACAACTCCAAGGGCAAAAGTGTGATAGGATCACATTGTACAAGCATACACCCTACGACTCTACAAGGAAGATCAAGGATGGACATCTGAGGCGGCATAAAGTAATTATGTAAATACAAACAAATTAATATTACAATTTATTTTTCTATGTAATATTAAGTTATACTTTTTTTATTTAACTTGATTTTGTACTTAAATTGTAGGACAAGATGTAGGAGTTGTTGCAGATGTTATTGGCTGAGGGAAATGAGTCCAGTGTCGATGACATTTGCAATAACATTTTTCGTACAAAATCGGGCTATATCAAAGATCTTGCGTATGACCTTAAGCTTGTTGGTGCATCTTTGTCACAATCAGTATTGTTGACGGCGCTTCAGGAGAAGAACCAGCAACTAAAAACTAAGTTAGATCGTAATATTAAAAAGTGAATAAGCTTAAAAAATAATTAAATAATTACTAGATTCTGCATATATTAGTGTAGTGACTCAAATGAATACTCTTAGTTTGTAAATGATGTGTAAATATTTTTTTATACATAATGCATTCTATTTTATATTTTTATTTTATTTCAATTAATTATTATTTAAAAAATATGTCACTAAGATTAATTATAAAATGAATCACTTTTATATTTCAAACTGTCTTAAAAATTGTAATAAATTAAAATAAATTTGTTTTAAACAATTACAATAATATTTAAATTCAAAATTAATTTTGGTCACTAAATAATATTAGCTACTAAACTAAAATTATCACAAAAAGTTATTATCTACGTTTACAACAACATCATATTAGTAGCTAAAACTATTCTACTACTAAAAGAGAATCGTCACTAAAAACTATTAGCTATCAAAACTAAATCATCACAAAAAGTTTTTACCTACATTTGAATGAATGTTTCTAAAAACATTTTCCTACAAGAAACGATTAGCAAGTAAAATTATTCTGCTACCAAAAAAATCGTCAATAAAAATAATTACCTAAGACGACAATTTAATAGGGAAAAACTTTTGCCTACGGAATAGAAAAGTCGCAAAATACTATATGTGACGTTCTTTGTTCTCGTTAGTCATACTTTTTACCAATTTTTGCAACGATTTTAGTGAAATGTCATAGATGATGTTTTGCTACCGGAATTTAGCGACGATTTGACTGAAAATTTTGATCGTTGCAACACAAATTAGATTTGCGGCGATATGGTTTTGTTTGGCGGCGTTTATTTTCGTTGCTAAATGTAGTATTTGTTGTAGTGAAATAACATTATTTTTAAATTTTAAATAAAAATAATCAGGTCAAGTTTGAGTATGATTCGATTTCGAGCAGCCAAGTTCGATCGAATTCCATTTCTTGTTGTGTTTCCTAAGCTCGAGCCCAACCGGTAGCTTAGTCCGATCGATTATCATTTCCACTGGTACATTAAAATTACTGCTGACGTTATATTAAAGAAAAAAGGGGTCTGGTCAAAGATAAGTATTGGCGAAATTTGGGGATAACTTTAGGGGACTTGACATTAAGAAGTCTCGTCTTTTGACTTGAGGCACATATTTTTCTGTTACTTTTGTCATAAATATTCAATTTTCAAGAAAACACGTAAATTACAATACTAATCACTATTCTTCTTCTGGCCATTGTACACAATTTGTGCAAGCAATTTCCTCTCAAGTACTATAATATACTATAAAATTTATAATCATTAATCATAAATTATAAAATAAAGGTAACAAAGTTTGAAATGAAATGGCAAATCTCCTCTTAAGTATCATAATATAATATAAAATTTATAATATTAATCATAAATTTATAAAGTAAGGTAACAAAATAAAAAAATATACTTTAAATTTTATTTTATTTGAAAATTTTGTAGATATTTTAGTTAATTTTATAAAATATTTTAAAATTTTCTTCCTATATTTCATTATATTTACTTGGAGTAATTCACTAATTTGTGCTAAGGACATTAATTTAGATGTAATTAAAAAGTTCATATACTATTCAATTCGAATCATATGCACCTATTTTTTATATATTCAATTTGACACGAGGATATCAATTTAAATATAATTTAAATTAATTATTAATTTTCACATTTCATAACACGTCACATCTGGTGGATTTCTTGATTAATTTCATAAGATAAACGTAGTTAGTACTAGAAAGACTTGCTTATTGGACAATGATTAAAATATCAAACTGGTTTGTCAGTTTAATTATAAAAATTTTGAACTAATCAAATTATTAATTAATTGCTCAGTTTTTATAAATTAATCAATTTTTATAAATTAAAATAATCCAATTAATTTTTATTTAATATTTTCCTTTTTTAATAACACTTCAAATTCTTTGATAGATAGGGATAGTCTTATTTAATAATATTTAAATATTTAAATTTTATTTAATTTTTACCAATTTTATGAGGGCCTAATATCAGTTGAACCTTTTAAATCTTAAATTTCTTATTTCATCAATTTAACTTTCTATCTTGTTTTAAAACAGTGATCAAATATATAAGGATTCTCCATATTCCTTTGGTCATTTTTACCAACCTTTTATCTATGATGGTTAAATAAATTTTCTCTTGTAATTTGACTTTATTTTCTTTTTCAATTATTATATTGAAACTATTACGTCCATTTATGATGATAGTAGAGACATTAAAGATCTCATAAAAAAAACAATTCAGTAAAAACAAAGACACAAAATTTGTTGTTCCTTTGATTCCCCTGATGAGGATAATGACACGATCTCCATGTTTAGAGGTGACATACTCTACATGTTATAGCAACAACAATCGTGTCTCAAGCTTGTCCCCAAGCTCATTTCTGATCCTTATGTGCATTCCCACTTGGCTCATATAAATTTGCCCTCTTATTTATATATATAACACTATATTTTAATCGTATCACATCTCGTAAATTGTGAATATTGATTAATTCCATAGGATTGACAAGAGTATTTAGTCGTCAGAAGACTTGCTTATTGGACAGAATGATTAAAATATCATAATGATTTGTTGATTTAATTATAAAAATTTTGAATTGGTAAAATTTTGACAATGATTAAAATATGAATTGATTTATCAGTTTAATTATAAAAATTTTTAATTGATCAATTTATTAATTAATTGGTTAATTTTCATAAACTTATCGATTTTTATAAATTAAAACGAACAATTAATTTTTATTTAATAGTCACCTTTTAAATAAACTTTTGATTTTTTTCAATAAGTAAAGATAGTCCCGTTTAATAATATTTCAAATTTTTAATTTTATTCAATTTTTTACTATTTTTATGAGGGTCAAATGTCGATTAAACCTTTTAAACCTTAAATCTCTTATTTTACCGATTTCACTTTCTAAGTCTTTTTTTTTAACATTGATCAAAATTCAAATACATAAGGATTTTCCATATTCCTTTGGTCTTTTTTACTAACCTTTATTTATAAAGGTTAAATAAATTTTCGCTTGTAATTTGACCTTATTTTCTTTTTCAATTATTATGTTTTAAAAATTAGTATGTATCTATTTATAATATTATTTAATTATCACACATTCTTTTGCAAAATATTCTATTAATTTTTCCTCTAATTTTTGAATCCAAAATGACAATATAATATTATAAAAGGGTAAATAATAATTTTTAAAATATAATAACTAAAATTTAAAAAAATCAAACCACGAAATGATTAACCCGTTGAATTTGCAGCATGTGAACATGCCTTTGCACATTGTCATATTTCAATTTGTTTAATTTGGATGAAGATAAAAAGTATATGGATCACAATTTATATAATACATTAAAAGGAACTTCTTCAAACGTTGCCTTCTTTTGCAGAGAATTCGTGCAGAAACAGTAAGCGTTCATACTGAATCTCACACATGAAGAACAAACAACTTAAGCTTTTGATATATTAGTTCTTGAAGTGCACAGTTGAAAATTTAATAATTTTTATAATTAATAGAAATAATATGTTCAAAAAATATTATTTTTTTAAAAAATTTACTTTAGTATCAAATTTTTTAAAAAATTATTTTTATGAACACATCTCGTCAACAAAAATATTTTTGACCTAATTTATACAAGTTAAAATATTAATTATTAGGTGGAAATTTTTAAAAAGTTCTAAAGTCATTTTTTTTCCTTACTAATATTATTTAAATTATATTTACATATCAATAAATAATTTATAATAATATGCGATATTTCTTGTAAATCATTCAAGTTCACACTCGAAAGCTTCCGAGACCTATCTTTTTCTTTAGTCTCTCTCCCTCCATTGTCGTCCTCTTATAAGCTCATTTATTACACGCGATTCCTATACTCCCTTGACCTTCGGAGTCCTTCGTCAGTATAGCTTTTGCATGCCTAATCTGACGATACGGAGTGTGTAGGTGTGTACCCATATATATCTACAGATAATTTCAATAGCTTACAAGGTGGATCGAAGACATGGGAAGAGGCCCTTTCCATCCGATGAACCGGAGGCGAAAGAGGAAGATCAAATCTTTCCTGTCTACTCAGCTCGATCGCAACAAGATATGAACGCTGTGGTTTCAGCCCTAGCTCAGGTTATGGGACAAAACCCTAATAACCCAGTTCAGGTTATGCCAGATTCTTCTTCTTCACAGCAATCACACAACCAAGAGCCTGACCAAGCAAAACCCTTGCAAGATCAAGGTATATCTTCGTCATCCTGACCAGTAATTCCAATGATTTTTTGTCTGAATCAAGGTTTTACATATATAAAGGTTATATCTAGTAAAGCATTTGTATTCATTCAATCCCAACGTCTTAGTATTGTTTCACTCTTTAGTTAGCACATCATAATCCTTCCAAGAGTGATGGTAATTGAAGCAATCTTTCTGAAGTTGGGATTGTTTCCAATTTGCAAGTGCAATCGTAAATTTAACTAACAGTTATGATCAATCCATTTAGAAGGACATTTGACCAATTTAGGGTTGCAACCCTAAATTCTTTTAGTCACTCACAACCACTAACTTACCTTTGTGTTCAGTACTTGTTCGTTATCGATGAGTCACTCACAATCACTAACCTACCTTTGTGTTTATGAGTACTTGTTTGTTATCGATATGTCGCCCGTATTTAGCCTTGGACTCATTTTTTGTATAAATGCTAAGCTTTGTTACTGACTAGTTGATTCCTTGAAGTGAATAACACCAGAAGACGTTACAGAGGTGTCAGGCAAAGGCCATGGGGTAAATGGGCAGCTGAGATTCGTGATCCAAAGAAAGCTGCTCGAGTCTGGCTTGGAACTTTTGACTCTGCAGAAGCAGCTGCACTTGAATATGATAAAGCTGCTCTCAGGTTTAAAGGAAGCAAAGCCAAACTTAACTTCCCTGAAAGAGTTCAAGAAATAAGCGATACAGGTTACCTGACCACCAGTACTCTTCAGGATTTTCATGCACAAGAAGCTGCAAATCCAATCACTTCCCCTTCGGTTCCTCCACATTTGTATTCATCCTATGGAAATCCTTTTCAGTATCAGCAACTCTTTCCAGGTGGAACATATGGCTTGAATTATCCTCCACAACGGACTTCATCAGCCACATCTTCATCTTCTTCTTCTTCTTCGTCAGGAACCTCTCAACAACAAGAATTTGCCGGAATTCCAATGTTCCTTGGAAGTTATCCTCGTAATGCTCCTACTACACATAGAAGGAACTTTGATCCTAGCAAGCCAAGAGAGTAATTTTCTTTTCACTGAACTCGTTTTGCTTCTCTTTTGAGTTTCTTTATTTTCCATTTGCTTGTTTTTCTTTTTGGGTTAGCCAACAAAATGTCTTAGGTCCAATTATGGGAAGATGTCTTTAAGTCATCCACATCCAAACTAATCCCCGCTCACACCAATCAACCTATAAAGGGTAAAGTGCTGGTCAAATAGGTTTTTCCATTCTCATGACTCGAATTTAAAACCTCTTGTTAAAGGATGAGAGTGTTAAAACACATGTACCAACCATGTTTAGTTATTTGCTTGTTTTTCTCAGTTGTTCATATCCTTGTTTGAACTAGAAGGTCCTCTACTTTCCATATAAGTGTTAAATTGTACTTGATTAATATTATAATTTCAGGTTATTGTAAAAATTAGATTTTTTATGTTATGGTAAATCAGAATATAATTAAAAAAAACTTTAAAACAATTATTTGATGATTACCAGTGATTATAAACTAATTTTTTAAAACTTTAGAATTATTATTTAGTGATTATCTTAAACTACATTCTTATTTAATAGTAATGACAATTAATAATCACCAATGAGTTCTTATAATAATAATATATTTAACAATTTAAAACTTTAATATAAAATGAAATATAAATAAAATAATATTTGCTATTATATCAATTTAGTAATATTAAGATTGTTTTCAAATATTCTTATATATCTTATAAGGACTTGAACTTCCTTCAATTAATCCCGTTACTTTCCTTTTTCAGATTAATTACGAACTAAGAAAAGCAAATTATTTGATAAGGATTAAAATCCAACCTCCATAGAAGCCTCGGGCTCTCAAGCTTTCACTCTACTTATGTTTATCTACCTCCCTTCTTCTTACTAACTAACATAACTAGACAGTGCACTAACCTCTCGTCTTCATCATCAGACAGCTCTACAATCTCCAACTACGTGCATGCCCTTTATAAACACCTCCCTTCTTCGTCTTTCTCTTCCTCGTCCGGCAAAGTCCAGATGATAAAAAAATAAATCAACCTTGCCTTTCAGGTTACTTCTCATGAGTCCCAGATATGGAGGTGCAAGGACTTTTAATAATCCTCCAGTCAAACATACCCTTAATATTGCAAACTTGCATTCCAAAGGCATTCCAAAGGCACCATTATTGATCCAAGTTGTGATGAATGAGACATCACATGAAACAAGAGGGTTTTGATGAGTAGGAGGACGCATTGATTACTTCAAAGATATAAATATCTGTGTTTGTGTGTGGAGGCTTGGAGATTAGAAGTCCGTAGGTTGTCATGGAAATCGGCTAGAGTGGCGTAGTTTGTTTGACGAAGTTGATAGTGAAATAAACTAATAGGTCGGTTTCAATGCAAAAGCCGACGAGAACTTAGTAGAGGATCGGGAGACGGACAGCACAGAAGTGGAGCTGTGGGGTACGTATATGTGTGGTTGTCGTGTCTCGTGGTAAATGGCTTCAACACGTTAATTTCAGTCAGAGTTTGCTCTGACGCTTACACACCCGTGCCACGCAGGTTACACGTTGTCTTTCTGCGTTGCGTTGCGTCGCAATCTCTATTTAACTATATCTGGATAAAAAAACGTCTTTTCAAGTTGTGTAAGTTAAGTCAGAGTTTTGCACCGGACTGCCGTTTACTTATGTCACGCCAGTAATGTAAACGCCCGTAACATAAGTGCCACAGGGTAACATGTGAGCTTTTTATTTAAAAAATTAATTTTTAACTATTTTAATTTAATTATAGTTTATGAGTTTAATAAAATAGTATTATTAGTTTAATTATGTTATTATTAATTTTATAAAAAATTAAAATTAAAAATATAGAGAAGAAACCAAAATACGGTTTTACATTTGTGTTATAGGTACGTGACAAATATTTTGATTTTGATAAGAAACCAAAATAAGGTTTTACATTTGTGTTAAAGGTACGTGACACATATTTTGATTTTTATTTTTATTTTTATTTCTAATAAAATTTTTAGGATAAAAGTTTAAATTTTAAAGTTTGATTGATTTATTAAAATTTACAATTAATTTGTATTTTATAAAAATATTAAATTGATTAATTAATTAATTAATTATTATTATTATTATTATTATTATTAGTAGTAGTAGTAGTAGTAGTAGTAGTAGTAGTAGTAGTAGTAGTAGTAG
>JAOSBN010000007.1:31000953-31013507 GCA_027563595.1 Erythroxylum suave
AGGCGAGGAGCAGGTCAGCGGACCAACCAGACGATCCACCAGCTTCCGATCAGTAGTAGTATTTGGTTATTTACTTTATACAACGTAACATTTTTAACCTTGTAACGTTTTTATTACAAATTAAGATATTTTTATTTTTAATTATTATTCAATTTTTTAATTTAACCGAATTAAATATTAATTATCAATTATTTTATATTCTAAATATAATTTATATGTTACAATCCTTAACAAATTAAATGTAATGTTTTATCATTAAATATAATGAAAAATATAAATTAAAAAAAATTAATAATAACCATTACCGACGGAGAAGCTAATTTTCGTCGGTATGTTGTTATCGTATATACCGACGGAAATTGGTTCTCTGTCGGTAATAATGAAGACTATTTACCGACGGTACATGTATTTTCGTCTGTAATGTTGCAGACGGAACGTTCTCTCGGTCGCCAATTTACAGACGGAATTTGTTTGGCCGGTCGGTAAACTTTACCGACGGAAGTCATTATTCCGTCGCTAAAATTAGCGACGCTCACTAAATTTCCGTCGGTAAAATTAGCTACGGCCATATTACCGACGTTTTCGCAGTGTCGGTATATTCCGTCGGTAACCTTATTACCGACGGAATTTTTTATTATTCCGTCGGTATTTTCTGTAGCTAAACTGTCATTTTCTTGTAGTGCAATAAATTTAAGAATATAAGAATTAAAACAAGACCATCTTAATCTTATATTAAAATAATATTATTCTTAAAATGAGTTTAGACCTTATGTACAAATGATCTTATCCCATTACCAAACTTTGATTAAATATTTGATTAATTGAAATTAATATGAAAACAAATTAAATCAACTAAATTTAAAAATAAGGAAGTCAAGATTACCAAACTTTGATTCAAGAGAAAAATCTCATCTAATTGTGACATTGATCATTGGTCTAAAAAGAATATTTTCATGATTCAAGCAAGTAATCCGAAACATATTAGGGTAATTGTAAGAAGTTTCAAATTCCTAAATTAATTGGTTCAAACCCAACATCCAAATAACAACTTATCATCTATTGACTGGGTGTGATAGTATTCGATATCAAATAAATTATAGCAATAAGCTCTGTAAAAAAGATCAAACCCTAAATTAAATAATCGAGATAACTGCAACTATTTAATTTAGTTTTCTTGTTTATCATAAGTTAAATATAGAAATTCATAAACAACTTATTTACTACTTGTACCATTCCTTCGTGATAGTTGCGGATTACTGAATTCTTAGATAACGATAGAATAATCAATATTAAATTAAATTGTCAGATTAATCGAATATCAATCATCATTAAGTATGAGAATTCAAAATAAGAAATACTTGAATTAAAGCATGAATAGAAGTTTGAAACACAAACCCTCACAAAGATATAATCAAAGTATTGAATTCCCTTTAATTAAAAAGATTGAGTTTAAACACACATAACTTTTACTTCAATAATAAAAATAGAAGAAAAACTAAGAATTACAAAAAATACATAAGAATCTAGAACCTTTTTCTGATGTAAGGAATGTCCCTTTTATAAGGTTTTCTAATCTAATCTTAATCTAACTCTAACTTGTGAAGATGTCTATTTAAAACGAATTCAAAATCAAACTCTTTCATGATAAGGATAAGACGAAGTCTTTCACTCGAATTCTAACTCTTCAAGTGACCAGCCTTATCCGTTGCATCAATTTCTTTACTTTATCCAAAAATTGTCATTATTATCAATAAAGTCTCAATTTGATGCAATCTCTACTTTTCATCTCCTAAAATAAAATAAACATTAATTTCTATATTTGAACATTAAAATAAATCTAAAACAAAGGAGGTAATATAAAATAATATGTCAAGATAAGATCTTATCAATAATTCAAACCCTAGCCCATGACATTATTAACCTTAAATGCCAACAAACCTATTTAGCCTAAAAAAGATACACGGTGAATTTTATATTCATAAAGTTTCTTTAATAACCTAACTAATTCAATAGCTATCTATTATAAGTACCTTCACTAACATTAGTCTAGAATGTTATTATAGTTTGGTAAAATATATTTTAATCAAACTTGTTATTATGATATCAATTAAAACTATTTATTATATCAAATATATAAAAAAATTAATTTATTGTAAACTTAACTTATAATTTACTTGCCTGCCAATGTTGTTTTTAAAATATTTTTCATGTTAGCAGACATATAAATATAATAAGTTAATAAAAATATTTTAAAATTCAATTAAAATGCAAAGCAAGCCTTAATACTCGAAAGATGAAGACTATTGCTCACATAACATTCAACTACATTAACAATTTTCTTAATTATCATACATAACTAAATTTAACTTGTTTTAGAGAAAAAACGTATCTGTGCTATAGTTTGACAAATTTTTTATTTTCATAATTTTTTATTTTTTTGTAGTCAACATAATATCTTTTATTAGTTTTCATTCAAAAAATCATATGTATTTTATATTAAATAATAAAATTACGAATAGATCAAATTACATGAGGCACGTGTCATTTACAATTTTCTTTTAGTCTGACAAATCTTGATTAAGGATTTTGATTATAAAAAAGGGCACGTACAGGTGGACGTGCCGGAGTGGTTATCGGGCATGACTAGAAATCATGTGGGCTATGCCCGCGCAGGTTCGAATCCTGCCGTTCACGTTTTCTTTTTAACATTTAAATTTTAACGAAACTCAACAATAGTCAAGTTGTCGTGACCTTAACCACGACGACCTGCGACCTTGTCCTTAACCTCCACCAACTACCTTTGGAACTTCTATAAATAATGTAAATGGTTCGCTTGGAAGGCCATAATATCGTAGAGCTTGGAACATTCTATTTTCTGTATGCCCCACCCCACTTCTTTTTCTGGAAAGAACTCGCATAACCTATCGTGGCTGATAGTAAATGGACTTACATACCCACCTTCACGAGGCTTCATGCTTCTTATCGAACACTCCACAATTAAACATAAGCACCTTCTCTTTTTTAGCTTCTGCATAGGTTTACATGATTCCAGAACCCACTTGTAAGTAATCTTTACCGTTTATATATTCCAGGAGCACTAGCTAGAAGAACCTTCAAGCAAAGGAAAGCCAAGAATCTGAACTTCTTACTTTATCTCATCAGTTATGGCTTTTAGATCAATGGTAAGTAATTTTAATTGCTCTTGAGAACCCGTTTAGAGCTATCGTGTCCTGACCTACACGATTAATTGAGCTTGCAGAATATGTGGAAACAGGTGGCAAATCGTTTGAGAGGAAACACAACATTTACCACCGCAACTTCTCCTTATGCCCCAGCAGGTGACTTTGGTCATCGTGTTCAAAGAAATGGCTTCAAGATATCTGAGAAGGGTGATTTGGTGCCGGTTTATGTTGCTCTTGGGATGATCGTTGTATCAACGACGTTAGGTCTTTACACGGCAAAGCATCAGCTACTTTACTCACCAACTGTGCGAGTGAAGAAGAAGCTGAGAGAGACGATACCAGAGGTGGAGTACCCTGATAAAGTGGTGGACGAGTCATCTAAGTTCATGGAGAAGTCGCTTCTCAGGAAAGTGGGCCATGTTAAAAAATTTGAGAGTGGTATTCAGGACATTCCTGATGCCATTCGCAAGGATGTTTTTGCACACCCACCTCGCACAGAAACTTTAAAATCTGTAGGAATCGACCCCCAGAAGCCTTAATCTACTCTTTCTGCTTTTACCTGCCTGTAAATTCGTGTAGTAACCACTCAAACTGTGTGAAGTTCGAGCCTTCAATCATATGATTCATATCCTGGAACTATGGAAATAAAAGAAAGGAAGATTTAAAGAAAAAATGGATTTCATCGTGTGAACTTGACGATATCTTGAATTTGATGACGTCCATCCTTAAATATCATCGAGGAAGGCATGATCCCCAAGGTCTTGCTACAACCAACGCAAGTTCGAAGCTCAGTTTCATTTTGTAGTAAAAGGAGAGATAGAAAGATAAAAGAGAACACTTAAACAATCTAAATAACTCACTTAGATTTGAATTTTTTGTCTTATTTTATAAATGAACTAGTACATGGTATTTATAAATACATAAGATACCTCTTTGAAATAATAAAACTCTTGAAAAACATAAGATAGCAAATGCAAGATACATGCACAAGAAAAATACAATGAATATCAAAATATATGAACCAAATAAAGAATAAGTTTAATTAAATGCTTCACCAATATAATTGCATTTTTTAACATCCTCCCTTAAACTTGATTCTTCTTGATAACTCCAATTCATGCCGCTTAGCAAAACTTTCAAGCTTTAATCTTTTGGTAAAAATATCAGCTACTTGACTATACTACTCACGTAAGAAAGCCCAACTTCTTAGTTCTTAGCACACTCCCTTATAAAATGAAACTTCGTATCTATGTGCTTGCTCCGATCATCGAATATAGGATTCTTCCCTAATGTTATAGCATATTTGTTGTCCATAAAAATAGAGGTAGCTCCATCGTGACTCACATATAGCATCTTCAACAACCTTTTTAACCAAATTGCATATGTGATACAAGAAGTAGCTGTAACATATTCAGCTTCACATGTAGATAAAGTCATAATGAGTTGTTTTTTAAAACTCCAAGTAAAAGCAATGTCACCCATGAAAAATATAAACTTACTTGTGCTTTTTCTATCATTAACATCACCTCTCCAATCACTATCACCATAACCAACAAGTTAAAAATTAGATAAAGAAGAATAGTGCAAACCATAGTCAATAGTATCTTTGCTATATCGCAAAATCCTTTTAGTCATTGTCATGTGAGTACTAGTTGGAGTTTCTATAAAAACGAGGAATTTGTTATCTCTAGTTTTGCTTTAATAGTATGATAGACTAACCAAAACTTATCATTTATTATTAACTGATCAACTGTATAAATACACTAAGGAAATAACAAGGAATGGTTGAAAATCCTACAAACTACGAAGTTGTTACAAACTAAATCCTATATCTAAGAAAGACAGTTAGTTACATTTGAATAATACAATCTGATAAGAAAGAATGGGTCAAACAGTTATAGATTTGATTTTATCTATTAATAACCTCCACTCCAAAGAGAATATAGGCTCTTGTACAAGTCAAATACCTTAAGCTTCCAACAAGACTCCTAAAAAGAGTTAGACGCACCTTTACACTTTCATCAAACTTTGACAATTTTGTTGCACAATCAATTAGGGTATTAATGAGCTTGCAATCAGTCATTTCAAATTCTTTAGTCATCACCTTCTTAAACTCTTCGAACATCTTTGAATTGTTACGCATGAAGATCAAGTCATCAACATATAAGCATACAAGAAGAGTGCTTCCATTTTCACCTTCTTTGACATAAAGAGAATGTTCTTAGGAACATTTGATGAATCCATGGCTTTGGAAATACTTATCAATGCAACTATACTAAACTTTTGGGGCTTATTTCAAGTCATATAATACCTTTTTTAACTTCAACTCTTTATCTTCATGTCCTTTCACCAAGTACCCCAATGATTGTTGGATAAACACCTCTTCCTAAAGGAAGCTATTTAAGAATGCCGATTTGACATTCATTTGATAAATCTTCCATCTCGTTTGCGATGCCAAGGAAATAATTAATCAAAGGTCTCTAGTCGAGCCACAGGAGCAAGCACCTCATCATAATCTACACCTTGTCATTGACTATCACCTTTAACAACAAGTCTTTCCTTATACCTCTTTAGTTCTCCTCAAGCATTTCTTTTGACTTTATATACCCATTTCACACCAATCACCTTTTGCCTCTTTAGAAGAGTAGAAAGCTCCCATTTGTCATTCTTTTGAATTACTTGAATCTCTTCATCTATTGCACATCTCCATTTCTTTTCTTATATAGCTTCTTCAAAGTTCAACGGCTCTAAATCAACAAAGAGACAAAATAATGTTGTATTTTCTACCATCTTCATGGACTCATAAAAATCTCGTGAACTCCTTCTTCCTCTGGGACCCCCTGACGAGTTTTGAGGAGGACTTTCATTTCTTCCAAGATTGGGTGATTAATAAGGAGTATGAATATCTTTTATGCCTGTCATGGTCAAAATTTCCAACCATAGGAAATGAATTACTTTCTTCATTTTTAGAGACATCTCACTTCCATGAACTTGTTGGAATTCAATCGTGATCAAATCATAGGTGTAGCAGAAACAAAACTTTTACGAATTTCAAGCAGATCCCAATAATTAAATAAACGTGAATAAAATAGAAAATGAATTAAAAATTGTACCTTGTTCGTCTTTATGTTGAAAAACCTTTGAAATTTTTTTCGATTAATCAATCACAAGCTTTTCAAATGTCTAGCCTTTAATGGTATCCACAGAGCAATTCTTAAGATTGATTTTGAGAGGAAGAAGACAAAGTGCTAGCTTTTAAAATGTTATTCCCTTTTTAAATAGAAAATCATAAGGGTCTTTAATTAAAATTAAATTTCTTTAATTATAATTATAATTATAATTAAATTCTAATTATATTTAATTTAATTTTAATAAAATCAAATATCTCATATTTGATCCCAAAATTTCTCAAACTTTATAATTGAGTCCAACTTAATCAAATTGATTTTTCTTTCACAAATTGCTTTTTAATGTGTGACCTATTAGGTTCCTAATAAATTGACAATAATTATAAATTACAATTCTAATTCTCAATTAGAATTAGATAAATTAAAACTTCTTTTAATTTATTTTTAATTCTTCAATTAAACAATTCATAATCATAAATCATGATTGACATCTAGCAATATGTCATGATTACCTAAATATCAAGAATGTCAAAGTGATTGACTTAACATATCTATGCATAACTATGATATATAATTTAATCCTTTCGCCATTCAATATTCTAATTATACAGAGTATGGATACAATGTCTACTCTTATCATCCAATCATGTTCGTTCTTGCTAATTAGTAATTAATTTATAACTAAAATTTGAAAATACCTTTTTTATATGCCAATTCACTCTGGCTAGAGAATTTCATAAATCATTACTAATCAAGAACAATAGAATTTTCTACCTTGATAATCTCAAGTCTGAGAATCAATTATACAACCATCATTATGAGATAATCCATAGACCCATAAGTAATATTCTATCCGAAATTCTCATAATCAAGTCAGTTTAGTGACTTATTCTCTAATAATCACTCACACATTAGTTTAAGTATCTCCATACTTTAATTTTTGAGATCAATTGC
Organism: Erythroxylum suave; assembly: GCA_027563595.1. Taxonomy (NCBI): domain Eukaryota; kingdom Viridiplantae; phylum Streptophyta; class Magnoliopsida; order Malpighiales; family Erythroxylaceae; genus Erythroxylum; species Erythroxylum suave. Next base: position 31,008,218 of record JAOSBN010000007.1, read on the forward strand.
TTTCTTCATAAGAAAGAAACATAATATGTGCTAGTTTTACTGTTTTAACAATATCTTGTCTTGATGAAACTACAACTAGGAACATTTAGGAATAATACATAAGTATAATTTGAATCTCATAATTATAATCTCATCATAATTTTAATTACACAATAATTATTCCAAGGATTTTACCTTTAGTATTAAAACATAAAATATTAATTAAATTAATACATAAAGGCAAACAATGTCTTTTCATTAATTAAAATAATGTCATACATTAATTTACCTCCAATTGATTGGTTGCAAGGGTATAAACTAACAAACTCTCACTTACACTAAATTCGATCCCTTATGAATCTAATACTATATCCATCCATATGTAGATCATGTCTCTTTTGAGACAATGACTTAGTAAGAGGATCTTCTAGATTCTCTTCAGTGGGAACTCGCTCTAATGCTATATCTTTCTGCTCCACTATTTCCCTGATCAAGTGAAACTTCTTGAGTATATGTTTGGAACGTTGATGAGACCTAAGTTCCTTTGCTTGCATAATAGCATCATTATTGTCACAATACAATACTAAAGGCTCAACAATGCTAGGAATCACTTTAAGTTCACTGATGAACTTTTTAATCCAAAATGCTTCCTTTGCCGCCTTTAACATTGAAATGTACTCTGCTTCGGTCGTTGAATCTGCAATGGTTGGTTGTTTGGAACTCTTCCAACTTACTACACCACCATTTAGAATGAATATATACCCTGACTATGATCTACTATCATCAGGGTCTGATTGGAAACTAGCATCTAAATATCCTTGAACTCTCAGTTCACTTCCTCCATAGACCAAGAAAACATCTTTAGTTCTTCTCAAACACTTTAACATATTTTTCACAACCGTTCAGTGACCTTCACGAGGATTAGACTAAGACCTGCTCGTTATGCTTAAAGAATAAGAAACATCTGGTTTAGTACATAACATCATATACATGATTGATCCAATTGCCGAAGCATATAGAATACAATCTATTTTATCTCTCTCCTCTTATATCTTTAGACACATACTGTGTGACGAGAAATCTAATGCGATATGGGTAAGAATCCCCTCTTGGAATTATCCATGTTAAATCTCTTTATCATTTTATCTATGTACATGGAATGGGACAATCCAATCAACCTCTTTGATATATCTATATAGATCTTTATTCCAATATTATATGTTGCTTCTCCCATATCCTTCATAAAGAAATTCTTGGATAACTAAATCTTTACAAACTGTAGCATAGGTATGTCATTTCCACTTAGCAATATGTAATCCACATATAGTACCAAAAAAATGATTGCACTCCCTCAAATCTTCTTATAAACACATGGCTCATCCACATTTTTTATAAAATCAAACTCTTTGATTGTCTCATCAAGACAGATGCTCCAAGTTCGTGACGCTTGTCCATAAATGGACCTTTACAACTTACATACTTGATTAGGAATCTTTTGGATTCAAAACCTTCATGTTGCATCATAGACACATCCTCTTGCAAATTCCCATTGAGAAATGTTGTTTTAACATTCATTTACCAAATTTGATAATCATGATATGTTGCTATAGCTAAAATGATCCTGATGGATTTTAACATAGCTATTGGTGAAAAAGTTTCATCAAAATCAACTCTTTGTTTTTGTTTGTAACCTTTAGCCATGAACTTGCTTTGTACGCATGTACATTACCATCCATGTTAGTTTTTCTCTTAAAAACACTTGCATCCAATAGGTACAATACTAGCAGGCGCATCAACAAAAGTTCATACTTGGTTACTGTACATGGATTCCATTTAAGATCTTTTAGCTTCTTGCCATTTTAAAAAATCAATGTCAGACATTGTTTCTTTAAAAGTAATAGGCTCATCATGTATGAGTCATACATTATCCTTTACCTGCTCAATATATAGATCTAATCTAATGAGAGGACAATGTATTATACTAGTTTGTCATAGACTATGTGTCTCTTGAACTCTCAGCTGTACATCATATGTATCAACTTGAGGTCCTTGTTCCGTTTCAATGTGAATTTATGGCTCTTGAACTTCTCTAAGTTCAACCTTGCTCCCACTACTTTCTTTGAGAATAAATTCTCTTTATAAGAATGTAGCGTGACTTCAAACAAACACCTTTTTTATGAATAGGATGACAAAATTGATAACTGAAACTCTCTTTTGGATACCCCACAAATTTGCATCTATTTAATTTAGTTTGAAGCTTATCAGAGATAGCACCCTTCACATAAGCTTCACATCCTCAAATTTTTTAAGTGTGATCATCCAAGTCTTCTGTCAATCCATATCTCATATGGTGTCTTGTCAACCGATTTAGATGGAAATCTATTTAGAAGATATATTGCGGTTTCAATTCCGTATCCCCAAAAAGATATAGGAAGGACTGCATGACTCATTATGGAAAGTACCATATCTAATAGTGTACGATTTCTCCTCTTAAAAACTCCATTATATTATAGAGTTGCAGGAGGAGATCATTGTGAGAGAATCCCATTCTCTTTTAAGAAACCAAGACACTCATGGTCTAAGTATTCACCACATCAATCTGATATAAGGGTCTTAATACTTTTGCCAGTTTGTTTCTCAACCTCTAGTCTAAATTCTTTGAACTTTTCAAATGATTCAAAATTTTGTTTCATCAAATACACATAATCATATCTAGAATGGTCATTTGTAAACGTAATAAAATACAAAGAATCCACCTCTAGCACTTGTGGACATAGGCCTATATACATCTGAATGTATTAATTATAGTAACTCACTAACACGTTGTCCCTTTCCCTTGAAGGGTAGTTTGGTCATCTTTCTCAATAAATAAGATTCATAAGTTTCATATGATTTATAATTAAAAGGTTCTAAATATCCTTCTTTATGTAATTTTATGATTCTAGTTTTATTGATATGACCTAACCTACAATGTCATAAATAAGATGGAGTTTGGTTACTTACTTTTCTTTTCTTACTATTTATATTAAGAATTGGTCTTTCAAGATCTAACTCACCATTTGTAAGTAATCCAGATCCATGATAAACATCATCTTTATAAAAAGAACAACTGTTATCTTTAATTACAAAGTCAAATCGATTCAAATCTAAATAAGAAATAGAAATGATGTTTCATGTAGTGACAAGAACATAATAACAATCATCAAGTTCTAATACAAGGCCAGAAGGCAAAGTTAAACTACAAGTTCCTACAGCTAATGCAGCAACTCTTACTCCATTGCCAACTCGCAAGTCTACTTCGCCTTTCTTCAACGATCTAATCCTTGTTAACATCTGCATGTTATTATATACGTGAGAACCACAACCAGTGTCTATAATACCCAAGAAGGTGGAACAAAAGTAGAAAGATTGATCTCAATCATAAATATACCTGAAGATACAACTTTCTTAAGCTTCTTATCTTTCAGGCTAGCAAGATAAGATGGGCAGTTCCTCTTCCAATGTCCGTTGACTCCGCAATGAAAACATGTGCCCTTGTCATTGCTCTTCTTCTTGACGTCTTCTTTGGCCTTTACTGCATTAGTAAAAGCCTTCTATTTCTTGTTGTTATTCTTATTAAAGCCCCTTTTCTTGCTTTTAGAAGAACTGATAACAAGTACAAAACTAGGTTTTAAGGCACCCTTCCGCAGTCTTGAGCATGTTGAATAGTTAAGACAATGTCATGTCCTTCTGGTTTATGTCGAAGTTCATGATGAATTATGAAAAGCTCGAACTTAGAGACTGCAGCACCAGATCAATGCTTAACTCATGGTCCATGAAAAATCCTAACTGGGCCAATTTTTCAATATACCCAATCATCTTCAACACATGAATGTTGACTAAAGATCCTTTTGTCATCTTGCATTGAAACAATGTCTTAGAGATTTGATATCTCTGCGTTATACTTTGTGCCTAAAATAACTCCTTAAGATACAGTATCATAGTAGGTGCATCCATGTTCTCATGTTGCCTTTGAAGTTCAGGAGACATGCAAGCTAACATCACACATTTATCTTGTTCAACGTCATCAACATAAGGCTGATATTTCTCCCAATCTTCATCAGTTACATCTGAACAAGGTTCTGATGGAGCAGGAGTATCAAGAACTTATAACTTCTTTTCTAGCCTAAGAATTATTCTTAAGTTTCATAATTAGTCCAAAAAGTTAGGTCCAGTCAGCGTGTTCTCATCCATGATGCTCCTTAATGTCAGTTTGGTACTCATCTTCAAATTTAATAACCAAAAAACATAAAAGAAGCATATATTAGCTTACATCCAAATCAAATAAAATAAGGACTTTAAAATTATTTGATTACTGCCACTATTTTATTTTAAATAATAGCCCTCACTATTATATCAAAAAATATCTAATAATGTCCTAGTGGGCTAGGATCCTATTTAAAATTAATTGATCTTGAATTTGCTCAATTAATCAACTAAAATTACGACTCCTAAAACCATTAAGTGACAACTTTTGCCAAAATATATCATAAATAATATTCGTAACTCTGCCTCTAAATCTATATGATCATGAGTTTACTCATCTAAACCACACAAATTTAGTTAAGTAGGACCCATTAATTTAAGATAAAACATATCCGGGTTAAAGTGACCTTGAGTTTACTCAACAAGCCAAGCAATAAACACAATTCTAGTTTTATTCTCAAACAATGGAAGGCAACTATCACGTTCTTAAAGTGTACTTAATATTTTATTGAGGGATTTAAAATTTCAAAAAAAAATTCGATCTCATCAAAATAATATAATCACATTATATTTATAATTTCAAATATAATCTAATTATGAAAGAAATTATCTATAACTTTTGCTTGACTCTAGTTATTGACTGATAACAAATTTAGTTTAATAATCCAACTCTTGAAAAATTAAATTAAATTCCAAAACTTTTCCTAATAAAAATTTCCTTTGAAAACAATTTTCAAAATTTAGTAAAACACTTTTCAATTTTATTAGGAATATACATTAATTTAATCTCTATTAAATAATTAAATTGAAAATTTTAGGTTTTGTAAAAAACGAATAAAGAAAGAAACATAAGCCTTTATGAGGCCTCGGGAGGACTGTGTGGGTGTGTGCAGTGCACGCACCCTGTAGTTAACAAGGGTGTTGACCAATGTTATGAATACCGTACCGGACTCGGTACCGGATTGAGTTCTGGAACGGAACTGTACCGATACCGGTCAGTACCGGATACCGTTTCGGGTAATTTTTAAAATTTATAAAATAGTCCCTAAAATTTTTAAAATTTACA
>JAOSBN010000007.1:31031993-31061632 GCA_027563595.1 Erythroxylum suave
CTAAAACAGAGGCGGGGCCTTATATATAGGCGGATAAAGATATGAGCTAGCAGTAAATATGCCCTTTCTTTTCGAAACTATTACCGAAAATGCCATAATAATTATCTTTTTAATTTTTTAGTCTTTTTTTTTGTAAATAAATGTCCACCTCCGATTACTGACTGATGGGTCCACCAGAATCTAGGTATTGTGGGCCCCGCTTCGTTAGAAGCCTATGTGTTGATATCGTTTATACGATAAATTAGGGTTCGGATTTCGTCTTTCTTCTTTCTTGATAAAGTATTTTTATCATCTTCTATTAAAACAAACTTTACACTCAGTTTATTTAGATCTCATATAAATATATAAATGAGATTTAATAAAATATAATTAAATAAAATAATCGAAATAAAAAATTTGATTTGAAAAATTACTCCATTTAAAATTGATTTCTTTTTATTTTCTTTATATTTTTACTTGGATGTAATGATTTTTTTAAAATGGACCAAAAATTAAATTGATAAAATAAAATATTTAAAGTTTTAACTAATATCATTATAAATTTAGTTCATAATAAAAAGATTAGATAATTGAAATTTTTTAAATAATATTAAAGAAAGACATTGTACTTATCTATTAAACGAAAATTAATCGACAAACTTTGATTTATAAAAATTCAACTAATAAACTTCTCAATTTTTAATCATAAGGGTTATTATGGTAAATCTTGAGAACAGTTAAAGGTAATGTTATATATAGGAATGTCAATGACTTGGACCGCTCCTAGCCTGACACTGCCTAACCACTGGCTAGGGTGATTCGTGGCCCGATAAGCTAGGATAAATCAACTCGTGGCTCGGTCCAACTACCGACTGACAGGGCATTAGCTTGACGAGCTACAAGAGGCTGGGTCAGCTCGACGCATCAAAAATCTTTTTAAAGAAAAATGTCAAAAATGGGCTAACCCGACTTATCATATATATTTTTTAAAGAAAATCGTTTTTGAAGTAATGGTCAGACTACAGGACACCCGTGCTCGCTCAAAACTCAACCCGTGGTCTTGTTAATCAGGGCCAAAATTAGACCAGGTCGGGCCAAATTTGATATCTCTAATTATATACTACTAGATCTTTCTAGACCTTGTGTCTTAGCGAGTTTTTCTACTTGATGTTATTGTTATAGGGATTACTATAGTTAATTGAACAAAAAAAATGGCAAATTTCTTTTTTTTTACAACTAGATTTTAGTTTTTAAATTATTGTAATTTATAGTGTTAAAAGATTGGATAATTATTAGCATAATTATAATATGAAAGAGTGACGAGGGTAATCCTTAGAAGAAGTTCTTCGTGTTATTACTAAGAAATATAATTGATTTTGTTGGAATTCTATAATTTATAAAGTTACCATGTTATTAAGTAATTGGAATTGAAATATATGCTTTATTGGTATATTTTAATTATAATTTTTTCAAATTTTGTAATTATTCTTATTAGATATAAGAGATAAATACATTAATAATTATTTTTAATTTTAATATATCAATACACCAAAAATATGGATATATAATAAAAAATTACTCACAAGACAATAACTTTTAATATCATGATCATAAAAATTAAATGCAACTTAAGTGATTAATCATTCGATATTGAATTGCTTTAAAAGATAATTTTAAATGTTAATTAATAAAAAATCAAAAAATTTAAGAATTATTTAGAAGTATATAAGGACTAGTTTATATGTCATATATTTAATATTTCTTTGTACTTTTGCACATTTCTAAAAAGATAAATAATTAAAATTTGTATTATTCTTAACTAATAAATATATAATTGGATTGTAAGAGTTCAACCAAATTAAGAATCAATCAGTTAATTAGTTCGATTGAGTATTAAACTTTTAATTTTAAGATTGGTAATACAAATTAATTAATTAAAATCAAACTAGGCGGATTGACTAGTTTCTATTTTCAGCCTAAAAGGTAACTAAAATCAAACTAGGCGGATTGACTAGTTTCTATTTTCAGCCTAAAAGGTAACTCGAAGCTCTAGTTTCCATTTTCAGCCTAAAAGGTAACTCGAAGCTCTTTGATGATTCCATCCCATAAAAACAATCAACTTTTTTCATTTGGATATTCTAAAAGTTGTGGTTTGGAAGAAAGAGAGGCTACGCGCCACCACCATAATAAGAAGGGTTGCTATCCATGCCAACATCACTCTCCTAGGATGTTAATTTTGGCCCGACTTGTCTGATCCATTTTTGACTCGAGGTAACCGAGTTATGAGTGGGCCACAAGGTAAAAGTGGTCGACCTAACTAAATCACGGGTCACAATCAGGTCAAGTATGGGTTAGTCCAACTCAACTTGTAATCTAACTGTTACTTAAAAAACGACGTTATTTTTAACATTTTTAAATATATATATATATATGATGAGCCAGGTTAACCTGCCCACCCGTAAACTGGCAAGTTATGAGCTGATCGGCTCATAGTTACCGAACCATAAGTTGACCTATCACAACCCGTCGGGGGACATTTCTACTCTCTCGCAACCTTTTGTCATCAACCAAATTTCCAAGTCAATCATCATCCCAACTATCACAAGATTCTTGATTCTTTGTCTAACAACTCATCATTTAAGTGTTTATATATATGCTTATATATAAACATAAAAATTAGTATAAAAATAAAATTAAAAACACAATATCTATACATACATACATATATATATTCAATTTTGTGGATATTCTTTACATGTAATTTATTTTGGAGTATTAAATGTTGTGATATGTTTCTAATTGATCCAAATATTCCTAATTTTGGATTACATTTGATTTCTTTACCTTAATTTAGGTTAACAAATGGTTAGAAAATTTTATTATTTAATTTATAATATTTAAAAATGCAATTCATTACGCTTATTTGACTATTTAATGGCTCTTTTGGTTCTTGACTTGAAAAAATCGTTCTTATATTAACATGGTCGTTAAATCTCTTAATCAGTAGATTGAGAATGAATTAACCTTGTGAATTTTATGATTTGAAATTTTTTTACCTTCTTGTAAAATAAAATCTATTGTAAAACATTTACTTAAATCAAAATATCAAATTTCTATATATATTTGCAAGAGTTGGTAATTTATGAAATTCTTTTTTTCATACATACGAGAAGGATAATAAATACTGATGATTAAAAAAATTCAACCAGTTTTACAGCTAAAATCTTGAACTATCTCATTTTTCGATTCGATTTTTAATTTTTTAGTTCGATTTACTCTGATAAATCTTGTTGTTAAAAACTATTCAATTTATTAATTAATTGGTTAATTTTATTGATTAATTAAGTTTTTGTAAGTCAAAATAAATCAATTAATTTTCATTTAACAATCTTTTTTTAATTAAACCTCAAAATTTTGGACGAAGAAAGACATCTTTTAATCATATTTTAAATTCTTTAATTTTATTCAATTTTTAGTCGATTTTATAACAGTCTAATATTAATAAAACCTTTTAAACCTTAAATTTCTTTTCGATTTAACTGTTGACTCGATTTTTGAAACAATGATAATTATATTTACTTAAATTGCTACGACGTTTGAAATAATTAATTATCTAAAATTTACCTTCTTTTAACTAACTTGAAAACATGTTTTTTTTTCTATCCATATATATATATATATATATATATATGTGACGATGATGACCTGTCAAATTGTGAGGGGAATTTTGTTTTTACCAGTGATATCAAACGATTTATATGCAAAAGTTTGAGTGACAAGTGGCATCTTATTGAAAAAATCCAGAAGAGGTTACACTCGGGTTAACAAAGCTCTTTCTTATGCGGGGAAACTCCAACTTCTCAAAATCATCCTCAACTCTTTTCACATATACTGGAGTTCTCATGTCTTCCTTTCAAAAATGTTATCACAAAAATTGCGTAGTTATTCCTGAACTTCCTATGGAGCCACTCTAATGGAGCTAGAGGGATTGCTAAGGTAAAATGGGCGGACCAATGTGTTTCAAAGGTGAAAGGGGGTTTAAACATCACCGCATTAAAGCTCATGAACTATACACTTTCTCTCAAGAGATTATGGTGGATCATCGAGGATAAACAATCAATATGAGTTTGCTAGATCCGTTCGTGCTTTCTCAAGAGCAGCTGTATTTGAGAAGTCAATGTTTCTCCTTCTCATTCTTATTTTTTGAACCATCTAATACTTCTTAAGAATTTGGTTCAAGATCATGTTTACTGAAAAATTGGAAACGGAGACAAAATTTCATTTTGGTTTGATAATTGGTCTGGTCATGGCTCCATTTTCCACCTTCAAAATACTAATCCTAGCCTTCCACCTTTTCCCTCCTTCACTAAGCTTAGCTTCTTCATCAGGGGCCTCTTTTGGACTTTCCCTTATTATTATTTTTTTTTTGTTATCCCACGAGGAGTTCTAGGAGGGTCCCAACTATAGGAAGATGCCTTTAAACCATCCACACCCAAACTAATCCCCGCTCGTACCGGGTCAGCCTGTAAGGGGTAAAGTGCTAGCCAAACAAAATTTTCCATTCCCAGGACTCGAACTCGAGACCTCTAGTTAAGGGATGAGAGTGCTGAACCACTCACACCATCCTGTTTGGTTTGGACTTTCCCTTTTTACCTTAACTATCTGCAACCCCATTATCATCCTTCACCTAGCTTTAATATATTTTTATGGAGGAATCAATCGATACACCAATTAACGAACAAGCGTACCATTGAACTGATTCGAGTGAAAACTGCTAGGGTCTTCTGAAATAGCATCGTCTAGCACAGAAGCCTCCCTCCCAAGGTCTCCTTTATCCTTTGGATAACAATGAAAAGCAAACTTAACACCACAAATCATCTATCCTTCATGGACATAAATAGATCTTGTCCCCTTTGTTTAACACATGAAGAATCAAGGAACCTTCTCTTCTTCTTCTGTTCAACAACTCATCAGGTTTGGGAATAGGTCAAGTCCTTCTATGGCTAGGATATTTTTAAAACCTCACTATCCAGGATCATCCATTGGTTGACGACTCATTCATCTCTTCCAAAAGCTGAACGCAAGACATATATCATTGCCATGGGACTTACAGTCCAGTCCATGTGGAACGGAAGGAACTCGAGGAGGATTAAAGCCACAAGCCAACCTATAGGAACGCTAATCGTTTAAACAATCAGAGGCGTCAATGAACTCCCTATATTGTAGAACCACGCACCACCTGTTCACTAGCTTTTCTTTTCTGAACGTCTTATGTTTTGTACTTTTACTTTGGCCCTGTTTGACAATTAGCTGATTGCATTAGCTGTTAGTTGATTCTATCAACTATTGGCTAATAGCTGATTATATCAACTAATTTGACCAGTAGATTGTATCAGCAGTTTGTCATTTGATGTTTGATAAAATTATTTATTTAGTATTAGCTATTTATGTGTAAAATGTCTTATGAGGGCATGACTTAAAAAAAAAATAAGGGTATGAATATTATATATCTTAGTATTTCGTTGAATATTCTTATAGGAATTTAGATTTTAGATATTTAATTCTACAAAAATTAAGTTTATAACTCTAATAAAAAACATAGAACATATAGCAACAACAACAACAACAACAAAAACAACAACAGCAAAAACAATAACAACAACAACAATAATAATAATAACAATATCAATAATCATAATAATAATAATAATGATGATGATGATGATGATGATGCATCAAAATATAAAATATAACAATCCAAATGAAGTTTACCAAAACAATTCAGATAGAGCAAAAGAGGTTAGACAAAATTTAAGGGCAAAATCGACATTATAGGAAAAGATAATCAGCTGATTACCCAAAAAGTTATTCACAAGGAGCTTTAATTTTTAGCTGGCTAGGTTGAATCAGTCAACCCAACTAATCAACAACCAAATAACTAGAATAACTTCTTGATGAAGTCAAACAATTGATTTAGTTAATCAGCTAAAAAATTGACTGATCAACCAACAATCAAATAAGGCCTTTATCTTTGAATTTGGTAACGTCTCTCTATTGTGTTGAATTCTAAAGGGCATACCTTTTGTCATCTATTAACTTGTAATACCATTCTTTATTAATTAAAATTTCTCTTTTCCAAAAAAAAACTTCTTTTAAAAATTATAATTGTAATTTTCAAAATCACATCATTTTTACACATGTAACACTACACACAACACTATATGACATAATTTTGAAGTTTGTTGTTAGGGTTTAGAATAGTGGTTGATTACAAAAAGTTATTGATAATGTTTAAAAATTAAGAAATGCATTGATAAAATATTAAATTATAAAGGGTCTAACTAATTTTATTTTTACATTAAAATAATTTAACAAATGCACCAATAATTAATAGGATTTTGATAATTTTACCATCATAAAACAAGAAGAATCGGTCCAAAAGTAAAGGGAAAAATCAACATAAAATTTAAAAAGTTTTCAGCTGGTAACTAAATGCTGGTATAAAGGAGTGGATGAAAAATTAACTGGTTAGGTTGAATCAGCCAATCTAACTAACTATTTACCAAACATGTTTAATAGTTTGTTTAAAGAGTCTATAAGTTAAAATAAGTCCATAAGTCAAAAAAGAATTGGTCAGCTCTTTAACAGGGCAAAGATAAAAGTTTATGAAAAGTGATTCTATGGGAAATCCAACTGTTTTACCCAAAGAAAAAGCATTCAATGTCACGTGAGATGAATCTAATCCATTTGGTCATGCTTATCAATGACGAACCTTGAAAAGTGTACTTGTTTTGTGTTGAGTCGCCAGTCCAAGGCTCCAAGCCAGACCCTTTTGTCCTTGCCTCCTTGTCCGAATCTTCTGAAGAGGCTTTGAGAAACTGTTAAAACCTGTTTTCATGAATGTTTTAAATTGAATGGTTTAATTGATTATTATATAATTATAAAAATAAATTTAAAATATGAATAAAAGAAAATATATTTATTAAAATCTTAATATCTGCTAATTTATAATAATAATTTAAAACTAAATTGAATGGTATTTCTTTTTTTAATAATTTTTGAATTTTTGGATATTAAAATTTTGAGATAATAATCAACAACAATTAGTTGATTTGTGAAAATTAGTTAATTAATTAGCGAATTGATACTTAGACTTTGAGATCTCTCTATGGGTTTATGGTACATTGCATGTGGAAGAGACTTCGTTGCACGTTTGGTCGTCTGATCTATGATAAATATCGATAAGTTTTAATTTTTACTGTACAATTATACTATTTGTAATTTTGGCTTAGTTTAGATGAGTGGTGACAGTTGATAACATATTGAAACTAATATATTGAAATAATAAGTTTTTATTAAGAATAAATATTTATATATTTGAGATTGTTATTTTGGTAACTGCTAAAACGTGAAAATAGAAATTTAGCAAGTGCGGTTGAGGTTGCAGTTGCTGGAAAGATATAAAATGACTAAAAAATTTATTGATTTAATAAATTATTAATTTTTGTATAAATAATTAAAAATATGTTATGAGTCGTATAAATTTAATATTATAAATAATAAAATATTAAATTAAAATAAGAAAATATAAATAAAATAAATTTAGTAAATAAAATATTTCATAAAAATATATTATTAGTCATACAGATTTAAGATCATAAATAATAAAATATTAAATTAAAATATAAATATAAATAAAATAATTTAGTAAATAAAATATTTCATAAAAAATATATTATTAGTCATATAAATAAGAAGAAAAAGATATGTTAGTCTGCCTTTTATTAGATAATAGTATAATGGAAAATAATAATTATTAGAAGGTTATTAACGAAAATTAGTATTTTTACAGCAGAAACACTTTTTTACCGCAATCATTTTTCTACTTATCGATTTCTATAATAATACCTCACTTTCATCTAACTTTTAGATGTTCGTTCGTAAATTCAAACATTCTATTACATTTGAAAACAACAATAGATAAGCACTTATCTTTACCTTACCGGCAAACCTGAACGCAGTTTTATCATAGTCTTAATTCATAATTTAAAACATTCGAATACAATTTTAACTAGTGTTTTGAAAATCAGACCGAACCGGTTAGTCAGATCGGAAAATTGGTGAACTGGAGTATGAAAAGTTCCAGTTTAGCCCATATTTGTTGTGAGTGATTGACCCGTTTATTTTATAGTCGGACCGGTAAAAACTGCTAAACCGTTGAAAGAAAAAATCCGCTGGTCCATTTAAAATACCTTGATTTTGATGATTTCAACTTGAATAAATATTATGATTAGTAATTTTTTTTTATCTTTTTGATGAAATATCACTAATGAATTTTATTATCTTATTTTGTGTTGTGTTGGTGAACTTAGAAAAAACTTGTATATTTTGAAATTTGAAGGTTTAAGTTAAGTTTACAATTAGATAAATAATTAAATAATATGTTTAAAAATTATCTTATATATATAATATATAAAATAAAAATTTATATATTTATTAGTCACTGGTTTAATCACGGTTGAATTCTGATTAAACCATTGACTATTGAATCATTTGCTTATCCGATTCAGTCACCGGTCTAGTTTTTAAAACATTGATTTTAACCTCACGTCGGCCATCCTGCTGACACATCACGCGTTGATCACAAGTCAACTCTTTCCCTTCTGGGTCGACGTCGTCGCCAACTCCGCGGCCATTCACGTTGCGTTACAAACCGTGAAATTTACTGTATAAGGCGTCGTATGGTCGCTGTTGACTTTAACTGCCCATGGTATTGTGAACGTTTACCGATTTTACCCTTACTGACCCCAAAAAATTGCACAACTTACCCCAATTGGTGATTTGAGGATCTGTGTAGTGGATACGGAGTACTTTACTGCTTTCTGTCGGAAGGAAATCATCTGTTCGTTTTCTCTGTTCCAAATCAGTGCCAAACCATATTATCATCAAATCTCATTTATTTATTGCAAAGTCCGTGGACGAGGTTATTGGGAACAGGGTTGGAACTGGAACATCGGTACAGCCGATTTGGTTCCCTTTTTGTCATCTTTGTTCCCCTTTTTTCTGTTTTCTTTTTTTTTTTTTCTTCTCTCGAAGCACGTTAACTAATGCCCATGTTTGGCTTCTTTTAGTGGCTCTGATCCTGAAAAGCTCGAGTAGAGATTCTCTGGTTAGGGGAAAAAGGTGATGAAACTCTCTCTTTAATGGTTATTCATTTTTTTGAATTTTATTAATTGTTTTAAGTATCATCGTATGGGAAAAGTAATTTTTAGGATGTGTTGTCGGCTTGTTGATTGTAGTTAAACTAATGGGTCTTCGTTCTTTATGATAGATTTCTTTTGAAAAGTTTGTAAAGGTTAAGCTTGGGATCTGGGCTTGGATTGTTTTGTGTTGGATCTAAAATTAGTTTAATGGTTTGCTGTCTTTTGGTTAAAATAATGAACTTGAAAATCCATCTTGTTGCCAAGGATGAACTTTGCCGATGTGCTTTTCCGTGAAAAGAGCAGGCACGTGTCTTTTAGATCCACTATTCTATTGGTCGGGAATGTTTCTTGATCATATAAGGGATGCTAAATGCCATGAAATAGGATTAGGAAATTCTTGAATAAATGCTTCAGACGCAATCAAATGGTTGGAGTAGATGTTGTTGATATGAAAGCGATGTTTTACTTGTGGCTCGTTCATAGTGCTGATCTGTGTACTCAAATGAATATTAGTGTGCTTTTTGTTCGTGGAATCTGTTCTTTAGTCCAGATGGGATCACCAGTGACCCTGTTGAATTTGACGAGAAGTGTAATTCTCTGTCATATATCTTTATTAGTCTTTGTGGACTCGTGGAAGTTCCGTTTATGGTTGTTTAATCAGTTATATCCATGTACCATGCAGGTAACTGTTGTACTGACGCATAGATAATATCATGCTTAAGGTCCCTGAACATCAAGTTGCGGGTCACCAAGCCTGTAATGGACGGCTTGGCCCTCTCATTGATGATTCAGGTCGCTTCTACAAGCCTCTACAAGGTGACGAGCGAGGCTCTGTAGAGGTGGCATTTTATACATCCTTCTCTTCCAATAAAAGGGTTCCTGACCACGTTCATAAGTTCTTTCCTTCCTTCTATGGGACTCAGCTTTTAGAAGCATCAGATGGATCTGGTCTGCACCCACACCTTGTATTGGAGGATCTTGTCTCAAATTTACAACATCCATCAATCATGGACATTAAAATTGGTTCAAGAACATGGTATGCTGAGGCATCTGAGGACTATATCCAAAAATGTTCTAAGAAAGATAGAGAAACCAGCAGCTTGTCATTGGGTTTTAGGATTTCCGGGTTGCAGGTTTATGGAAACAATCACTCAGAACTCTGGAAGCCTGGGAAGAAGTCTGTCCGAAATCTTACTGCAGATGAGTTTAGATTGATCCTGAAAAAATTTGTTTCTTCTACATCACCTACTGATCCAAATTCAGTCCCAGATTGCTCTTTTGCATCCAGTGTTTTTGGTGGTTCTACTGGGATTTTGGCTCAATTATTGGAACTAAAGGCATGGTTTGAGGATCAAACCATTTACCACTTGAATTCTTGTTCAGTTCTCATACTCTATGATAAGGAATCAGTTGTGAAGGAAGGGAGTCCAGGTGCTCAAGTTAAGCTTATTGACTTTGCCCATGTTGTGGAAGGGAAAGGTGTTATTGATCATAACTTCTTGGGTGGACTTTGCTCCTTGATAAAGTTTATCTCCGAGATTCTTACCAGTCCAGATGAGTACTCATCCAAAGTCTGTTTGCAGGACTCTGACTTGAGCAACTGTACTACTGAAGAGTGCAATAAGAAATAGATGAATTTTCACAATGAGAATTGAAGCTTAACTAATTTTCTGTTTGGTTCATTCTTCATTGGTTAGATCATAATGTTTTAAGCTGTCCCAATGAATTTAAATGACAGATAGGAGAGACTACTCCCTGATGATTGAATCTTGCTTTTAGCGAAGTGACAGAACCATTGATTGTAAACGCTGTTAATGACGTTCAATCTACATTTTTCATTGTTATTTTTGGAAGTCATTTCTCTTGATCTGGTACCAGATTATTTCCTTGTAGAGGTACATCAACAAAAGTTCCAATCTTTGCCATTACTTGGCATGTGCTACGGAGTAATTTGAAGGCTCGTGGCATAATGGGACCATGCTCTTTACATCTTTTCAACTCTGGGACTATGGTCAACTTGTTAATGTGAAATGTCAAAGGTAGTTACTATATTAATGAACACGAATGCCTGATTTAGTATGTGTCTTTGCTTCTTATACGTATGGAGAGTATTCAGACATGCTTGTTCGTTAATTTACCAATAAAATTGAGAGAAGTAATATGTATTATCGTTAGAGCCGCTTGCTTTCCTGGTGTGGCAAGAAAGGGGATTTAGGCTTTTAAAAAGTTATCTTATATTTCTGTCTGTTTCTGAGTTGGAAAGGTATTATCAGCAATGCTCTTCTTGCAAGATAATCCACTTGGAATCTAATATTGAAATCTAAGCCTCGTACTTAACTTCCATTTCTTGCAACCTTGGAAGTTGATATTATAAAACAGAGCAGGACATTCTTTAGTAAACAAGATAAGAACAAGATGAAAACCTTTGTTCTCTGCTGTGTCTCACTATTCTCCTGCATCTTAGTCTGCTTTGCAGATTGTGATAATCTCCAGGACCTTTGTCCAACTGCTACTACAGAAAAACAAACTGTCTTTATCAACGGCTTCCCTTGTAAAAATCAAGCCATCGTTACAGCTTCAGATTTCAAGTCAATTAAACTAAGTCATGCCGGGGACACCCACAATCTTCTTCGTTCCTCAGTGACCATTGTGACAGCTGCGGATTTCCCTGGTCTGAACACTCTTGGCCTCTCCATTGCGAGGATTGATCTTGAGGTGGACGGTTTGGTAACGCCACATTCGCACCCAAGGTCCTCAGAGATGTTCTTTGTCAGCAAAGGGACTGTAATTGCAGGCTTTGTAGACACCAAAAACCAACCTTTTCAAAAAACACTCAAGGAAGGAGAAGTGTTTGTGTTCCCCAAAGACCTAATTCACTTTTGCCTGAATGTTGGCAATGAACCTGCAGTAGTTTTCTCAGTACTTAACAGCCAGAATCCAGGGCTTATGAGGGCTGCTGATGCTATTCTTGACAATGATCAAGAGGGTATAAATAGTCTTGTGAAGAAACTTACTTACGTGTCTTCAATGGAGGGCAATTACATGCAAGAGTTCAATCTTCCCTGGTTTTAGTTTCCTTGAAGGTCATGCTCATGCTTCCTAGTTCCACACAGTTCAAACATCAAAAGTTGGCAGGAAACGTGGGCATAAAGTAGTTTAGTATCTGGATTTTGGATTTTTATATCAGATTAAAAGCTTCTTATCAGGTTTTAGTCATCATATTCTCTTGTACAGCATTTGAACGGATGACACGATTGAATATATGTTAATGCTACTCTTGTTCACTTCTTTAGGCCAACCTTCTCGTTCCTTTTCTTTTAACAAATTCACAAGAGTTCAAAGACTGGCAAAAGAGTGAGTAACCAGTTTATCACTCATTACAGGGAAAAGAACAACGAACCATAGGCTAGTGTCTGTAATCTTTTGAGTTGCTGTGGGTGGGGAGAACTGGAAGTCTGGAACACCAATTCTGGGTTCAAGCTCAAGTCACTAACCCATATAACATATGCCAGCAGTTAGAGATAGACATCAGGCTGGACCGGATTGAACCTACCTTACCTCCATCTGTTCCTGTCAGATTTCATACT
Source organism: Erythroxylum suave (assembly GCA_027563595.1). Classification (NCBI taxonomy): domain Eukaryota; kingdom Viridiplantae; phylum Streptophyta; class Magnoliopsida; order Malpighiales; family Erythroxylaceae; genus Erythroxylum; species Erythroxylum suave. Next base: position 31,044,763 of record JAOSBN010000007.1, read on the forward strand.
CTCTACAGGTTAGATTTAATTGATTTCCTTTAAGTCCGACTTAAAGATTCAAACAACTTGACTATTTGTTCAAACGACAATACTTTATCAGTTTGGATGGTTTGCTGTACTTGAGTCTGAGCTTCCCGCATATTCTAACAATCCGACCCAATTTGTTTATTACTCTCCCTAATTAACAGTTCTTCCTCTATTATCTTAACCACCTTAAGAGCAAGATGTAATACTTAGCAATACTTTAGTTACATATTTCAGATGGAATGTAAAAAGGCAATAAGCGAAGAAATACAGAAAAGGCTTGATTTCGGTTCCATAACTTCAAACGAACTTTTCAAAGTTGAAACAAGTGCGAATCCATCATCACTGGAACGCGGTCAACATCTTTTTACAGTTTTTTCAAAACATTAACACTCTTAATGAGCCAAAAAAAATCCTTACACTTATGATTGATATAAGAACTGTAGGAGACCTTAACTTTTATATATAGCTTTCATATCGGGTTTCCTTATCACAAGACCGATATGAGTCTGGTCTATACTAATTGTAATCTATTTTTTACCGAGACTTCGATTTATTGATTTAGATTATTTATTAGGCCACTTTATTATCTTCATCTGGATCAAATTATGTAACTTAATTAATAAATTATTGTGTCCAAGTTTACAAGAAAGGACAAAGATATCCTACATAAGAGGCATATTCATTAGTATTGTTACTGATAGGTTTTGCTTTGTCAACACTTTCAACATCTTAACTTCTGATTTCTCACGTTACTTACTTCTCAAATTGAACCGTTTCTGCTCTCTTGTAAAGGAAAAAGGACTAGAAATAAAAGAAACTCATACGCATTCTCTTTAGGTTACACAACATCCCATCATTTTCTTATCTAAACCCCACTTGCAAAGCTGAAGTACACATAAAAAGCAAACCCCTTTTTCATAAAGGTTACATTACTTAGAGCTGAACAACCGAGGGACCCAAATCCTTCTCATAAATGGCTTGGTGGGTCTTTCTTATTTTTTGTTTTTTACTTCACTTTCTCCCATCGTTATCCATGGAAATTTCAGAAGTTCTCTTTGTGGAAATAGAACTTGGTGTTGGTCTTGTGGGAGAAATCCAAGGCAAGGTGGCGGAGTTCTTTGGCTAACGCCGGCTGACCGCAATAAAACACCCCTGCAGATTTTCAGGTGACGGGACAAGTATCAAAGAACATCAGAAATAATAAATTAACTCCAGTGTAGGATTCCTAAACTTAAACCAAAAGATCTCTTTAAACTATTAAGAACAGTTAGAAAAGCACACTTGATGACTTACTTATAAGTTACAACACTGCACCTTATCTTATTATTGATTACACAAAAAAGCACGAAGGCTCTTGAGTGTGGACTCTTGAGAATCACTAGTCTCATTCATCTAAAGCACGAAGGCTCTTGAATCTTGACTCTTGAGTATCACTAGTCTCATTCATCTTTTCTTTTCTCCTTTTTCTAAAGTTGAAAGAAGAATGAAAGAATTATGGAGAACACTATGGACCTTAGACCTAGTGAATGTGTGATGTCATGACTTTAATAGGAAGTAGACATACAATGATCACATAAATTTGTGTTAAATTATCAAAATTTTTATTAAAAATTTAAAAATTTTCATGAATTAATACCATATAAAAATAATTTATTGCGATTTAATTAAAAAATTAGAAAGTTGGATACTAATGTGAGCAGTTTAATACTTAGTTATTAACTTATGATTGGATTAGGAAAACTTAAGGAGTAATTCATATATGTATGAACTTCAACATAGTTAGAAAGTTGACTTACCAACTCGGGAATCGGGATGGTTAAGTGCAATGTTCTTGTAGACACTGTGCCAATCAGGCTTAGCAAAATGGGACTTGACTCGTGTGCCAGAGACAATGTCGACACCATTTTTGGCATGATTGAGTTGTTGGAGCATCGTGATGAGAGCTGACCTCACATCATCCTCTTCATACACACTGGTGCAGTAGTTATGGAGTTCAATGACATGGTTATGGTCAAGTTCAACCACTTCGTTCATGGCCTCTTTGAACCAGTCGAAGGAACCTTGCTCTTTTGTCGCCCAGTAAAAGTATGCCCTTCTGATCTTGAAGTGCTCTCTTCGTTTCTGTGAATTTGGGCTCAGTTTTCTCACCGGCGATGAGTTGTTCCTTGTGTCGAGAGTTCCATTTTCTATTGCATTCGCTTCTTCTTCCATTGCCTTTAAGTTGCGCGCTATGTCCTTGACAATGCTGATCATCGGAGTTGCTCCAATTCCTAGACCAACCAGCAGGACTACCTCGTATTTCCAGAAGTCTTGTGCTGGTGCACCGTATGGACCATCAATCACAACCCTTGGAAAGCTGTTCAATCATTACCGTCGTTAGTAAACCAGATCATTACATTAGGTTTCTGTTAGATATCACAATCTCTGGTGCAAACATGCATGTGATATGACGAGACATTTAGACAAGTTAAGAACATCTTTAAACAAAGTTGACAGACTTGTCTAATTCCAAGGAACATTGAGCAGAATCTCCATAGCCTGTCGTAAATTCATTTTACCATTTGTTGGAAGTATGAGAATTACAGGCCTGTCAAAATCCCAGAACTCAGTGGATGTAGTAATTCCACTCCAACTCCACTTGGGGTAGATTTTTGAGTTACAGGAATGGAATATGAACAACGTGCAAGATCCAAGATCACGTTGCTTCTGTGTGGATCTATTAAGAAAATCAGTGTGTTGGAAAAAACTAATTAAGATTCTTGCCTAGACAACAAGGTTGACCCTATTTAAAATGCGTGTCACGTAATATGACAGCTTCACAACAACTTCTTAATGGATTCATATATAATTTATAAGTTGATCTCCGAAGTATGACCTGTCTTCATTTCTGGAGACGTTAGGACATGTCCTGATTCAAGGATGTTGAACGTGATGACTTACTTGGGGTTGTTGTTTCCTTGGAAGCCGTCAGCTCTTAAAAGTCCACTTTTCCCAGTAGTAGGTGGTTGACATACCTTGACAAATTATCAAAAAATTACAGCAGTCGTCTGATTAAACAATTCCGTTTCCAAAGTTCGAATCTTATCATTAAACAAACGATTGAAAGAAAAAACACACCTTCGTGAACACGTTTCTAAGTTCGTTTGTCCAGTCACCGACAGCTCTGATATGAACGCTTAGATAATCATCTCCAGGGGCTGAAGTGATCGAAAATGGATGCCTGGATGTAATGCAGTTGCAGTCAATTCAACGGCCAATACAAGTAAAAAAAGAGTTTAGTGGTTACTGACCATTCAAATGGAGATACAGCAGCACAATTCACAAACATGTACTGTCCACTCTTGTATCTGAATCCCTGAGGCTTTGACATGTGAAGTGCTAATACATTTCCAGAATAAATAGCTGCCTGGAATATTGTAAATTGTACAAGGGAAGATAGTTTAACAACTGTAACTCCACATATAATATGTTCATAGTAAGAGATTGCTCGATTAACCTTTTTTATAGTAACAGCTTCAGTGCTAGATCTTAGTGCTCTGATAAGTCTCTCACTAGCGTAAATTGTAATGGGAACAGCTAAGTACATCCAAGTCTGCCATTTCAGAGAAATTACTGAATGCAAGAATTCACTAATTCAAAGAATCAAAGAACATGAAATGTCTAGATGCCATAACAGGAGGAGTTAGGAGCTTACTGTCTTCTTGTACCACTCATGTGCCAGGTACAAGTAATGGCCATGCACAATGAGCAGAGTGTAGACGATGATGAAGAGATGGTGAGAGTACCAAAAGGCATTGAAACCAGTGAGTTTCTTGAGGAACTTGTTCTTGATCTGACCGCGCCTGAACCAAGTTGTAGCTAATGTGAAGGCTATTCCCATCAAGATCACCATTATGATTCCAGTTACTCCCTCCACTGACTTCAGAAAGTAGGAGTATTTTGTAGGTTGATTCCCGAAAAATGGCTCCATCAGCTTCCACTTCTCTGCACTTGCATGAATTAGTCTAGGAAAGTCACAGGCCAAATGAAATATCCCATGTATGCCAACCCCAATTGCGATTCCCACTGCTATCACCTGGAAAAAGAACACACGAAACCTTTCTTTATTCAATCTGTAGAATCCTTCTGCAGAATATCTAAAATGGAAAAGCAAGACAATACCTGGTGGAAATTGAGATGATCATCAAAAGGGACTACAACACTCAATTTGGTCTTGTTCCTGAGCCAGGTCAGTGTGTTCCTGCAGACTGGTAGTAGAATCAGAGCCATGTTCAACTTGAGTATCTCACCTGCTCCTTTGGCTATGCACACACAGTTTCCCATAACCTCATAGGCTGCTCTATGTCGATACTGCACATACTTGTAAGCAAATAAGCCAGCCATAACACCAATCCATAGAGCCATTACCCAAACTCTCTGCCAATTGTCCAATATGAAGTACTTGGTGCGCCTACACCATCTCCTAACTGGATTATCATCAAGTGTAGGTTTCAGCTTCTGGCTTAACATTTTGCTTAATTTTTTGCTCTCTCCTGGTATTGCCGACTGTTTTGCACCCTGCACTAGAAGCGTTTCCAGGTTCTCTATCTGTTTTCCCCCAAAACATCAAACAAGATTAGTGATCAAACAAGTGAAAGGATCTAACTGTGAATTGATTTAGCGTCTTTACCATGATGTATCCATGTTTTTCTGGATCTAGCTCTTCCATTATCAGCCTTGCATATTCCTCTGCTTTCTTCTGGATGGATGAGAGCTTGTTTGCAGAAGCACTGAGAGTGATAATCTGCAGAAGCAAAGCACTGAGCTGTTTCCTTGAGATGAATATGAAAAAGTAAGAGACCTCACCTCTCTGACTTCCACCTCAGTAAGTTTGCCATCGGCGTCTTTATCAACCCTGCAAATTTAGTAAAATTTTCTTGGGAACGTTGAAAAGCTTGACTGATTCGTTGAAGCCTGAAAAGAATGAAGCAGAAACTTACATGTCAAAGAAAGTCTGAAGCCTGGAGTCGAAGCTCTGATCAGAAATCTGCTCCCAGAACTGCCTTAGCTCTTCCTTACAAATGGAATCGGCAGTTATGTTCCGTTTTCTAGCAAGTGCATTGAACAACTCTCCAGCAAACTCCTTGGACTCCTTCATTCCTATCATTTCAACAACAATTCATATCAGAATCTCCAAAACTGAAATCTTTACATAAATACTAAAATCTGTAGAGTTTTACTATGAAAATTTGTGCACCTATGCATTCGCAGAACCGAGAACGAGGAAGCAAGCCATTGCTTGAAGCAGTAATGTCATCAAACCGCTTCTCTACAGCAGGCCACCCTGATGCTCCATCAGTCTTGCTGATAAACTTTAGTCCTTTCAAAGCATAAACCGCCGAAGATTTGGTCCGTTCAAGTCCGACAGGTGGTGGTCTCTTGGAGAAAGAAGCATAGCGCTTAAACTCTTGAGAAACTTGTTTGATCTTGGCTGAAGCATTCCTGACTATATTTGAAGCAGATTTTCTTTCCAGGCCTTTGGCTAGTAGTGTAATATCAGCATCTTCTTTGTCGCCCTTGGCAGGTTTAACACTGTGAACCGCCACAGAATCGCCTTGTACGTCGAGTGTGACCTCCATGTCTGGTTCTTCATGACCCTCTCTATTTTCTGGTATGCTGAACCCTGCACCTCTTCTTCCTGCTCTCTTGTTTGGAGGTCCACCGCCCAGTGGACCACTGTAAGAAATACTACCAACGAGCTCCGTCCCAGACTGCTGACGATCTTCTCTACCTGTTTCTTGCATCTGGGGTGACGCAGAATTTGTACAGCTGCCAAAAGTTTCAAGCTTTACGTGTGAATATACTATAAAACCGGTCAGGTGTTAAACAAGACAGAAGCTTTCAAGGTTTCAGTCCACAAGGATATTGGAAAGCTAAAAGGGAATGATTCAACAGGAGATGATTTAAATCTGACTACACAGACAAAATGGATGGAACTTCCCTGATTTTTGGTTCTTGTTAACGACTCTCTCAACGTGGGATGTTCGGTATAAATAAGAAAATGCATTCAGAGACCGGACACAGACGATGTATGGTCTGAACTGGAAATCATTGGTGTAGGTTTTTGTAATTAAAAAAAATGAAATAACTAAAATTTGATTCCATATGGGCCCAAAACTTATTAAAAAATAAAAATTAACCTACATGATTGTATTGTACAGATGTGAAAATTGAAATTATTCACAAACAGACATTATTAGTACTCATTTTTGTCTTAAGGTGGTCTAGTTGGGAGATTACCTATATCACTTTTGTTGTTCTAACTCATCTCATCCACAAATTTACGTGAATATAATAGAAAAGGTGATTTCATTTGGGTCTAGCTGGTGTGTGTTCGAATCCTCGTATCAAACTTTTGGATTTTTTAGGAATTTATGTAATAATCATTAAGTTGTAATTGGGTCAGGTCAGGTCGGCTCGGAATTAAGATTACGTTTAAAAAAATTAATTTTTAAATTCAGTAAAATTAATTTAATTCATTATATTTTAACTCATACTCAATTTAACTAATTTATTATTATTATTCTAAATTGTGTCAAATCCACTCTTGAACTTAAAGGAATATAAAAATATGAATTTAAATTAAATTAAGATCAAACAAAATTTAAAATAATTAATTTCATCTCTAACAATTATTAAAATGCATTTTTGTATTAAATGTTAAAGTGTGCATTAAATTAATTTGACCAAATCTCTTACTTGAAGTTGAATTACTCATTTGTAACATTATTTACCCAAAATACTTAATTAAAATGTTAAGAATTCTCATTAAAAAGATTTCTTATTTATACTGAATAGTAAGTATTATCATAAAGACTATTTTTAAAAAGTTGTTCCTTGATTAAATTTCAAGTTTATCAGTAATTATTATTTAATAAATTAAAAATACTTTATTTCACAATCATTTTATAATATTTTATATTTTGGATTTATTAAATATTAAAATTTATAAATGGCATAAATACAGTACGTGACAATTACATAGTAAAAATACTTATATCAAAAGGCTCGCAACATTATCCTCGTTAATAAAAAATTTAACGTCGAATTATTTTTGTTGAAAATTGAAAAGTAAAGTATTTTAATATCACCATTTAAATTTTAGATTAATATTGTAATACTCAATAAAGTTGATATTTTTTCAAAAAATTAATTATTTTCTATTTATCATACTTACCTCTTTTCCTGAGTGGAATTGAATGGTCGTAATTTCACGGGCCTACCGTAGCCTCGTGAAACATGTTCCTTTCCATTTTCGGGTTTAAAGGTGAAATCAAAAGCAAATACTTTTTAAGCGTTCAGCCTTTTCGATCTTTTTGACCAACCATAATAATGCAGAGTTTCAATGTACACGTTAAATCCTCCGTTCTGTCATTATCTTTGGAAATTTTAATAAAATATGATGAAAATATTATAATTAAAATAAAAAATTTGATCTCGAGTTTCATCAGATGAATTGATGAAGTGGATTTTCCCGATTGAGAGATTGAATGTTTGAATAAATGTTAAATGTGCATTTAAAAAAAATAGTGAACATGAATTCTGTGTAGATTAAATACATTTTTATGGTTTATAAAATTTTTGAAAAGTATTTAAATTTTATTTTTGTCAAAATTTTAATTTAAAAAATATTTATCTCACGCTTCAATTAAAAAAAGATATTAGTATAATTTAATTAGTTTATGTTTGATATTCATAGTGCTTGTGTTTTGTCATTAATTTTTAATCTAAGTTTTAAAAAATATTTTTTTCCAAAAAATTTAAAAGTAAAAAGAATTTTTCGAAAGTTTGAATAATGGAAGAATTTTTCCAAAATTTCTTTAAAAGATGTTTATGTCTTTTACCTAGAAAATATAATTATAACAATTTAATAAAAGAGTGGCATCCTTAATTTTATTTAAAAAAATTTTATGTGAACTATTTTTTTAAGTCATTAATGACCTCATAACTCTCTTGTCTTTGGCGCCTTCTGATCTGAAAGAATTCACGCGTCTCTAACGGAGAAAAGGAGTTTCTGGGGTGAATTGTGTCAGAGAAAGAAAGCAAGGAGTACATAGATGACTGGAAAAGAGGGGCGACAGTTTCTTCACTCCTGTTGAGGGGTTCTGATTGGGATGCTTCGTAATTAGGGGAATCGTCAGCTATGGCGAGGTGGTGATGACTGGGCTGCTGGTGGGTGGTATGTGGAAGGCAGGCTTCACCATCCCTTGGCGGGTTTATGAAGGTATGTGGTGAGTGATCCTGCCAATGCAAACTCATCTTTGCCAATTTATCTGCTCTGATGCTTTCGATCCTTGGGATGTAAACAAAGCTGAGCATCTCGAATTGTGTCGATGTGTGAATGATTTGTTATGCGAGAGGAACTTGCAGAGCTGTTGTACTATCAGTGGAGGACAATAGTCGAACAGCATCCTGACAGTCTGATTGAACCAAAAGCTTTCGAATGTGATGAGAGGTTGCATACTGAAGTCCAAGCAAGATGTCCCAAAGTTCCGCACTGAAGGGTGAGCATTTTCTCAGTGATTTGGAATAGCTCCCAGCTCATTGCCCGTTTGCATGTATCAATGTTCCCCCGGTAGCCGCCTTCCCATTGTGAGTTATGTTTAATACGTATAATTATGTAATTCATTACCATACAAGCAGTAGTGTCTATATAATAATAATAATAATAATTTGAGTTTCACAAAAATTCAGCCGATCAAAGTATTCTTCTAATTATTTGAAAAGATACGTTCATGTTCATCAATCAACTCCATAAATAGTGCGGTAGGTTTGCTACAGTAACAATAAACATTGTATTTCTACGGTGACGTTTCATTTCAGGTGCGGACGAATTCGTCTTTAAGCCCGTCCAAAGGCGACAGCCAACATGACATGAGGCCACTTGGCAAATGCACATCAATCAAAAGCCACGACATAAACTTTTTACTAATAATATCAATTTAATAGGCAGATATTTATGTTACAGATTGACATTTCAACTTTAATAAAAGAACCCCACTTGTAACCAATAGCCATATTACTTTCTAACTTAATCCATGATTAGTGTTGGTGAAGAACAATTAGCTGGAGATGTAGCCTTATATAATTCTACATTATCTACAAAATATCCTTCGTCTTATCCAAGTCAAATCCACACTAGACGGGGATGTAACCATATTGTCTCCGAAAGAGTGGTCGGGTTGATAGCATGAAGAGATGTGAGATCAAAAAGTCCTATGTTTAAATTTTTTACTTACACTCTCTCGATCGAATTTGTCGTATAGAACTATGCAGATTACCCGATTGATATAATTTGTAAGCTATTGTATTTATCCGAAGATTTATCCAGTACACATCTAAAGAATAGCAACTATAGGTCCTTCGTTTCAAAAAAAAGTAACCTTATCTAATTTTACATTACCTACAAAATATTCTTCATCTTATCCAACTTAAATCTACACTAGTCGAAGAAGTAACTTTATTGCCCCCTAATAGATGGTTGAGTTAGTAGAGTGAGGAAATATGAGGCCAAAAAGTTATATGTTTGAATTCTTCACTTACGCTTTGTCGATCAAATCTATCGTATAGAACTTGCCTAATGCAGAGTACCCGATTGACGTAATTTAAAGGCTATTGCCTTAATCTGAAAGTCATTATCTAATTCTACATTATGTACAATATATCCATCATCTTATCCAACTTAAAGCTACCAAAGCTTTTAAATTATGCATTTTGAATTTAACCATGACTCCGATTAAATTCAAATTCTTAATATTTTAGTTTGAATTTTAAAATTATTTAATATATGAATTTGAGTTTGCATTCAATTTAATATAATTGATTTATTAATTTAAAATCAAATTAAGCTAAGTTAAATTAATTTATTATAAAATTTAAAAAATGTCTTAAATCTAAATTCTAACATATTCAAATATTTAAATTCAATATTGGCCATATTAAAAAATTAACTAGTTGACCTCAAAACAAAATAATTCAAGCTAAATTGTCACCTAATATTAGATTTGATAATTAATAGAGATAACACGTTAAAAAAAGTCTGACCTTTTGATTTTTTTAAAATTTTAGTACCAAAAAGTTTAAAGTTTTCAATTCAGTGATTAACCTTTCAAAATTAGTACAAACTAAATTAAAACATTATTTTTTACATTCATGTGATATTTAATATATAAGCTATATCAATTTTAATTTATATAAAATTTAAAAATTAAAATATTTGATACTAAATTAAGTAAATTAAAAGCAAGAAGTGTCAAGGGGCCATGACCTGCTAAACGTGTGATGTTGATGATTAAACATTGCTAAGGCCCTGCTTTTTTATAATTCCAATCTCAAGAACTCCACAAAATCCTCTAATACGATTTCTTCTTTTTTTTTTTTTAACTTATAAGCTCTCTATAAAATCTTAATTAGCATGTATTATGAGAAAAAGGGTTAATTGAAAAAAACTTTGCCTAATTTTGTAATTATAGTTTGAACTTTAAAAAATAGGAATAAAACGATCAAACTTTTAATTTTTTCAATTTTAGCCTAACGTTAATGTCTCCGTTAAGTTTGTTGACTTAAATCAGATTACGCAGCCTCGATGACCTCACGTTTTGGTTTCAATTTTTTCCTTCATTTTCAATTTATTCTCTCAACGCCTTCATCCTTCAAATTTCAAATTACGCAATCTCAACACTCGCATGCTGAGGGCATAAGGAGAACGAAATGGAAATGAAAAGTTTGTTGGTGCAGTACATTACAACATGAGAGTAGTTTGGGGCGTCGAAATAACAAAAAGAAAACAAAGGGCGAAGAGCATTGGAAGAGCAAATAGATAACGACGAGCTAAGGCTGCGTAAACTGATATAGGAATTTCATTTTTAACGACAACGTCATTTCATTAATACTTATTCATTGTATTAATTTTAGTTGACATATATTAATAATTTAAGTTTTTAACGTTAAGTTATTATTTTAAAATTTTAAATATTTTATTATCACTTTCTAAAATTCGGCCTATAATTAAAATTAACCAACCCGTTATTTAAAAAAGAGACCTTATCAACTCACTGTGGTTGAAATTATTTATATAGTTATACACTAAAGTTGACGGCTCACCAGTAACTTTGATTTGTGTTCTGAACGACGATCATATGCTTTATCCTTTACAATGTGATTGGAACAATTGTGGTTCTTACCACCTTTAGTTTAATATTCAAAGCTTTCATATGTCTAATGCACGCAACTTCGTGTCTCCCATAAATCATGTTCTACGTCATCAACTAGTGTGGTGTGCCTTCGTCATTTCTAATAATTCATCTACGACAATATTATAATAATCGCCAAAAAAAAAAAGTAGTACGATAAATCATATTATATATTATCATATGTGAAACATGTGTTTACTAAAGAAAGTCTTAACAATTAAATAAACTAATCACTTTGTACTTATTATAATATTTTAATTAATCCAACCGAACAACCATGTCTAAGGTTCACAACAGGTTGGGTCAAATTCAGACTCGTTTAGACATAAGGTTAGGTTAAAATTTGATAGGGTGTAATTGAATATGTATTTTTTAATTTTTAAAAATTTAAAATAACAACATCTTAATTCCAAATCAACTTAAATTACATAGTTTGAATTTGAATTATATAATGTAATGTGCCTTCGTTATTTCTAATAATTCATCTACGACAATATTATAATAACCGACAAAGAAAAGTAGTGTGATAAATCGTATTATATAATCATATGTGAAACATGTGTTTACGAAAGAAAGTCTTAACAGTTAAATAAAGTAATCACTTCGTACTTATTATAAAATTTTAATTAATCTAACCAAACAACCATGTCTAAGTTTGACAACAAGTTAGGTCAAATTCAGAATTATTTAGACATAAAGTTAGCTTAAATTTTGATCTGGTATAATTAAATATGTAATTTTTAATTTAAAATTTTTAAATAACAACAACCCAAATTTAGATCAAGATAAATTATATAGTTTGAATTTAAAACTGACTCAAAATTTGAAATTTTAAAAATAGAAAAGTTTGAATATAATCCAAAGTAGATCAGTTAAGACTGATATCGTTAACTTCAAGCTATATGGTACAGAGTTGGCCCCTTAGGAGATGATCGAATTGATGGAGTGAGAGCATAAGGTCAAAAGATCTTGTATTCTAATCTCCTACATACATTATCTCCAATGAGCTTGTTATACAGGGCTTATTTAGTCCGGAGTACCAAATTGGCGGGATTTGTAGACTATTGAGTTAACATGAAAATTTACTCGGTGCGCATTTAAAAAATAGCAATTGTAAATTTCTCTGTAAATTACACCCACCTGCAATACAAAATCAAAGCAGCAATTAGAGAGACAAGTTGGAGCTTCAACCAAATTCAACAGCTCAAAGGAACTTCAACGAACAACTGCATCAACGAGACAACAGTTCAACCAAGAATCACCTGGGAACAACCACCTCCTGACTTCTTTAAACTGAATAGTGATGGGGCTGTTTGCAGACTAGTCAAAGTCGGAGTAGCTGTGGACTACTTCGCGACGTCAAAGGCAACTGGGCAATAGGGTTCAACAAGAGGCTAGGGAAATGCAACCCACTTCAATATGAACTCTGGAGAATTTATCTAGGCATATCCCTAGCATGGTTGATCGGTGTCCGTAAATTCATCATTGAATCAGACAATAAAGAGGCTATCAATCTACTGGCAAATGACGGTTCATGGCAAGGAACAGGCTTACCTCTCGTTCAACGAATCAAGTGTGAACTGGAGAAATGGCAGAACATCGTTGTCACCCATGCGAGTAGGGAAGCAAATGAGGTGGGGGATCGCATTGCCAAATTGGGCTTCCATAACTAGACATACGATCTAGTTCTTCTTCACAATACTCCATCAGATGTTCTTCCTATCATCTCTAGCGATGCTGCAACCTCCAATACGCACCAGACAAGTGGGAATAACATAAGCTTACACCGCCAATCGAACGGCAGCAGATTTCAACGTGATGGCCGGCGATCTCCGCGTAATGAACAACCATTTTAGCCTACCGCATCTCAACATCACAGCACTCCGCAAACGGAACAATCCTTAGGATCTACCCGTTTTTATCATCATCGTGGTCGAGATAGTCATCTTCAACTCTCAGAGCAGCATCATCATTCCTCACATTCCAGCGGAGCAAATGAAGAGTCGAACTCATCGTTCCCACCGCATAGGCGAAACAAGACACACTCACTCATTATGAGGGACAGATGGAAAGTTTTCTTTGACAGTTAATCTGTTTGACTAGTACACTTTTTTTAGGAGTAAAGTTGTCAATTAGCCACTGCTCGCTACCTATGTATTAAAAAATAATAATAAACGGGCTTTGATATCCATTAACCATGGCTAGCCCAAGTTGTACACGAGCTATCACGAGTTAACTGATGATTGTGAGTGAAGAAAGACTAATAACAATATGAGGAGGCTTCTCTCATACTTTGAGTATTCATTGCAATGTTACTGGCCCAGTCAGGTTAACAATAAGACAGGTCCAATAGGTTAACATATTAAAGAAACGAGCAGCCCATTGTGCCGCTATAATAAAAAATGTCATATCAAAAGAAAAAAAAGATTACAATTGTAATTAATTTTTATTAAAATATAACTTAAAATTAGGCTTAACAATTGGGCCTGACTAGCAGATCCAGCTAAAAGTCAACCAGTCAGGCTTAAGTTGATTGATCCTCTGCTCAAGTTAGGGCTCGGATTTAACCCATTGTTATCCCTACTTATAATTTAAAATTTCGAAGCATTAAAATTTAATTATAATATTTTCAATATGTTTAAAATAATTTTTAATAAATAAATAATATTAAACATTTCACCTGACCAACCAACCACTTCTTTCTGTTACCGTTAGTTTGTTAAAAAACGCACACATATACATACGCTTCCGACTCAATCAAGAGCGGTAGTATTCAAATGCTTTTCCAAATTTGTCGCTCGTGAATGAACTGGCTACCCGATGACTTTGACTTGTTAAGGCGCCCAAATTAATCATTACTTTTCGTCGTTCCTGCACTTGAAATTACTGTTAAAATAATTGCACAAAGATTACCGTTGAGGTAAAAATCCAGATGCAGTAACATTTGAAGATTAATTTAAGTGTGTACCTCTGCACAATTTTGACGTCTATTTCATCAGTTCTTGAGTTTAGCATCACTGATGGTGTTGGTGAAACAATATTTTAATTTTAATTTTTAAAATTTTAATTTAAAAAGCATTTATCTCATACTTCAACTAAAATATAACAATAATCTTAAACTTCACTTAAAACATAACAATAATTAAATGTTGCTTAAATAATATTTTAATTTAACTCTTAAATTTAAATAAAAATTTTCTAAACTAATAATTTTTTATAATTATATTCAATCATTTATTTACGTCAAGTTTAATTAATTCAAATCAAATTTAAGAGCTAAATTAAGTTACCATATTAGTAATATTTGATTAGTTCATGTTCCATATTCATAATGCTTGTATTTTGTCATTATTTTTTAATGGAAGTTTAAAAAATATTTTTTCTAAAAAATTTAAAAGTAAAAAGAATTTTTTGAAAGTTTTAAAAATTGTCCAAAATTTCTTTAAAAGATGTTTATGTCTTTTACGTAGAAAATATAATTATAACAATTTAGAATTATATTTTCCATAGCCTGGAATCCAAAAGTCACTCTAGTGTTAGAGGTCTTATACATGTATTTTGCAATGCATTGTCGAACTGATTCCCTAATTTCAAATTGCTGATTATATTGCAGAAATAGATTCCTCCGTTATTGGAAAAAATAAATCCCAGGAGACATAGAAATAATAGATTTGTCCTATATGTAACAGCTGCGTACCTGAAAATGTGAACATGGAGACGAAGGGGAAAGGGCAGTGTGGATAGGATTGACCAAAAATGTTTAGTTTCCACATTAACCTAACATTTTATTGGTTGACCAATATTTGTCCTTTAGTACAAGAAAATTATAATGTAACGGAATACAGAAAGTTCTAAGTTAATCCTATTAGTTTGACAATAATTTATACTTGGAACTACCATTGGTTTGTAATTATAGAACGTGGGATAAGGCTGGCACATGCCAGATATGCGGTGTTCGGAGTTGACTATGAAGAATATGGACGGTCCGACGGGTCTCGTTGTTACCAAGGACGGAGCTAGAACCAAAACTCTACAGGGGCTAAATATAAACAGCCACAACTTATATAGCAACATTTGCGAACTTTACCTTAAAGCATCATAACTATAAATGAAATTAAACTATATGAAATCAAAAGCTTTTTAATTACATAAAAAATATTCTTAACGAAAAACTATTAAAAAAAATGTTCATAAAACGATAATTGAGAAGATATGCCGAGAACATGGTCAAAGTAGAACTCGCTGGTTTTTCAAGTCTCTGAACACGTCAACAATTGAGTCACTACTGAAGCTCTGTGCAATTTCCCTCTCGGTGTAGATTACCATACAACTCTAAAAAAATTCATCCTCCATTTTGTTGCGTCGCATAGTCTTGATGGCATCCGTGACAGAAAAGGCACGTTCAGAACTTGCAGTAGAAACTGGCAGAGTTAATATGAGTTTTGTCAATTTAAAAATATGTGGATATGTGTGCATTTTTCGTGTCTCTACTAACCATTAGCACAACTCAGAAACAGTTTCTAATTTCTTGAGACTTGGATGTTTAGACAATTCAACCTCGTAATGAGACAATTGCAATCGTAATTCTTCATTTTCAACATCCGTGAAGTCAACAGGATAAAATTTGTTGACAAGATTACAAATGTCGTCAACTTTGAAAAACTTGCCAGCACCTCGAGGCTCCAAAGCACAGCTAAGAGTGAGCAACTCCACCGACTTCTCATTAAACCTATTGTTTAGCTCTTGTAGTTGGACATCAATTGCAACATAAAAAATATTTACTCGATAATGATGCTCAACTGTAAATTTGTCTTGTTGGTGACGAGCACGACCTTCTCTTGTTGGACAATTTTGCCCCTAAGGGCAAATATGTCCATTATCACATTTATGGATAATTATTAATTGTGATTTCGTTTTTAAATAAATTACCGGTCAAGTAATGCAATTTGATCCAATTAAAGGTAATAAGGTGGCCCAATAAATGATCTAAATTAATGGGTCGAAGTTCGGGTGAAAAATGGGTCCCTTTCAGTGTGAATCTGGACCGTATCGGCCTTGTGATGGGGAAGCCCGATATGAAAGTTCATATATATATATATATAGGTCTCCTGTGATTGCATAAGTAATTCACGAGCACTTTTAGAGCTCCGACCCATTAAGAGCACCCGTGTGTTGTGAAAATCACAGAAAGGCCTAGAGTTCGAGCCAATGAACAATCTTTGCAAAGGAACCAGGAGCTGTTGAGTACAAAAGAAGGGAGAAAAAGGCTTCCAAAGTCATAATGGAACCCAAAATAGGTATTTCTATTTTCTTCATTTTTAATCCATTCACAGATGATCCTGGGTGCGTAGTAAAGTCTGCTCTACACGTTACATCTCTTTCTATATAAATAGAGCCCATATTTGGAATTTCGATATGACGGCTTTCACAAAAGATTGTCACTTCGACGAAAAGAGAGTTCCACTTATCATCTCTAAGTTTCTGCAAAAGGATTTTTGTAGTCTCAACAAGATGTAAAGAATTCAAAATGTCTTGAGACTTCCATTGTAAAGCTTGAGAAAGTGACTCGGAGACTTCTAGAATTTTCTTCATAAGATGTAAAATGAAGATAAATTCGAAAG
>JAOSBN010000007.1:31061732-31076037 GCA_027563595.1 Erythroxylum suave
TCCTTGTCTACATAAGACCGATCGAGTGTCCTTCTTTCACTCCTACAATCCTATTCCTCTTATTGGATTTTCTTATGGCTAATTGTATACTAAACCCTCAAGTAGCATCCGTCGTTTTGAAGTTTTTAACCCTATGCCAATATAAAATTTAGAACAAGAACAAAGAAGTGAAAGAACTGCTGATAAGTCATTAGACTTACTCCTAACACATCTATTGAAGCAGATCAACTCATATTATCAGCTTATATAATCTATTCCAGAGAACAAGAAAGAAGAAACTAACAATCAATCACCACAGACCAGAAACAAACCAATAGCTTATAAAACAAGACCAAATATACTCACTTTTTAAGCTTTGCTCTAACAATTGCTTCACTTCAAATAGCCTAACTTGAAATTTTGGTAGGTCAATTTTGGTGTTCAGATCAACAAATAGAATTCTAAACAGAATATATATAACCCAACTATCAATATCAGAAATTGCTATGAAAGAGAATTCTAAATATTACAGAAGTTGATATAAAATAGAGTTCTAACTTCTAAATATTACAGAGATTGAAATCAAATAAAATTCTAATTATTACAGAAAATTTAAACCAACTGTTAATGTATTTCTAATTATTACAGAAAACAAATTGATCAATAGTGAATACTCAATATTACTCCTTATCTGTTAACCTTGAATAACACAAAACATGAATTCTAAAACTTTATCAATAGTCCAATCGCTTGCTCCAGTTACTCCAACCTAAACAATAACAAAGATTGAAAGAAGAAGCAGATTTAATGCAAAAGAAGCATATTTAATGCAAACATGCCTCAGATAAAAAAAAATAGTAGCATTAAAAGGAATTACTAATCCAAATTATTCTCCCAACGTCGGGTTATCTGGTGGGTGAAATACGCAGCTCGTCAACGAATGAAGGGCAGTAGTATAACATGACCAAACACAAAAACACAGATCAATAAGAGAGGCAGTAATTTCAATAAAGAATTAAAGATTTAAGCTGAAACAAGCATCACAAAAACATAGACCTTACCCATAGTAGTTGCGTAAGGAAAGCCATAGCAGTCGTCCAAGGAGAGTCAACACGGCTCAACTTTTGCATCTATGGGTTATATGCATATGTGGCAAGAGAGAAATCTGAGAAAAAGTTGAGAGGCGATGGGGGCGAGAGGAGAGAAATATGAGAAAATAGTTAGGGGTGACGGGTGAGAGACAAAGATTGAAGTGTCAATCGCCAGTCGCCCTCGCCATTTTCTCAAATTCTGAAATGTGGAAGGGCGACGGGCGAGAGACAAATCTTCGTCTCAATCGCTAGTCGCGGCGAAGAGCGAGAAACGAATTGAAGTCTCTCGCCCTCAATCGCCAGTCGCCCTCCATTTTCTCAAATTTTGAAATATGGAAGGGGCAACTAGCGATTA
Source organism: Erythroxylum suave (assembly GCA_027563595.1). Classification (NCBI taxonomy): domain Eukaryota; kingdom Viridiplantae; phylum Streptophyta; class Magnoliopsida; order Malpighiales; family Erythroxylaceae; genus Erythroxylum; species Erythroxylum suave. Next base: position 31,063,158 of record JAOSBN010000007.1, read on the forward strand.
GGGATTTTGTTTCGCGAACCGGTGTAACCGGTTAGATGAAAACTGACCGGTTCTCCAACAAACCGGCCAGTTTTAAATTTAAAAGGTTTTTTGTTAAAACCGAACCGAACCACTGAACGGTTCAAACTTTTTCAAGCCTGACCGACCGATCCGGTCCGGTTTTAAAACATTGATATTACTTTCTAACTTAATCCATGATTAGTGTTGGTGAAGAACAATTAGCTGGAGATTTAGCCTTATCTAATTCTACATTATCTTCAAAATATCCTTCATCTTATCCAACTTAAATCTACACTAGCTAGAGATGTAGCCTTATTGCCTACTAAGCGGTGGCCTAGTTGGTAAAGTGAGGAGGTATGAGGTTAAAAAGTCCTATGTTTGAATCTTTCGTCTACACTCTTTTAATTGAGTTTATCGCATCTAACTTATCTAGTACGAAGTACCCGATTGACATAATTTGCAGACTATTGCGTCAATCCAAAGGTTCATCCAGTGGATATCTAAAGGATAATACTACTAGTTCCTCTGTTTCAAAAAGAAAATGTAGGCTTATCTAATTCTACATTATCTACAAAATATCCTTCATCTTATCCAACTTAAATCTACCAAAACTTTTAAATTATGCATTTTAAATTTAACAATCACCCCGATTAAATTTAGAATTCTTAATATTTTAATTTGAATTTTAAAATTATTTAATATATGAATTTGAGTTTGCATTCAATTTAATATAATTGAATTATTAATTTAAAATCAAATTAAGCTAAGTTAAATTAATTGATTATAAAATTTAAAAAATGTATTAAATCTAAATTCTAACATATTCAAATATTTAAATTCAATATTGGTCAACTTAAAAAATTAACTAATTGACCTCAAAACAAAATAATTCAAGCTAAATTGTCACATAATATTAGATTTGATAATTAATAGAGATAACACGTTAAAAAATATCTGACCTTTTGATTTTTTAAAAATTTGGTACCAAAATTTTTAAAGTTTTCGATTTAGTGATTAACCTTTCAAACTTAGTGCAAATTAAATTAAAACATTATTTTTTACATTCATGTGATATTTAATAGATAAGCTATATCAAATTTAATTTATATAAATTTTAAAAATTAAAATATTTGATACTAAATTAAGCAAATTAAAAGCAAGAAGTGTCAAGGGGCCATGACCTGCTAAACCTGTGATGCTGACGATCAAACATTGCTAAGGCCCTGCTTTTTTATAATTCTATTCTCATGAACTCCACAAAATCCTCTAATAGGATTTCTCAATTTCTTAAACTTATAAACTATCTATAAAATCTTAATTAGCATGAATTATGAGAATAAGGGTTAATTAAAAAAAATTTGCTTAATTTTGTAATTATAGTCTGAACTTTAAAAAGTAGAAATAAAACGGTCAAACTTTTAATCTTTTTCAATTTAGCCCAACGTTAGAATCTCTGTTAAGTTTGTTGACTTAAATCAGATTACGTAGCTTCAATGACCTCATGTTTTGATTTTAGTTTTTTCCTTTATTTTCAATTTGTTCTCTCAACGCCCTCGTCCTTCAATTTTTATATTTCGCAATCCCGACGCTCTCATGCTAAGGGCATAAGCAGAACGAAATGAAAATGAAAAGTTTGCTGGTGTAGTACACTACAATGTGAGAGTAATTTGGGGCATCAAAATAACTAAAAGAAAACAAATGGCTAAGAGCGTTGGGAGACCAAACATAAAACGTCATGCTAAGACTGCGTAAATAGATATAGGAATTTTATTTTCAACGACAACGTCATTTCATTAATATTTATTTATTGTATTAATTTTAGCTGACATGTATTAATATTTAGTAATTTTTAACGTTAGGTTATTATTAAAAAATTTTAAAATCTTAAATATTTTATTATCGCTTTTTAAAATTTAAGTTAGGATTAAAAAATTAAGCAACCCGTTATTTTAAAAAGAAACCTTTCCTACTCACCGATGGTTGAAATTATTTATGTAGTTATACACTAAAGTTGACGGCTCATCAATAACTTTGATTTGTGTTCCGAACGACGGTCATATGCTTTATCCTTTATAATGTGATTGGAACATTTGTGGTTCTTACCACCTTTAGTTCAATGTCTAAGTTTCCATATGTCTAATGCACGCAACTTCTTGTCTCCCATAAATCACGTGTACATGTTCTACGTCATCAACTAGTGGCGTGCCTTCGTCATTTCTAATAATTCATCCACGACAATATTATAATAATCGCCAAAAAAAAGGTACTGTGATAAATCATATTATATCTAATCATATGTGAAACATGTGTTTATGAAAGAAAATTAAATAAAGTAATAACTTTGTACTTATTATAATATTTTAATTAATCTAACCAAACAACCATGTCTAAGTTTGACAACAAGTTAGGTCAAATTCAATTTTATTTAGACATAAGGTTAACTTAAAATTTGATCGAGTATAATTAAATATGTAATTTTTAATTCTAAAAATTTAAAATAACAACATCCCAATTTCAGATCAAGTTAAATTATATAGTTTGAATTTCAATTTGACTCAAATTTGAAATTTAAAAAATAAAAAGTTTGAATATGATTCGAAGTTGATCAATTAAGAGTGATCTCATTAACTTCGAGCTATATGGAACAGAATTAGCCCCTTAGGGAGTGGTCAAGTTGGTGAAATGAGAGCATGGAGTTAAAAGATCTTGTGTTCTAATCTCCTACATACATTATCTCCATTGATCTTGTCATACATGACTTATTTAGTGCGGAGTACCAAGTTAGTGAGATTTGTTGACTATTGCATTAATCTAAAAATTTACTCAATACATTTAAAAAATAATAACCGTAAATTTCTCCATTAAAAAAAAAAAAGGAATGGAATCAAGCCGAACAAATTTTACTAAACCTAACCATGTTGTGTTTCACACTCTTACCTAAGACACTACAAATAAACGGGCTTTGGTATCCATTAACCAATGTCTAGCCCAAGTTATAACTTTTTCACAAGTTAACTGATGATTGTGAGTGAAGAAAGACTAATAACAGTATGAGGAGGCTACTCTCATACTTTGAGTATTCATTGCAATGTTACTGGCCCAGTCAGGTTAACAATAAGACAGGTCCAATAGGTTAACATATTAAAGAAACGAGCAGCCCATTGTGTTCCTATAATGAAAAATGTCATAACTAAAGAGAAAAGGTTACCATTGTAATTAAATTTTATTAAAATATAACTTAATGGCTTAATAATTGGGCCTGACCAGCAGATCCGGCTAAAAGTCAACCAATCAGGCTTAGGTTGATTGATCCTATGCTTAAGTTAGGGCTTGGATTCAACCCATTGTAATTCTTACTTAAAATTTAAGATTTCATAGCATTAAACTTTAATTATAATATTTTCAATATGTTTAAAATAAAATTTTTAATAAATAATATTAAAATTTTAACAACACATTTTTTATAATTTAAAAATTTTGCTGATATATATCATAAATTAATAATTTATTATTTTTAAGTAAATACACATAATTTATTAATGAAATTATAAAATATAACATTGCATAAAATTACCTTATTAAATTTGAATTTTGTTGAATTTTTTACTAATTAATAATTTATTATAAATGTTTTGAAAATTTTAAAATTTAAATATTAAAGTATATTCTAATAAAATTTAAATTACTCTTAGTGCTAAAATAAGAATAATATTACATTGACAAGTAAGAGTGATTTAATTGGTTTCAATTCCTTACTTAAGGCTCTTCTTTTTAGGAGATCTTGAGTTCGAGTCACTAAAAAGAGGGGAGAGGGAGAATTTTTCCTATTGATGATCCTCTAGCCCGCTAGACATGCTCCTTAGTTAGATCAATTGCGGACATCTTGCTTCCAACGACAGTGTGAGAGTTGAAACTACTAGAGAACATGGGGCTGATAGAAACCTGATGCTGAGCAGGGTCAGTGATCAATTATCAACTGACCAATCAATATGTGACAATTCCTTGTGAGTGAGTGGAAATATACAGGTTACGTAATAAGGTGAAAGACTTTGAAATCCAGATTTACCGCATCCAGGACTTTTAAGGTGAGGTTTTAAGGGCTGAGAATAAATTTGACGAAGCTAGATAAATAATGTATATATATATATATAAAAGAATAACATTACATTTATTGCGACGATCACGTGAACCGAAACCTATTTTAGTACTATTAAACTTCTATTCCATCATATACATAACTCTTAACTCACAACAACTTACTGGTTTACAGTTGTATGCAGTATTATTTGGTAAGATTGTACCTTTCTCAAGATGTTCTTAAGAAACATTGACTCCAAGAACACAGATACATGCAGTATTATTTGGTAAGATTGTACCTTTCTCAACGTGTTCTTAAGAAACATTGAGCCGCTTTACAAATGATAAGAGATACTGTCCGATTGCAGAAAGTGGTAAGGGAGTTCCTGGGTTCGATATCTTCAGTTCTCATTGGTTGTCGACTAAAGTTGCCATCTTCAAGGATGGTTGTTAAACAAGTTTTGTCTGTAACTCTTCGCCGACAATTTACCATCTCGGATTCACATATACAAGACAAGAACAGGTTTTTGACTGGAGATAACAAAGTTCTACACGTTTGTCAAATGTCTACTTGTTAGTTCCGTCCTAAGTACACATCTCTGATTTGTAAGCATTCTCAACGGGCAGCAACGTTGGAAAAGAGTCCTAGAAAAGTGGACTTTTGGGCACATAATTACAGTACTGTCTTCAAACGACGAAATGTCCTAAAAACGTGGGTTGTGGTGGCTTGTCGTGTCAACTAAACCAACCGTGTTATTTTTTACAATTCCTTCCACTCTATTCCTTGCATTGCTTCTTCTACTTTGCTTCTGTTATTGTCCCGTCTTGAAGATTTCTGAGATTCCATCTCACCCCACAAAAATTAAACAAGAAAAGCTTAAATCTTTTGCACCATTTGGTTAATGATTGTGTTTCCTGGAAAACCCATCTAGAGTATACCTGTTAATTGAGAGTTCTGTAAATGGAGGTGCTATCTTCTTCACCGTTATCAGTTCATTCCAGGTGGAAATTGGGCTCAGTTTCAACTCTTTCATCACAAAATTCGCATCGTTTTGACCCCATCTTAGCTTTTCACTCCAATAACGTCGCAATTTCGTCATCTTCATCTTCGTGTTTTGGCATTTCTGTTTCTCATGGGTACAACGACAAGAAAACCGTTTCTTTTAAACCCCCACGTGCACGCAGAAACAGTAGGGTTCTTCGAGTTTCTGCAGTTTTTGAGAGATTCACCGAGAGAGCCATTAAAGCTGTCATTTTTTCTCAAAGAGAAGCAAGAGCTTTGGGCAAGGACTTGGTTTTTACACAGCACCTGTTACTGGGTTTGATAACCGAGGATAAGGACTCAAACGGGTTTCTTGGCTCAGGCATAGAGATCGATAAAGCCCGCGAAGTTGTTCAAAGCATTTGGCGAGGTGATATAGAGGCAGATGAAATTAGTACTTCAGCTTCTACCAGCGAAAGGAAGATCATACGTAAGCCTACAGATGTACCGTTTTCCATCAGCAGTAAGCGGGTTTTTGAAGCTGCTGTTGACTACTCGAGGACTATGGGCCATAATTTCGTCGCACCAGAGCATATAGCCATTGGCTTATTCACTGCTGATGATGGAAGTGCTTCTAGGGTACTCAAGAGGTACGACTTGATGGTTCTTTTTATTGCTGTAGTGGTCTTCCTCTGTAACCTCTTCATACACAAAGAAAACTATTGAGAGACTTGAGTCAACTAATTATTAGGAGACTGTGCTCAATACAGAGAACCCAAAAATTTGTTAGTGGTAATGCAAAGCAGATTTATCTGTGGTTATGGCTGGTCCATCTGCTTAGATTGTATAGATCAATATGTTGGGTATGGAATTACAACATCTAAGTTTTCTTCTTAGATTGAAGAGTTGTCTTAGTCCACTTTTAGTAGTATGAAAATGTTGTGTTTGTATAGTATGTCAGTCCCCTTTGCCAGCTTTCATGCATCCCTTCCTTAGCCAGCTTTCATGCATCCCTTCCTTACCTATCATTCTTCATCAACGTTGATAAGATTGTTAACTGTTTGTTTTAAAGTACATAATGCTTAAGTTTCCTTTTCTGTCCCGAATGTATGATTTCAGATTGGGGGCAAATGTAAATGAATTGGCAGCTGTAGCAGTTGCCAGACTTCAAGGAGAGCTTGCTCAAGATGGAAGAGAACCATCTCGAAGATCCAAAGAGGCATATGGAAAGACATTGCCTAAGAAAACTGCTGCTTTAAGGTCAACAGAGAAAACTAAAGGTAAAATTCCAATGTTCTTCGTGCTTTCCTTGTTTATTAATTGCAAGAACAAAGGGAAACCTTTTGCAACTTTATTTCTGTTGCTAGAGAAAAGTGCTTTGGCCCAGTTTTGCGTGGATCTTACTATTCGAGCAAGCGAAGGACTGATTGATCCTGTCGTTGGACGTGATATTGAAATTGAAAGACTTGTACAGATCCTTTGCCGCAGAACAAAAAATAATCCCATTCTTCTCGGTGAAAGTGGAGTTGGAAAAACAGCCATTGCTGAAGGACTTGCTGTAAGAATTGCTCAGGCAGATGTTCCTGCTTTTCTCCTGGTATGTTAACCCACAAATGATTGTTTTTGTTATCGTTTTTTAAACTATGTACTCTAAGTCATATGCATGTGGTTGTTCCCACTATGAAAACTTGCATCCTTTTTATTGTTTTCTGATATTTGATCATTTGTTTTACACTGCAGGTTAAGCGTGTGATGTCCTTGGATGTAGGGTTATTAATTGCTGGATCATCAGAAAGGGGCGAATTGGAGGGGCGGGTCACTAAATTGATTAAAGATATACGCAAAGAAGGTGGCTCCATTTAGAATTACGCTTTGATAGAGAGGGATTTCTTAGGGACTCAATCATGCATGCATTGCAGGTAACATTATCCTTTTCATCGATGAAGTGCATACACTAGTTGGGACTGGCACAGTTGGACGAGGGAACAAGGGAGCTGGTCTTGACATTGCTAATTTGTTGAAGCCGTCTCTTGGTAGGGGTGAAATACAGGTAATGGCCTCATGCCATTGTGCTTTACTCTATTCGTTTCATGTTTAGGAAAATTTACATAATTAGAAATGTTTGTATAGAGTGATGGAACTCCATCTAAAACCTGTTTGAGGAGCAATGTTACAGGAAGATATGAACAAGAGATGGAGATTTGACAAGGACAAATTCTATTGTTGTTGGCTTATTTGCTTCGATCTACTAGTTTTGAACAAATCTCTATCTCTTGCAGTGTATTGCATCCACAACCATGGATGAATACAGGAAACAATTTGAAAATGATAAAGCTTTAGCGCGAAGATTCCAACCTTTGTTGGTTAATGAGCCAAGCCAGGTTTGTTACACATTTGTACATTAATCTGATACCTTATTTTCTAGATGGTTGGGCAACCTACTTTCTAACCCTTTATTGGACATTTGGCAACAATGATTAGGAGGATGCAGTTAAGATATTGTTAGGCTTGCGTCAGAAATACGAGGCCCATCACCGCTGCACATTCTCACCCGAAGCAATTAGTGCTGCTGTCTATCTATCTGCAAGATATATTGCTGATAGGTATCTTCCAGATAAAGCTATCGATCTAATTGATGAGGCAGGAAGTAGAGCTAATATTGAGGCCCATAGGAGGAAGAAAGAACAACAAACCTGTATACTCTCGAAGTCCCCAAATGATTATTGGCAAGAGATTAGAACTGTCCAGGCCATGCATGAATTGGTAATGTTGTTGTTCCCAGGTGCAATTCCATATTTCCTTATTGTCTGCTAATAACAAGAAACATTCTTGTGTTTTATGGAAGCAGGTTCAGACAAGTAGGCCCCAAAATGATGTTACTGCTTCCAGCATAGATGATTCTGCCCAGATAATTTTAGAATCCCCCTTACCTCCATCTCCTAGCACAGATGGGTATGTTGACTCACATTATGTTTGATTTATAAATGCAGGGGGGCTGAATTAACTTGGGAACATATCTATGCTCAAGTAACTTTGTGAATTTGATTCTTTTCAGACCCACGGTGGTTGGTCCTGATGATATAGCGGCAGTTGCTTCACTCTGGTCAGGAATCCCCATTCAGCAGCTTACTGCAGACGAAAGAATGTCTCTTGTTAGTCTTGAGGAGCAGCTGAGGAATAGGGTAATTGGTCAAGATGAGGCTGTTATTGCTATATCTCGAGCTGTTAAGAGATCTCGTGTTGGCCTCCAAGATCCTGGGAGGCCCACAGCTGTAATGCTGTTCTGTGGACCAACTGGGGTTGGCAAGACTGAACTAACAAAAGCTTTGGCAGCTTGCTATTTTGGATCGGTAAGAACCTACCATGTAACTGAAAGGACAGTTCTCTTCCATGTATCCTTGCTGTTTTGTTGAGGCCCTGTCAATTGCCATATTATAAAAACTAATTATGTTTGCTGCTCCAGTTTAAACACCAAATAAACGTGGTGTTTGTGTAACTTGTGTATATTAAATTGAAGAACAGTGGCAGTCGTTGAAAGTGATGATTTTGATTAATGAAAATGCTATAGATGAATCCTTATACTCTGTTTTACCATTTTAATCTGTTTCTTTCTTGGTGCAGGAGTCAGCCATGCTGAGGTTAGACATGAGTGAATATATGGAGCGGTACAGTGTGAGCAAATTAATAGGATCACCCCCAGGCTACGTTGGTTACGGTGAGGGAGGCACTCTAACCGAAGCTATCAGAAAACAACCTTTCACTGTAATTTTACTGGATGAAATAGAGAAGGCTCATCCAGATATATTCAACATCCTCCTCCAAATCTTTGAAGATGGCCATCTTACAGATTCTCAGGTTTGTAAAAACTCTGATATGTGTCCTTTGAACTTGCTAATGGCAACATTGAACTGGGTTTCGTCTCCAGGCAAAGGGTAAAAAGAACTGCTGCTGAGCAGAAGATTATTGTTTCTCAACTTGGAAAGGACTGTATTTTGCAGGGACGGAGAGTATCGTTTAAGAACGCATTGATGGTCATGACATCAAACGTGGGTTCTACAGCCATCGCAAAAGGTGGTCGCACCTCCATTGGTTTCGTGACTGCTGATGATTCATCAACATCTTATGCTGGAATGAAGGCATTGGTAACCGAAGAGCTAAAGGCGTATTTCCGTCCAGAGTTGCTTAACAGAATAGATGAAATCGTGATATTCAGCCCCCTTGAGAAGGCTCAGGTTTGTAATTTTTCATTTCTTTTGTTGAACTGTTAGCATTTAAGGCTGATTTAACTATTTTCCCAACTCAGAAGCAACTAGACATGGCTGTAGAAGGCCTGAAACACCAGGAGCTTAATACGAACAAATGCTTAATTTTTGAGTAAATAAACTCAAATATGCTTCTTTCATGTAACCATTTTACATATCCATATGTTGCAGATGCTAAGGATTTTAAATCTGATGCTGCAAGAGCTAAAAGGAAGGCTACTATCACATGGAATTGGATTGGAGGTTTCCGATTCAGTGAAGGACCTTGTGTGTCAGCAAGGTTACGACCGGATTTACGGTGCTCGGCCACTTCGAAGAGCAGTCACTCACATAATCGAAAATCCATTGAGTGAGGCTTTCCTTGCCGGAGAGTTTAAATCAGGTGACACTGCCATTATTGATCTGGATTCTTCAGGGAACCCAGTTGTGGTGAATAATTCAGACCAGAGTATCTCCACAGTGGTTTCATGAACAAAGTTGCTATCTCATTTCTGTTGCAAATCGTATACCTGTAAATGAAAAATATACAAAAGTCCTGAATCGATACATTGAGCGATTCTGTTGATTCATACGAAGTGTAAATATGGAGAGCATTAAGGTTATTCTTTCAGATCATTAAATTATATTTACAGACATCAAATACTACGTGTCATACGTTTCTTTCCATAAGAAATGTTGCTTTTTCTTGTGAACGATAATGGCCTTGTCCGGGCTCCGCCCTACCAAGTAGGGGATTGGACTGGCCGGAGGCTTGACCGGGCGAGCTCGAGCTAAGCTTGTCTTGGCCCGGTCAATATTTTTATTTAATTTAATGTACAAAATAATGTTATTTTGTTTATAATAATTGAGTGTCAAGTCGGGTTGAATTAATTTAGCCTAATCTGTTGACTTTGAGTCAAATTTAAACTCAGGTTTAGATGTCATTTTTAAATAAGAAGTTTATTTGTTTTTTATTTTAAAAAATAAATAAATAATTTCATTTCAAATATTTTAAAAATTAGAGAAGAAATTAAATCATTAGTTATTGGAATTTATTTTTAAGATAAAAGTTTAAAACAAAATTATTATATAATAAAGAGTAAATAAAATTAAAAAAGAGATTGTTTTATTTATATATGTTTAATTGTTAATAATAAATATTATTAAAATAATTTAGAATTAAAAATTATTGATCGAGAACGTTCGTTTCTAGTATTGATTGTGAAGGAAAAGGTCGGCATAACACTTCAAGTTCCGACCTTTACAACCAAGGCTCGTACTTCAGTCGGACCAAAGCGAAAATCTAGTTAAGATTAGGGTTTTTATCCGGTGGAGCACTACCATCAGCCCCGCCACCCGACCTTCCGCTTATTGCTCAATCTTGGCCACAACAAAACGACCCGCCTCAGCTTTTGGGATCGATTCACGAACTGGGCAGTCTCTCCGCTGCCATTAACATTTTCAAGGGGAACTTCGATGAATTGCGGAACCACCTCGATTTCATTCAGACCGCTATCGACGGTGGCTTAAAGAACCTCGCTTCTGGGCCTATTCACCAAGGACGACAACAACACGAACAGCCTAAAACCCGATAGGTACAGACACCCCGACAATGACAAGCCGGACAGAGTCCGAGCTTATGAATCTGTACGGAGCCATGTGTGGAAAAAAGGTTCGGGAGATAACTGTTAGTTTATCTGATGTTCCTAAGCTTCGTGAAGAATTTTCCGTGGCTTTAAAATGCTATCCAGCAAAACTAGTTCTGGAGTGTGTTGGGACGTTAAAGCCTATAAAAGCAAGGACTCTCCTATGGTTGCAGGTAGATAAGCTTGTGTTTTGGTATTGGAACTTTTGCTTTTGATTAATAACGTGGAGCCTACTGTGAGGAATGAGGCTGAGCAGGCCGCAAGTCGTTGGAAAAGGAGGCTTGTAGCTGGGGATGGTCTGCATAGAGCGAGCGTAATCAGCTCCCGGGGATTGCTTCTTCTTGTTATTGGTTATGGGATTCCCAGGGCTGTTGAGTATGATGATATTTGGGATTTGATTTTGTCGTGTAATTCAAGGGAGATTACTACCGCCTTAGGGCTCCTTTTGCGGGGTTTCAGGTAATTTTTGGCTAATGCTGATAATTTTGCAGTCTTGCACAATTTCTGGGTTTGAAGTTCCTCACTTTCCTTTGTTGTTTTATTAATGTTTTCTGTAAGTTCTCATTATCATACTTTGGGGTTCGTTGCTCAGTTTAACATCCTTAATTCTGTTGTCCAAATTTAACCAGGTGAATTTGTACTAGTATATATACATATAGTTTCTGTGTCTTGACTCTTTATTTGCTTTTGTTGGTGCTTGTTATACTTTAATGGAATAGGGTTGCTGGCTTATGACGTTGTCTGAGAAAATGGCAGGAAAAGATATCATCTTGGAGGAAACTAAGGTATGACACGATTTAACTTCTCTCGTACTTTAACTACCTAGTTGGTTCCTTTGTCCTAAGTCGTTAATATTTATTTGTTTATGGACTTGTGAACCAATTTATTGCGCTTGATAGAGTGAGTGTATGCAGTTTTTTTCTTTTTTGGATATATTATTCTAGATAGCATAGTTATTATATTGTCAACTGCAAGATGAGTTGGATGACCTCAAAATCATGACGACTCAAAGGAGCAAACATATATGAACTGGTAACATTTTGATTGTCCATGAAGCATAATTACAATAAATGATTGTGAATTGTCTTGCGGCTTTGAGATATCTAGGATGGTCCTTCCTGTTATATGCATTATTCAAGTGTTTGCTTGATGTTTGTTTTTCTATTTCAAGTTTCACTTTACTTTTCCTTACCTTACATGGTTATGAAATTTTTGTTTATTCTATTGTCATTATTCTTTATTGTTGCGCTGAGAGCACTAAGTTTGCCATGGAGCACTACTGATGGATGCTTCTGAGTTTTGTTGTGTCCATATATCTGTGAGTTTTGTTCCTAAAGCAGTGAATTGACTTCTGATGACCGCACAGTTAAAGTTTCCTGTGTGGACAGATACGGGTCAAACATCATTTGATGTGGTATTCTAACGGTTCTAAAACTACCTGAGAATCATTTCTAAACTAGCACGGATGTGGCAACAGTTGTATCATTCTTATGTGTTATTCCATGACTAACTGAGGTTAAGCACAACATTTGTTCCTGCTATATCAATTTCTGTGCATTCATATTCCTATACTAGAAGAATTTTGTCCATGAAAGTCTACATAATTGTTTTTTTTTTTCAGTTGCTATTTGCTACTACATCAAATTTATAGAAGGATTGCAATTCTGATATTATTGGCCATCAGAATGCTTGAAACGTCTCAAAAGGTTATCGACATAGCACGCATGTAGGAAGCTTTGAGCAAATTATATTTTTGACTGAAGAGATTGATTGTTAGGATGAACGAAGTTGAGCAGTGCAGAGTCATGAATTACCTTATTTAGGGGGCGCTTGGTTTATAGAAGGGAATGAGAATGAGAATGAGAATGAGAATGAATACAGGGAGGAATGGGAATGGATATAATCATTATAATTATGGTGGTTGGTTAAGATAA
>JAOSBN010000007.1:31077025-31097759 GCA_027563595.1 Erythroxylum suave
CGAGAGTTATGCTTATTGTCCTAAATCGTGTTCATGCGCAATTGGTGTATCAGAGCAAGAAGATGAACCGATAATGACCAAGAGTTGGGCTCCGGAAACGGGGTCCGACATCTGTGGTATCAGAGCAAAGAGTTGGGCTCCGGAAACGGGGTCCGACATCTCGAATGAAATTCTTTATTGAAGCTCAGGGGACGAGAGCCTGACATTCAATAGTACACGGTTGGACTCATCCAATGATTGTTGATGATAAAGGAGAGACAATTCAGAAAGATCCTTTTGAATGGACTAGACAGGAAGAAGAAAGTGCATTGGGAAATTCACAAGCAATGCATGCGATATTCAGTGCCGTCGATGAAGGACGCTTCTCTATGATTTCAGCGTGTGAAACAACAAAAGAAGCCTAGGATGTTTTGCAAATTGTTCATGAAGGATTAAAATCTGTGATATCTTTGAAACTATAAATGCTAGCTATGCGGTTTAAAGATCTGAAGATGAATGAGCATGAGACTATCGAAGAATTTCACAAAAAATTGAGAAATATTGCAAATCAAGCTCATCTATTGGGCAAGAAGTATTCCAATGTGAAATTGGTCAAGAAAACGCTGAGATCGTTGCCACCAAAATTCATTCCAAAAATTGCAGTAATAGATGAGGCTTACGATATTGATAATTTGTCATTGGAAAAGGTTATCGGCATTCTCACAAATTTTGAGATGAATCTATTAAGGGGTAAGCAAGAAAGAAGCAAAGGATTGGCACTACAGGTGGAAGCCGGAAAGAATGTGAATAATGTGGAAGAAGAGTCAGATGAGAATGAAGATATGATTTTGCTCACTCGAAATTTCGGTAAATGACTGAAAAGAATGAAGAAAGATAGATCTGATTCCAGACAATACGGTGGGAGTTCATCTAGTAATAACCCAAAACAACAAGTCAAAGAACAAAAAGGCTTACAGAAAGCAAGAATGATTTAGTGTCATGAATGTAAGGGGTTTGGTCACATTCAATCAGAGTGTGCTAACCCATTGAAGAAACAAAGAGGAAAGTCCTTCACCACCACTTGGAGTGAAAATGATTCTAAAAGTGATTTTTGGCAGTGAAGAGGAATTGACAAAAAATGCTGCACTAGTTGCACTACATAGCAAAAGTCCAATTACTTGTTTAGCAGCAACTGAGAAAGAAGTAACCGACAGCAGAACAGGGAGAAAATTTGAAAATTTCAGAATTAGTTCAGCTTGGGATTCAACATCAGACTATGACAGTGACAGCAGTAGTTGTGATGATAAAGTTGGGAATTCCTATGAGAATTACAAGGCTTTGTATGAGAAATGGTTGAAAATGCAGAAAAAGAATGAGAGTTTGGAAGAAGAGAATCTTCTTTTCAAAAATACCATACAAGAATTAGAAAAGAAGCTGGCAATGACTTCAGATGAACTTGGTGATGTGACAATGAAATTAGTAAGTACTGAGAAGCGATTGAGGATGTTGAATAGAGGCATGGAGAAACTAAATAAGCTGATTGAAACGGGTAAGGCTAAAGGAAACTTTGAAGGCATCGGATACAAAGGAGAGTATTCGAAAGTTAATCAAGAAAACTCTGACATATTCAGATCAGCCCAAGAGATAGAAATACCGAAAAAAGATAGAAAATTCATACCTACATGTCACTTTTGTGGGGTGGTTGGACACATAAGGCCGAGATGTTATCAGCTGCTACAAATGTTGTTTGAAAGGAAGCGAGGCCGAAAAGGTATCCATAACTCACAAACATTTCAACATCAACCTTCAGCGTTTAGATATTCTTGGGTAAAAAGAAGTGAATTGCAAGCTCTCGTAGCATGTACATCGATGAAGGCAAGATTAAAACATGGTTGGTATTTTGATAGTGGGTGTTCACGTCATATGATGGGAGAAAAGACCTATTTGACTGATTATCAGATCTGTATGGATGGTCATGTGACTTTCGGAGATGGAAAGAAAGCTTCCGTAATTGGTAAAGGAACACTGTGCGTGGATGGCTTGCCTCCTCTCAAGAATGTGCTTCATGTCGATGGGTTGAAAGCAAATCTGGTAAGTATAAGCCAACTATGTGGTGATGGGTTGTTAGTTAAATTCACAAGTGATGAATGCAGGGTACTCACTGAACAAGGTGAATGCATTATGAGTGGCAAGCGATCAGCTGACAATTGTTACATGTTACAAATGATAAGTACATGCAAGTCGGCTACTCATAAAAATAACATTGAGTTGTGGCATAAAAGGCTTGGACACGTGAACTTTGATCTCATAAGCAAATTGACAAAAATGGAGGCTGTAAGGGGTTTGGTTAAAATGAACAAAGAAGGGACATCAGTTTGCAGCGCGTGTCAGATGAGAAAACAACTGCGAGTACCACATAAAAAGGTCAGATACGTTACCTCAACTCGTATACTTGAATTGATTCACTTAGATCTTGTGGGTTCAACACAACATGAGAGCATTGGTGGAATGAAATATTTTTTAACTTGTGTGGATGACTATTCAAGATACACGTGGGTAGTGTTTTTGAAAGAAAAATCAGATGCTCTAAGGCTTTTCGAAGTCTATTTGTGCAGGTGATGAATCTGAAAAATATGACCATATTGAGAGTTTGATCGGATCACGGAAGAGAATTTGAAAATGCAAGCTTTAATGAGTTTTGCAATGAATATGACATCTCATAAGAATTTTCAGCACCCAAGAAATGGCTAGATTTATGCTGAATGGGAGCAAAATGCCTATGAGATTTTGGGTTGAAGCGGTGAACACAACTTGCTACATATGTAATAGAGTGCATCTTCGAAATTTTCTAAACAAAACTTCATATGAACTTTGGAAAGGAAAGAGACCAGATGTGAGCTACTTTCATATTTTCGGAAGTAAGTGCTATATTCTTCGAGACCGTGAGCAACTTGGGAAGTTTGAAAGAAAAAGTGATGAAGGAGTATTTATTGGATATTCGACTCATAGTAAAGCCTATAAAGTGTATAATCAAAGAACGAAGAAAGTGCAAGAATCCATGAATGTTGTAATAGATGATACATCCTTGATGAGTGATCATGTGGCTGAAGATATAAAAAGACCAAATTTATAGGTGGTCACTGCAGATAAAATAGCAGCAGAAAGTGAATTACAGCAAGTTACTGCAGATGGAGCAGCTGCAGAAGATTCAGAGATAGTTACTGTTAAGGAAGTAACTGCAGAAACTGGAGAATGTTCAGTTAATTCAGATGATGATGCAGTCAAGTCACTAGAAGATAATCTAAACAGAGGCTCTTCATCACAAACCCAAAGAAACCAACCAGAAGAAAATGTTATCGGGGATTTAAGCGAAAGAAGAAGTACAAGAGAGAGAAAAAGGGTAAACTATAGAGAGCTTGCTGGATACTTATGCTATACTTCCTCACTAAAACCCAGAAATGTTAAAGAAGCATTACAAGATGAATACTGGACAATAGTTATGCAAGAATAGTTGATTCAATTTGTACGGAATGATGTGTGGGAACTAGTGCCAAGACCACCGGCTACTAATGTAATCGGTACAAAATGGGTGTTTCGGAATAAAATAGATGAGAAGGGTAATGTCATCAGGAACAAAGCAAGACTAATAGCTCAAGGATACTCTCAGGTGGAAGGAATAGACTTTGATGAAACATTCACACCTGTGGCACGACTTGAATCGATCAGATTATTACTGGGCATAACTTGTGTTAAAGGTTTCAAACTTTACCAGATGGATGTTAAGAGTGCTTTTTTGAACGGATTCATATAGGAAGAAGTCTTTGTGGAGCAATCGAAAGGTTTTATCGATTCAGCTCATACCGATTATGTTTATAAACTGAAGAAAGCACTTTACAGTCTCAAACAAGCACCGAGGGAGTGGTATGAGAGACTCACTCAGTATCTTGTCAAGCAGGGGTATAAATGAGGTAACGTTGACAAAACCATGCTTATTAAAAGATGTAAATAAGATTTTATGATAGCACAGATTTATGTCGATGACATTGTATTTGGTGCTACACGTTCAAAAATGGTAGAAGAATTTGTTAAACTGATGACGTCGGAATTTGAAATGAGTACGGTTGGTGAGTTGAACTTTTTCTTAGGTTTGCAAGTAAAACAGATGAAGAATGACTTCTTCATATCGCAAACAAAATATGTTCACAACATGATCAAAAAGTTTGGTCTTGAGAAAACTAGACATGCACGAACACCCATGAGTAGCTCAATGAAGTTGAATAAAGATGAAAATGGGAAAAGCGTTGATGAAAGCCTATATCGAAGCATGATTGGTAGCTTATTGTACTTGACTGCAAGTAGGCCAGATATATGCTACAATGTTGGTGTATGTGCTTGATATCAATCAAATCTGAAAGAAACACATATGACAGCTGTTAAAAGAATCTTCAGATATGTGAATGGAATGTCAGATTTTGGGATTAGGTATACATCGAATTTTACATCTTATCTTGTTGGATATAGTGATGCAGATTAGGCTGGAAACTTAGATGATCGCAAAAGTACTTCAGGGGACTGCTTCTTTTTGGGAAACAATTTGATCTCGTGGTACAGCAAGAAGCAGAATTTAATTTCACTTTCAACTGCTGAGGTTGAGTACATAGCTGCAGGCAGTTGTTGTTCACAGTTGCTCTGGATGAAGCAAATGTTAGAAGATTATGGAATTGATCATAAAGAATTAACAATTTTATGTGACAATAAAAGTGCGATCGATATCTCGAAGAATTCTGTTCAGCATTCGCAGACGAAGCATATTGATCTTTGACATCATTTTATTCGAGAACTTGTGGAGAGCAAGACAATCATTTTATCTCATATATCAACCGAAAAGCAGTTGGCGGGTATTTTCACAAAACCTCTTGATACGGTAAGATTTGAACAACTTAAAGGAGCCTTGGGATTGTGTGTCCTCTCTCAATAATTTCTATTTTTTTAAATTATTAATTAAAAAAAGGGGGGGAGGGCCAAAACGCAGCGTCTTCTATTAGGGGATTAAATCCCTAACTTTTGTCTCATTCTTCTACATCTGTTACCGCCTTCACTCCCATACAAAACATTGGTCTTCAAATCAACATGTGGCCATTCTCTTCATCTCTTCTCTTCGATTGATGCTCTACACATTGGTCTCTCCATTGCAAGCATTATTCTTCCTAGCAAGCTTCATCTATCGAGTCTCTAAGATGTGGGCAATGTTCCCTTGTTTTGTGGTAAGCTCTCGGTGGTATTACTCCTCTTCCATAGTTGGTGTTTCAATCTTGGTTTATGGTGGCTATTCCTCATCTGGTAATAGATTTTCCTCTCTCTTTATCAACTGTTGGGTTATCCATGAAGGTGAAGTTAATGTTCGGTCTCGTTGGGTCTCTTTGGGTTTGCATTTTCTGGTTGAAAATTTGACTGATTTCATGAGCTATCACTTTATTGAATTGGTTTTTGTTGAATTTGGTTTAAAGTATTTTGGAAGCCTCAAATCTTATTGAGTGTGGTTCTGGCCAAATTGTGGGTTGAATAATTGTGGTGGACTTTGGAACTTGGGTATTACTATCTGTTGGAGTTTGTACTGAGTGAAATGATATCTAGGTATTAGAATTTCTGCCTTGTTGCTTCTGATTAGTCACTACTGCAGTATGGGTAAAAAAAAAGAAAAGGTGCTCTATCCAATTTCGGAGAAACCATCAGCAGCTCCTACGCGACGCTCAAGTCGATTGCAGTCTCTTCCAGGCTCTGAAAGAAGCTTTACAGGAGCCGGATCATCTTCAACAGTCCCCATTGATATTCCAGATGTTCAGGATCAAAATGACCATTTTGATGATGTTTATCGAGTAATTGAGGCTTTGGTCGAAGAGTCTTCATCAGAATCTGACGCACCTCCTTCACCTCACTTTGTGCCACAGTCGGTCCCTCCTTCAGCTCTAAGAAAGCGCTTCAAGATGAAATGCAGCAAATCGGTACGCCCACTTAGATTTCATCCCACTGTCAGATTGCCAGTAGATAAGGCTGTCTCTTTCAAGTTCTTTACTTCAGCTGCTGAAAAAAAAATGGATTACCTTGTTAGATACTGGGGTTGTGATGGATCGACCTATTAATCTGGATGAATTTCGCAGTCAGGGTCTGCACACTCTTCTTACCGATTGCTCCTTGCTTCATGCCTCCCTACTTCCACTACACTATGACTCTGTCCTGGTAAGGGAGTTTTATTCTAATCTAACAAGTGATATTCTAAATGTAAATGTTGCTTCTTTTGGTGTTGTCTATGTGAGGAAGATGTTCATTCGTTTTGATGCAATTCGGTTAAATGAGTTTCTGAGATTTGACAATGTGATTGATGATTCTCCATATGATGATGAGTGGGAAATATCAACTGATCAAATTGCGACAATCTTAACTGGTGGTAAACTCCATGCTTGGCCGTCGACTTCTGCTCTTCGATCTTCTATGCTTACACAGAAATACTTTGTTCTGTTCAAGCTGACAGTCACCAACTGGATGCCGAGTACTCATGTGGTGACTATATATCTAGCTCAAGCCAAGCTTCTTTACACTATAGGAATTGGAGTTTGCTTCAATCTTGGCTGCCACATCATCGACTCCATGCTGGCTATTGAGAGTAAGCCCCACTCTCTATTATATTTTCCCTGTTTAATCTCACTATTTATATTCCAATGGAGTCCCTAGGCTTGAATCGAGTATCTTGGAAACTGTTCCTTTGATGAACATTTCTCCAAGGATTTTAAAGCAACCACGAGTGGTGGACTTGCCATATGCTACCTCGGGTCCTTTGGATGCCTCGGGTCCCTTTGCCGTCAATCCCAATGCTGCTTTGTTCTCTGAGCTTGAGCGCATTGAAAGAGTTTTGCAAGCTACAACTGAAGCCATTCGTCAATTGAAGCATTAAGTCCTTTAGTCTCTAGGTGCTCCTTAAATACCTTTTTGTCATCTCTTGTCTCAAAGGGGGAGAGAAAACCATTACTAGCTTATGTTTCTTGCTTGTTGCCGGTTTGGTTGGATTTTGTTTGGTGTTAGCTTATGGTGGTATATGTACTTGACTGAGGGGGAGTATCAACAACTCATATGTCTTTAGATGTTCAATTACTGCCTACTTGTGTGTTGGTTTAAAAGTTGAGACAAAAATGCCAAAAAAGGAGGAGATTGTTAGGATTTATTCTAAATATATCATATCTTTATTTTTGGCATTTTTATTGGACATGGGAATTATAAATCTTGAGGATTTGCCTTAATTAGAGATTGCATGGTAAAAGTGAAAATTGAGTAATACGACATATGGGAGCTTGTGTTTGGATGAAATTCAAAAGCTTGTGTTTTAATAGGAATATGCTAAAAACACGTCACTAAAATAAAAAATAAAACCTAGTGGGTAAGCATGTGTTAAAAAAAATATAGAGTGTGTGATGTGTTCACGGGCAAGGGTTGACTACTCACATCAGGTTTTTTGCAAAAAGGGTGGACTATGTTGGATATTTTGTGTTGCGGCTCTGTTTTCTCACTATTTCTGTTGTGCTGATTGCGTGGGTCTTGGAGTAGCTTCTTTTATTCTGGTTTTATCTCTTACATGCAGTATACGTATGATGTGGAGTTGTTGATTTTTCTGGGTCCTTGAAGTTGACTGAAAGTTGCGGCACTGAGTTTGTTATGTGGCTGATGAGTTATTGACTTGATGCAGTGACAATTTTCTTTATATCAGTAAACAATTTTAGATTTGGAATTTATTGTTTGTTTGTTTTATTTGTTCTTGCTTTTGAGTAAAAATAGTTAGGAAAATCCTCTGACGAGGTTAACACGAGTCGGTCGTGTTATTGGGCGTGAAAATTTTTCACGAGTAGTTAGGTTGTGGGTTGGTTGCATAGATTAAGCTGTACGGGGTTAGATCAATTTTGCGTAATCGTTGCAAACTATAGTAAAAGTGATTAATTTAGGTAAGGGTCCTGTAGACGTAGGTAAAATGTGCTGAACTGCGTTAACAAATATCGGTATCTTTGTTACTTAACTTTCGTGAGATTTTACTTTACTTGTGTGCAAAATAATTTCAGAAAATCTGCGAAATATTCATAACTTAGGAATTTCAATAAGATTGAGAAATGAGAAGATATTATAAGAGTTGGCGCCCTTTGAACCAAAGAGAATAACTGACAGGAGCACTTTGAAACTGTAACTTATCCAATTCTAACAGTACTTTCTGGGATCATCATCAAACATCTTTTAAGGAAAGAAAAGAGAAGAAACTCGGGACATTTCGAATGGAGGGTTGTGTTCTTTGATTCATTCCCAGAATGGATCAAAGCAGGAAGGGGCTTATGTGATTCAAATTGGTATTCTCCACGGCGACTTCATGACTCTCCAACCCAATATGACTTTTCCTGCAAAGACAATCTCTTTCTCTGTTTCTTCTCTTCTCTGATCATTTTCTTTGTGAAAGTCACTTACTTGAGGCCAGAGTTTCTTCTCTCTATTTTGTTTGTAATGCATCTTGTTCTTTCTGTGTGTTTAGGGGGATCGATTTATACCCAGCAAGCCAGCAGGAGTTTGATGAACCTTTGATCAAGCCCGCACTTTGTTGAGTGATAGGACTGATGGAGTTCATAAACCCAAGTTTGGAGTACGTTTCTTCTACGCTGCAAGTGTCCTGATGGCTTTCTTGGATGTGGTTGATAGGAATCAGTCTCATTGAGAAATTGGTAACGTGGTTGCTTGTTTTGTTACGGTTTCTGGTTCTCTTATAATTGCCTGTCTATGATTTTTGAATTTTTGTGTTAAGGGATCTTGTGAAAATGTGCTTCCATGTTCTGATAACTGTAGGTTGATTATTCACTCTTGTTTCTTCTTATGTGGCAGGAGGTGTATGGACATAAATTGATAGATAGTTTATCTATGGACTCTGATGAGAGACCATATAAGATGTTGGTATCAGAGTTAGGCCAAAATCGATTGGAAAATCTATTCGTTACATTGATCAGATGCAAAATGATGACGCAGAGGCGTTGAGTAATAACCTCGATGATTACTTAAGGTATACGTCCTGATGATAGCATTAGTAATGACGAGATATATTTAGTCCAATATCAGAATTATGAGCTTCTGATATAGGAGTTAAATGGTTACGGTGCTCATTATTGAACTTTGATTCAGACTAGCTCATGATGTTTTTGTGGAACTCTAGGTGGCAGCTAAGATGTTGGAGGCACCTAACGTTAGTGATGACTTCTATGCGAACGTTATGGGTTGGGGAAAGAACAATATTGCTGTTGTTGCTTTGGCCTCAGCATTGTACTTCTGGAGTACAGAAACCTGCAAAGTTGAGAAGAAGTTGATGACACTGATCGCCTGACAAGGGTAATCTGGTCTCAAGATGGCAGAAATCTAGCAGTTGGTTTCATGCACTCCAAAGTTCAGGTTTGGGATGCTGAGCAAGTTTCTGTTTTTTAGTGATTCAGAAACTGCTTTAGATCTTGAAATGACTGTAACATTTAACATTTTATTTGTTTATATCACATATTCGAAACTTGGGAGGTCACAGATTAAGGGTAGGAGCAATTTCTTGGAGCGATGGAACTTTGAAGGGCAGGAGCAATTTCCTGGAGTGATGGAACTTTAACTTCAGGAAGCTGAGACAAATACATTATCAATCATGATGGTACCAACCCTTCAGCAGTGACATGAGACACTAACTTAACACCGAAAAATAATATCAAAAACTATTTTTTTTAAAGAATAAGGTATTCGGTACAGCTCGAAAGAAACTAACTTTATTAGTCCCAGTCCTACAGCTAGCTGTAGTTTCACTGTTAAGCAGGTAATTTGCAGTTGGTCTCGTCTTGAGCAAACCAGTATCTATTGAAAACCCAAGTTGAATCAGCTGCAACAGGCTTGTCATCCTGGTTACGGTGCCATGTAAAGTGAGCATGAGTCCTGTTCTTTATATCAAGAATTGCATGTCCGAAGCTCGCTTCCCTGAACGCTGAGTACTCAGGTTGTGGCGCACTAAACCTGCATACATTAACCCAAGTAAGTAATACTGTAGTATCTCCTTCCTTATCTCAGGATTGATTTCAAAACCTAATCGTGTAGTGTCTTACTCCGCTGCAAGCCCTTCAATGTTTCCACCATCTCCAAGCGTAAAGTACATTGGTGCTGAAGAATCATTTACTGGGAAAGACAGTCCATTTGTGATGTTGTACTTTATATTTGATATTCGAAACTGCAATCATGGGATATGACTCCATTATATGAATATTCAAGGAAATCAAGACTAAACTTAGTGCGGATTTTTTTTTTTACCGATCGTTCATAGGAATGCACGTGTCCTGCAAAGACAAGATCAACTTTATTTTGGACAACCCATTTCTCGAACTGCACTCGCATGGTTTCTCCTTCCATGTAATGGTAACCGTTGCTATTATACCATGGAGAGTGGACAAGGATGATTAGCCAAGGAGTCTCTGATCTGTTCACCTTTGGAAATTCTTTCTCAAGCCATTGGTACTGTGGAGTATATTTACCTGGACATGATCGATAGATACTCATACACCAATCAACAGCAGCAGCAGGTTTATTCAACTAACAAAAATCATGCAAGCCAAGGCGTATCTTACCATAGGCAGAGTAAGAAGAAAGTACGATAATGTAGGCAGATGCACGCTTAACAGAATACCATAGAGGAGACGTGCTCCCTGAGGCCTGGTATGGTGTCGGGCACCGATGGTTATATGGCTTAAAAGGCTCAATTTCCCCCTGAAACATCATCAACCAATCCAAATTAAGCTGCTTTAAACCTATGAATTTTGATCATAAATGCTGAATATCCAAGTTGAAAGGGGGTTTACAATGTCTTGATCAAAATCAATTTCATGGTTGCCAGGTGTCCAAATCCATGGCTGATAAGCAACACTACGTTCAACCAGACGACCCCATGTATCCCATCTCACACTATCGTGGTTAGGATAGTCATCGGCATACGAAAGATCACCGAGGCACAGCATAGCTTGCGCGTTCTTGTTAGATATGTAGTGACTCAAAGTCTCATTTGACGCATATGTTTGTCCCAAATCACCTGAACCGGAACTCGTCCTAAAATGAGCACCATATCAAGAAGCAAAAAAGTTGAGTAGTTTCCTTGTACACTTACCAATAATGCCAAATGTATATGGGACGTCAGGACCTGGTGCAGGAGGAGTGCTAAAGTGAAATTGACGCACTGATTCGTCACATGCAATCTCATAAAAGTACTTGGTGTCATACTGCAGCATTAGAAGGAAAAACATATTCGCATCAGCCAAAGAGTATCGTCAATTCTGTTGGCATACGAATCGGAAAGAAGAACTCTATTGGATAAATAACCTCTAGTTCTTTGATGGTAGCGTGGTGTATGTAGCCAGAAGTATAAGTGTAGTATTTATAAGTAATGGTACTGGCTTTTGCCACCTTCTTCTCACAGGGCTTTTTTGCAGGCCAATATGTGACAGTATCCGGTGTAGGTTCAACAGGGGTAATCCATGAGATGATAATAGCCCGCCCAGTATGGTCCCCTTGTGTTATGTGAACCTGCACATTATCAAACTTTGCTCATCAAAGAAAACAAACGCAACCATTGCAATGAAGCTTGTGGCAGAAAAAGGCGGCAACTTTACCTGCTCAGGTGCATTGTAGCCTTTAGGCGGAGGATAGTCCTTGAGCGGCATGTCAATGGATGGTTGAGCCTTCCTGACATATTTGCTGGTGATCCCTCCATAGGATGGTTTGACTATGGTGAATAACAGAGCCAAAAGAATTGCACTCCCACACCAAGCCTTGGAAGCCATGTAGATAGTAGCTAGGTTTAAAATGTTTGCGGATTTCTTCAAGAGAAGATGATGATCTTATTTATAGAGGTTCGAACTTCGCTTTCGGTTAAGATATATTGGCTGATATACAGTAGATGTTGTTTGCATAAAAGGAATATTCTGAGTAAAGTGCTTTAAGGTTATGACTCCACGCTTCTTGGAGATTTTTTTTCTTCTATTATATTAACTCCAATTTCAGTCCAGTTCTTCAATTATATTTTTATTTCATTAAATTTTATTTATATATTTACATGACTTTGAAAAAATATATAAATAAAATTTAAATTACATAAATATATAAATAAGATTTATTGAAATATAATAAAAATGATGTGTTTGAAAATAGAAAATTTATGAAAAAAAAGGGGTACAACCTTTTGTATTCGAAGATGTCCCCGAGTAGATAATGTGCCGTGGCATTATTTTTACTGTTCCCAAATATTCATATGTAGTTTCAGTATTGCATACTGATTCATTCAACTAGGAAGACTTGAAAGGGATTAAGAAATGAAAAAAAGGTATTAATAAATAAAAAAATTGGTAGTTAATGTGGATAATAAAAAAAATCAATGATCACCAAAAATTATCTTTATAAAATTAATAATTAAAAAATATCATTTAAAAATATGTAATTCTTTTTTTTCAATAATACAAATTCAACAAACATGAAGGATCTAACATGAATTTTTCTTAATTTTATTAAGTAATTTATTTGTCCCCTATATCACATTTTAAAGAAACAAAGAAAAGTTACAAAACTTTCTTGTTTTGTTTTTATCTATATTTTCATCTTCTATTTTAGTAAAAGAATTTATTTGTTTGAGTTTTTAATATTTGTTTCTACTTAGTTTTCAAATTTTATGAAAACTATAAAAAATGGTTTCTTTGATTTTTTTCATAATGCGATTTATTATCAACTAAATATATATTATTTAATTATTTAATATATTAATTTTTAATAAAAATATGAATAATTTAATTTTAATTAATAATTTAATTTAATAATTTATAATAAATTTGGAATATATTCAAATATATAAATTTCAAATAAAATTTCATTTAATAGTTAAAATATATTTAAAATAAATATTAATTATAAAAAATTTTATTGATAAAATACTAATAAAAATATATAATAGGTTTAAATAAATTTAATTAATTAAAAATAATTTATTTTTGAACTTTATCTAATATGTAATTATTATTAATAATAACAATATAACTATATTCACATCAATGATCAAACTTTTTTCTTTTTATTTGAAGAAAAGCGGAAACTAAAAGAAAAATTTGAAAATTGAAAGTAGAAATATTGTGCAAATTGGGGAAAATTAAATTGAATTAGCAGTGGGGTTACTAAGAGACTACTGTAGTATGAAAGTATTGAAGGAAAAAAAAACTCCAAAGCTCTTCTAATTAATAGAAAATTAGACACTAAAAAATTCAATAAAATTTCTAGCACTTTAAGAAAAAGAAAAATAAATGTTAATCATTACAAAAAAGTGAGTTAAAAAATTATAAACTCTTTAAAATACATAATATTAATTAATCACATATTTTAAATACATTATTTGGTTAAGAATTTTGAGTGTCTTTAGAGAGTTTTAAAATCACAATTTAATTTAAAATTTTAAAAATTTGAAATATGATTTCAAGAGATTATCTTTATTTATCAAAAAATTTGAAGTTTAATTTAAAACGAGATTATTAAATGAAAATTAATTGATTTATTTTAGTTTATAATAGCTTATTAATTTATAAAAATTAACCAATTAATTAATAAAATAATTAAATTTTAACAACAAGAGTTTTTAAAATAAATCAAACAAAAAAAATAAAACCAAACAAACAAATTGACTAGTTCAGCGTTTATACTTTGAGTAAGTTAGTTTTTAAAATCATTACTATAATCTTTAACACTAAAAATAATTTAAAAATACGAAAGTCCATAAAATTTTAATATTTTGCAAGGGATGAAGATGATCTAATTAAAGATAAAGACAAAATTTTGTTGACTTCCAAGTAGATCAAAATTCGTTGATCAATGATTGTATAAAATTTTTGAATATTTTTCAATTTTCAATATTTCAATCCGATTTATTTTAGATTTATTGATTAATTAGTTTTTTAAATTAATAAATTCTTATAAATTAAAATTAATTAAATAATTTTTATTTAACATCTTTTCTTAATTAACTTTAAAATTCTAAATTAACCTTATATTTATCAATTTAACTTTATTTTAAAAACATATTATGCTTTTATTTTTATAGATATGCATCTATATTAACTATCTAAATACTTAATTATTAAATATAATGTCACTTTTCTAAACTATATATATTACATGCAGTAACCATAAATTTATCAATAAGAATACATCTATGTTACCAAAACCTCTTAATGCGTCCCATAATGAGATTTACTTGGGGAGATCAATATTATCTATCTCTATTATCTTTGATTTCTTAAACTTTTGAAGAGATATTCCGTTTTTGCTTTTTAGCGTTTAGTTTTTTTTTTTCAGTTAGTTTTGTTTTTTTAAATAAAAACAAAATTTGTTAATATTAATTTATTTATATTTTTATTATTGATGATAGTTACGTATTAGATAAAACTTAATTAAAGATAAATTATCTTTAATTAATTAAATTTATTTTAATCTCTGATATAATATTTATTAATAAATTATCAATAAAATTATTTTTTAAAACTAATAATTTAAAATTTATTTAAAATATATTTTAATTATTTAATCAAGTTTTATTTGAAATTTATATATTTTGAATATAATTTAAGTTTAATTATATTTATTAATAATTATTTAATTAATTTCATTATAAAATTAAATAAATTATTAAATAAAATTAAACATTTCATAAGTTTCGTTAATAATTAATTTAAATTTATTAAATATATAATATTAAATTAAATTATTCATAATTTTTATTAATAATTAATTTATCAAATAGTTAAATTATATATATTTAGTTGGAAAAAAACAAAAACCACTTTTTGTGACTTTCATAAATTTTAAAAACTGGAAGAAACCAAAGCAAAAAACATAAATAAAGTATTTAAACATTTTTTTACTAAATTTAGAAACAAAAAAAGTCAAAAATAAAAAATACGATTTTAAAATTTTGTGAAATGAGATTTTATAATAAGATAAAAGAAGTAAACATTTTACTTTATTTTCTAGTAATTTAATTATTTTAAAAAATAAATACCGTACTAGTGTATAGCATTAGAAATATTAAGAGATAGTTTTTTATTAACTTATTATTTAATTAAACTAAAAAAATAAAAAAACAATTATAAAGACTTTGCCTTTTAATTTAAAAAAATTTAGCAAAAATTTATTTAAATACTTCTTATATCATAAGATCTTAATAAAATTTTTAAATAAATAAAGTAATTTTTTTAAAATAATACTTAAAAAGAGAGATGAACATATTTAGAATTTGTTAAATTCTTACCCAATTGGGTTGAATATTTTAAACTTGCCGAAAGAAAAAGAAGAAAAGAAGTGCAAAAATAAATAAGAATTTATCACGGGTAGCCTATAGGAGTAGTCGAGTTAGTGAAGTGGGGGACATAGAGTCAAAAGATCTTGTGTTCGAATCCCCTATCTAAATTGTCTCGATCAAGCCTTTAGTACAGGGTTTACCTAGTACAGAGTATTCGATTGGAGTGATTTACAGGCTATTGCATTAATTTAGATATTTATCTAGTGCGTTTCTAAAAAGATGACAGCTGCGAGTTCCTTCGGTAAAGAAAAAAAAGAGAGATTTATCATGGGTAGATCCTTTATTCTTTATCATACCTCAAAATCTTACATCGATAACAAACTATTAACAAACATGATCTACTACATAATCTTATCTTTTCTATTCTAATTATTTTTAATTAAGATTATCACTTATCCTATTTGTATACAATCATCATCTTATCATTTCTTTGTATTTCTCCTAAGATTTGATAAGATCCAACCTTATCACTATCAAATACAGATGTATACTTTCAATAAAAGTCTACATACATTACCTTACTCTTCTTTCTACACAAACTCTTACATAGAAGCTTGAGACTTGAGAGTCCTTAAAACTCTCAAATGTACTTGGATTGCTACAATCCTGCTGGGAGTTGCATACCAATTGTTCTTTCCTGCTAAGGGCTTCAAATCATCAACTTAAGAGCATAAAATCTTTCTTTGGGTATAAAACTGAGAATTCAATGAAAAGCATAAATCACTATTGAAGATGGGACCTCAACAATCCGGTAAGTTCCCTTACACTAGCTCTCATTAACCCTTTCTCTCTCTCTCTCTTTTTCTTCTAAATTATATTTGCAATCAAATCTTCTATTTTACTTTAATGCATATAGTGATTGTTCATCTTTATATGCTTCTCGATATTAAAATGTTTTGATGAGTAATTGTCTTTTTTTTTTCTTTCAAAATATCAAATTTGATGAAAGCAACCATTTGCATACTCTTCATATACTAAAAATACATAATTATTATCTTTTGAATGAATATATTTCTTAATTTGCTTGAAATGCTATAATCTCGTATAATTTGTATAAAATTCTATGAAATATTAACACGCATTTAAGTTAATTGTTATAAAATATTGACAGATATGTAAAAATAAGGATTAGATCTCTTATTTCAGTTATGGTATGCTTATTATATTCTATCAAATCTCATCTATACATTTACGTGAGACCCATATAAATATATGAATGAGATTTAATATAGCAAAGTTGAAACAGATTAACTCAAAGAAATAATTTAATGGGCTGAATAAGAACAAATTACAAATGATTTAAGAAGTGAAAGGTCTAAAAAGTTTTATTTATTCTGTAAACAAACAACAACAACTTCTACAGTGCACAATGCTTCATGCTTTGCGAGTGTTGGGAGGGCTATTTCCAAGAGGCGAATATCAAAAATTGCACGATTCCAATTCTTTATAACGCACTATAAATGCTTAATTTAAGATGACTACAAATATTGAAGGATTCTTAACACAATTTGGTGCATGAGGAAGACCAAGCAAACGTATATTTATGGAAAAAGATTGATTAGGTCCTTGATTTTAATTAGTTTTTAATAATTACCATACCGATGCAATGAGAAGGGTAAAAAGATAATCTATATTTATATATTCTTTAATTTAATAAAAGTTTGTAAAAGGAATCTTTAGTTACAAATTATAGATTCAAATTTATTGGATAAAATAAAATTAAGGTAATAAAATAAAATTTTTAATAAACAAAGACTAATTTATTTTAATCACAAAAATCCACCTACTTTGATTTTTAGTCATTGAGAATAATTATAAATTATGCACCTAACAATTAATTACTTTTTTATATTTTCTAATTTATAAATAATTTAAAATAACATAAATATTTTATAGAACTAAATAAAAATTTACCTCTTTTACCTTGATTAAAAATAGTTACCGTATTAGTAATGTTCCAAAACTCTAGAATGTTCCCAAGATTCTGGTAAATCATGGAAGATATCCAATATCTTTGTTACCTTTTATGCGTTATACTAAATTATGAGTTCTTATAACA
Source organism: Erythroxylum suave (assembly GCA_027563595.1). Lineage (NCBI taxonomy): Eukaryota > Viridiplantae > Streptophyta > Magnoliopsida > Malpighiales > Erythroxylaceae > Erythroxylum > Erythroxylum suave. Next base: position 31,094,482 of record JAOSBN010000007.1, read on the forward strand.
CTTAAACACAAAGTGTGTGTTTTAACTTTCTTCTTAACCTAGAATGTGAAGAGACTAGATTATTCAGAACCATGCATAACCTCAAAGAACACGGTGTTCAGATCGTCGTCTCATGCCTCTTGTTCATGGGTTTTCTCTACGTGATGTTTCTCAACCCGGGTTTCAGATCCATACCTCTGTTTCGAGGCCAGGGTTGTTCGTGTTTGTCCAAGACGGTAAGCGAAAATCTTTTGTTGAGTTTTCAGTATTATCATTGCATCTCCTTCCTACGTTTTCATGATTCTCTCTTTATTTACTGTGTATTTACTGTTTATGTATATACATATTCATCACTTGTTTTCAGAGCTTAGAGAGTGAACAAGTGGACTTGCTTGGAGGAGTTTTGGCGGAAACAGCAATGGAGAACAGGACTTTGATAATTGCAATGGTGAACAAAGCCTACGTAGAGGGTGATAGGCCAATGTTGGACGTGTTTTTGAACAGCTTTTGGCTGGGAGAAAATACCAGGGACTTGGTCAATCACCTGTTGATTGTTACTGTGGATCGGACATCTTACGAAAGGTGCAGGTTTCTCAGGCTTCACTGTTACAAGCTCGAAACTGATGGCGTCAATTTTAATGGCGAGAAGCTTTACATGTCTGCGGATTTTATCAAAATGATGTGGAGACGAACCCTGTTTCTCGGAGACGTGCTCAGGAGAGGTTACAACTTTATTTTCACGGTACGTTTTTGGTGCAGATTAATTTCTAATTATAATAATTGGCGTTTTCGTCATTAAATCGATTTAATACAAGATAAACTTTGAGATACGATGTTATTTTACTCAAGAAGAGTTTAGAATTGCATCCCTAATTACATCCGATAACCTTATGCTAATTTAATTTCTCCATTTCAGGACACTGATGTATTGTGGCTAAGAAATCCATTTGAACGATTAAGCTCAGATGAAAATACAGATATCCAAATTAGTACTGATAATTTCAACGGTTATCAATGGTCAGAAGCAAACCCCATAAACACTGGTTTCTACATAATCAGGTCAAATAACAAGACGATATCATTGTTCGATACATGGTATGCGATGAAAGATAACTCTACAGGACAGAAAGAGCAAGATGTTCTAAATCGTATGGTAAGAGAAGGTGTGTTTAGAAAGCTTAGCCTTAGAGTGAGGTTCCTGGACACCACGTATTTCAGTGGCTTCTGCGAAGATAGTAGGGATATTGGAGCAGTAACTACGGTTCATGCCAATTGTTGCAAAACTATCAGGGCAAAGATCGCTGATCTGAAGGATGTTATTAGAGCTTGGAAGAGTTTTAGAAGCTCGTCCACATTCAACGATACGTCAGTACTTAGAAAGCTCAATCATGCCGCGTGCAGAAATTCTTGGAAGCAATGATTTTACAACTTCGATGTATTGTGTCATACTTATTGATTTTTTTTATTTTAATATACTTTTTTTTAGTATTATTTGTACATATATATCATATAATCAGCTAGCTTACTTAAATGTACGAACTGAAAAATAATAGTCAATTTCTTATCTAGTGATGGTCCAAATAGATATTATTTATAATTATTATGCATAACCTTAGAAGAAAATTAATTCCTACTAAAAGAAGAGCCTTTGGAGTTTTATGTTCTAAGAAAGAGATTATGACGTTAAAAAGAGTTCATGCTTATCTCAAGAAGATCAACAAACCTGCAGTTAAAGCAATTCAGGTTACTTACCGTTCTTTCTTATTTGTTTGGAGATAGTATTAGGATGATTACGGATTTTAGTTTCTTGTTATAGATTCCCGATGGAGATGTCATTGATTATGTGTTATCTCATCTTCAACCGACATTTAACCATCTAAAGGTTAAGGGAAAGAGACCTATGGTATTCTTCTACTCTGCGTGAGCTCTTTCTGTTTCATTTTCATGTCCGGATCACCAAATGTGATTGAATCATCACTATTTTATGTTGATACCATAAGATCCGTCGGATAGGCTAAAAAACAATGATGCCATGGAGACAATTGCAAAAATATATCAGCTATGGACAGATTTTTGTGAATCATGTCTAAAAGGAAATGTTCCACATTAGAAAGGACTCATAAATCTAATGTTTTAAGGTTTTTAGTTGAAGTATAGTGTCAAAACCCACGAGTATATTTGAATACTAGGCCCATGATGTGGATTTTTCATGAAAGTAGGCTACCCAGATCCAACAAATGGTATCAGATCCGATGGGTCGGCAAGGGACGAGTATGGAGACAGTAGTCAAATCTCGTGGTTACCTTCCCACGAAGAAGAGCAGGGAGACTCCTGGTAGGGACTAGTGGAGTAGAAGGGCTCTTGGTGACACCATATACTTGAGTTGCTAAAAAAAAGGCAGAAAAAGACTTTTGTTCAAGGGGGAGCTTAAGCCCAACGTGTAAGTTCACACTTGAGTGGGAGATTGTTGGAACGTCAAATGTGAGTAAGAATCCTACGTTAGAAAGAGATGGAACTAGTGAAAGACATATAAGTAGAAAAGACCCATAAACCTAATGCCTTAAGTTTTTAGGTTGAAGTATGGTGTCAAAACCTACGAGTATGTTTTATTACAAGGTCATGATGTAGATCTCCCATGAAAGTGGGCTCCCTAGATCCAATAAAGAAGACCAGTTAGAAGAGATTCAATAGGCACTGGACACGAGGTTAGTCCTGTAACTCTAGCTCTATAATGTAAATAAGAAATAGGAAAAACTAGTGAACCTAACTCATCAGCTTCTGACAAGTTGTTACAGCGGCGCACTCACCAATTGCCATTCATTGGAGCACCGTGCTCGCCAGCTCAACTCCCTGCTCACTTGGGATTGCGTAAGGGGGAGTAGAGACCCATTTCCAGCTAGCCCATTTGGAGTGGCGTGCCATTTGGAGTGGCGTGCCATCTAGAGCGGCATAAGGGAGATCAAAGACCCATTTAGAGCTATGCAAGTAGAGACTTAAGGGGTAAAGTGGCGATAACGAGTGATTACAATGCAAGGGGGAACAGGGGAGGTGTCCTCGCCTTTAACCCATATCCAGATCTAACGAAAGTGACCCAAACCATCGGAGAGACAATAAAAGCAAGTAACGCCAAGGCCCATGGGAGCTCCATAGTAGCATCCATGGTGCTGGGTTCCGCTACTACCGATGATGGTGGGCTGCTTAATCAAGTGGTGGAGGTGTTCCTGGTCGACAAAATCTGCAAGTGCACAGAGTCGTTCCTAGTACTCACACATTAAGTATTCCAAGGTCGAATCCCACAA
>JAOSBN010000007.1:31097859-31137640 GCA_027563595.1 Erythroxylum suave
ACATCAATCAATCCATAAAACATCAACCAATCCACAAAATAGGCTACATCCTTAACCCTAAATGGAGTTTAGTTCCATAACATCACAACAAAACCAGAACAGAGAGAAGCAGATGACATTAATTGCAGTAGAGAGAGAAAGTTAAGATAACACAAAATAGGCTTGCTTCTCTTCCCTTTCTTCCTCTTCTTTCCTCTATTTTTGTGCCTCCACTATTTTGCCTTGCTTTCAGTGCCAGATCCCCCTATTTTCGTCTTTAAAACGAGTATATATAGTGTCTTGGGGTCAAAGAAACCTAGTTTTCGCGAAACAGGGGAATAAAAATCGTATCTGCACCGTAGCTGTTCATTAAGTGGACATTATGTCCGCTAAGCGGGCAGCTACGGGTCTGTTAAAAATTTTTCTCCGCTGATGTCCGTTTGGCGGACATACACTGAACATCTTCAAAAACGTGCCCCTTTGACTCTTCAGCTAGTCAAATCTCTCTTTGGGTTCTTCATGAAGGTTGTAGAGTTTAGAGTCCTCTTCAAAATCATACTTGAATGAATCTAATCCGACATCTCCAATAAAAATTATGTGATTTGCCCCAAAATCTCTCCAATTGTACCTATTGAGCAATAAAGTTAAAATGTGAGAATTAACCAATTAAATTGCATGATTCACATGAAGATAAGTCAAATTAGCTCCAATTTATCCCAAAATCATATATAAATAATTTTACTTATCAGTTCCCCGCTCTCTCACGTAAAGTCGCTCAGAGAGCTAAACCAGGAGTTGGCGTCTCTAGAGTCTCTAAGACCCATCGATCTTCCTTGACTGCTGATGCTTAGAGCAAACAACTTCAATTCTAGCAACATAAAATCCAAATGAAGCATTACCTTGATTTCATGAAGGATGACATTGTTTGTCCTCCCCTTGAACTCCTGCAAGTAGGGGAAAAAGCAAGGTTGAATACACTTGAGGGATCCTTCTAAAGCAAACATCTTGCATTTCCAATTATCAAGGCCTGGGCTAATGCACGGTGGAGTAAACAAGGTTTGGAAAAAAACTTAACTCACTGAGGATGACATGATAATATTCAAATTTGCTTTAGATAGTAATTTGAATGATATAATTTTAACGAGTCCTTGATATTGGGGGACAACCCATGTTCTTAAAGAAGTGAAAGCTAGGGATTCCTTTTAATAAGGAATGTGTTGAATTTTTCCCAATTGGGTCCATTTCCATAATCTACCCTTTGAATTGTGAACTGTGCAAGGGTTAACTTTTCTTGCTAGTTCCTTGGGTAAATCACTAGGTATGGATGCACAGACATTAGGTACAGAAAGGATAGAATATGTAAAAAATATGCATAGAAGTGAGTCAACAGGCTATACTATTAGATTGTCTTACCTTAGTGAATATAGGGAGACGATGACTATCATATCCTTGGAAGCCACACAATGGTAAGAAATGGGTTCCAACTGGCAAGAGGTATAAAACAGTTTGGCAAGAGGAGTTAATAAGGATTGAAGTTAAAGTTCGCACTACAGTTCGGAGGAAGATTCATGAGCAACCTACCCAGATTCCTTTAACCGAGAGGGACACAGGGGAGCATCCTGAAGTGGTTAACAGATAAAATAAGGGTGATCCTAATTCTGAGTAGGAACAATCATTATATCATATTACACAGAGTCCAAAATTGCCAGAGTATGATAGTACTATTGATGTAATGCAAAGTAAGACAGCTGGAGTTTCTATAAAGGAACTAGGATTCGAGAAGGTTGTGGAGGTTACTCGACATATTGCGATTGTTGATGTAGTGCCCAAATTGTTAGCTATCGATAACTCTAGAGCAGATAATATGAAGCATTTAGAAACTGGCGTAGAACAATTCAACTCACAATATTTGGAGCAATGCCAAATGAATTAGGCCAAGATGTTGACTCTAGTAGCAACTATTAGGCAACATGAGGCCTCTAAGACTAGGCTGGGTTCTGGAAAACAAACAACAATGGAAAATTTCAATGATAACAGTATGGCAAGTCAAGGGTATGAGATTATCATTTCTCATATTGTAGCACATCCTAGGGTAGAGCAAGTCTTGGCATTGAATTGTATTTCTTCTGCTTATATGACAATAGGTTCCAGTCAGGAAAGCAGTTCAGACTTGGCAGCAGAGGACTGTGATTCCCTATCACCTGTAGCCCTAGTTTCTAACATTCTAGGAGATTTTTGTATGCAATCAAAAACTGCAAAAAGAAAGTCAACAAGGCATAGAAAGAAAAATCCTGAATACTAATAGTAGGGGGTTAACAAAGCATCATATCTTGCCATTTTTCAGGGCCATGAAGTATAAGTGGTGTCTTTAGTGGTTCTATTTGTGGTTTATCTTCCAGGTGAATATATTACCTTCCGTAAAGAGTTGTTTTTATCATATTGTAATATGATGACAGGTTTAAGGCCTTGAACTCCTTGTCATGTAGATCTAGTTTAAACTATAGTAAAAAGAATTAATTTTCAAAAAGTCAACAACAAACACAATTTCCAACATACTTACTCCAACCACAAATCATCAATTTGACAAAAGGTAGAAGAAGAAAAAAACCTTGGCCGCATATTTCTTAAGAATTCCAAAAAAATGAATGATGGGCTTTGGCATGCTCTCACACTCTCCTCCAATATCAAAATTTTGCTAGGATCTTTGCGTTTGTGCACCCCACAATCTATAATATGTAGCATAACGTAATGTACGCTACGACCACCAATGAGGTAGTCAAGGATGATTGACTGGAAAAGCCAGCAGCAACGCATAATAAACATGGTCATATCTAGCTCTTGACCTATATATTCTGCAAAATGTTTCAAAAGTCTTAAGTATCTGTAACATGCATTTTATATGATTGATTAAACCAAAGGTTTAAAGAGAATAAAACTAACTGCCTATGTTTATTTGAAATTAATGTTTGATAGAATGCCTTACAGTGAAGGAGGCAAGGAGCATGGGCCAGCAAGGGCAGCCTGGGCACCCACTTAGGGCCCATCCTCATAAGCAATAAAATAAGGCCTATTTTTACTCTCATAAAAAATAAAATAAAATAAAATAGAGCTCACTCTTAACCTTATAAAGAACAACAAAAGTATCATATTTTGCTTCTTTTTATTCTTTATAAGAGACCAAAAATAGGCAAAAATAGGAGCTCATTTTTTTACTTTACCCAAGGCCTATAAAATACTAGGAACGACTTGCAAGGAGTTTAGGTTGTTTAGCTTTTGCTTGGGATGCAAACTTTGTTCTATAACGAAACCATTAAATAAAGTGTGGATTCTTTTTTATAAGAACGAAAGTAACTTCTTCTTCCTCTAGTACAGTCGAATGCTTTGTGATATAAGCTTTTAGATGTGGTGGTTGGGGAGAAAGCGAGGTAGAAAATGTTTCTTATGTCCATGCAAAGTCCTTTGAGTTAAATCACTATTCATTTGACCCAAATCTATAAACCTTTCATTGGACTTTGTCAACTAATGTTGGTTTTTGAGGGGGCTTAAGGAGAAATTAGATCGAATTTAAGTGAGCTAATATACAACCAAGATATCATATCTCAACCTAAAATTTTATGTTAATAAGTTATGAGTCTTATTTTTATATATAACTCACTTCATTATTTTGTCTCTTTCTAAAGTTTGATTACTCCAATTATGAATTTTCTTTTTCTACAATATGATAATTAAAAATTAATGAATAATGAAATATGTATTTTTTTTAATCAAGGATTAACAGAGTTGTTAATAGTTGGGATTTTTTTAAAAAAATAGTGAAAAGTTAAGGTTCCTTTTATACGTGTTAAAATGTTAAAGCCTAAAATCAATTTTAATTAAAACCTTGGGATTTGATTTGACCCTTTCGTTAAATCAGATTCACTAATGTAATTTATAAATTATTATAAACATATAGATAATCAAAATAAGTGGTTTACAATGATAGTATGCAAGTTTGAAACATAATCTAATTTGAGTTTGAATTTAAATTAAAAAAATTCAATCTTATTTAAGAATTCTAATGATTCAAACTTAAGCTAAGTGTTTAGCTTAGGTTGTTTAGCTTCTGCTTAAGATGCAGACTTTGTTCTAAAATGAAACCATTAAGCCAAGTGTGGATTCTTTTTTATAAGAGCGGAAGTATCTTCTTCTCCCTCTACCACAATAGAACACTTTAGTGATATAAGCTCTTAGGTGTGGTGGTTGGGGAGAAAGTGAGGTAGAATAAATGTTTCCGATGTTCATGCAAAGTCATTTAAGTCGAATCACTATTCATTTGACCCAAATTTATATGTCTTTCATTGAACTTTGTCAACCAATGTTGGTTTTTTAGATTTGACCCAAATTTATTTGTCTTTCATTAAACTTTGTCAACCAATGTTGGTTTTTTAGAGGGAAAAGGAGAAATTGGACCGAATTCAAGTGAGCTCATATATAACCAAGACATTATATCTCAACTTAAAATTTTATGGTAATAAGTTATGTGTCTCATTTTTATATATAACTCACTTCATTGTTATGTCTCTTTCTAATGTTTGATTACCCCAATCGTGAATTTTCAACAATATGATTCTTACAAAAAATAATAAATAATGAAATATGTATTTTTTAACCAAGGATTAACAGAGTTATTAATAGTTGGGATTTTTTAAAAAATTGTGAAACGTTAAGATTCTTTTTATACGTGTTAAAATGTTAAAACCTAAAATCAGTTTTGTTTAAAACCTTAGGATTTGATTTGACTCTTTTGTTATTATAAATTATTATATATCATTAATAAAATTAATCATCTTAATTTAATTAAGTTTTGAATTAAATTTAACTTTGAAGTAAAAAAATTTTAACTTGAGATTCAAAAAATTTAATTCAATCCAATCTTTACTTGTATGGAAAAAAATTATGGACATTAAACTTTTAGTTGCATATATATAGTATCTAAATTGATAATTAATAACTTATAAATCACGAGATTGAATTTCGAGATTGAAACCTATAAACTCAAAATTCAATCTCGTGATTTATAGGTTATTAATTATCAATTTAGATATTATATATGTGCAACTAAATAAGATGAAAGAAATAAGCCATTTAAACTTAGTCCATGACTATCTTTAAAGCAAAGCAAGCCATACTTGAACACATTATTAAGCTTCTTCGACTATCTGCATGAACTATCATTCATATGTAAGACGTTGCGAGGAAATCTCCAAGGCCAGCCTATTTTAAGCCTCCCACCTTGGCATATAAATTGCAGAAAATCAATAACTTCATAACACAACATCTTACTAAACAATTATTCACACACACAAACAATGGATAGAAAGATCACTTTCACTAGTGCAATTTCCTGTTTTGTATTGTCCATTTTAATTGCAAAGACTACCGTTAGGTTAGACGATGCCATATTGATACCGGCCGATGCAGCCCAGATAGAAGCTTGGTTCAATGAAAATGTCAAGCAAACTAGGTTTTTAGGGACTTAACGATACCCTTCAAGCAGCAAAGGCTATTCCTAAAATGATAAAGGTAAGGCAAGATGGTAGTGGCAAATTCAAGAGGGTGATGGAAGCTGTTAATAGTGCTCTGCCAAGTAATGCACAATGTATAATCATAGAAATTGGTCCCGGTGTTTACAAAGAGAAGATCACATTTGAAAGGAGTAAGCTATTTGTCATGTTTTATGGAGCTCCGAGCAACGTGCCAACGTTGTCTTTTGATGGTACCACAGCTAAATACGATACTGTTTATAGTGTCACCTTGCAAGTCAATGTACTACCGTTAATCTTATAAGAGAAATAAATGAGGGTAAAAAGCTCAACTTTATTATGTGATAGTATCTTATATACATACATAGAGAGGAACGAGAGTATTGAGGAAGAGGTTACAACAGAAATATATGATGGTATAGTTTGTTAGCATACAGATAAGATTGCTAATAACTAGGGCTATGTGGGTTGGTGCAGTGAAGTATATATGCACAGAATATTCCCCTAATATGCCAGTATTGAAGAAGAGGTTACAAAATAAATATATGATGGTATAGTTTGTTAACACACAGATAAGATTGCTAATAACTAGGGCCACGTGGGTTGGTACAGTGAAGTATATATGCATAGAATATTCCCTTAATATGCCCCCTCAAGATGGAGGTGGGACAACTCCAATCTTGGTGGTGAGTGAGAGATGACGAGGATCACTAAGCGGCTTGGTGAGTAGATCCGCCAGTTGCATGCTTGATGGAATGTGGGAGACTCAAAGTGCACCAGAGGCTACAAGTTTACGAACAAACTGGTAGTTAATGGAAAGATGCTTTATGCAAGAATGGAAGACAAGATTACTACACATATAGGTGGCACCAATGTAAATATGAGGAGAAGAAGGCATGGTGAAGCCAAGTTCCTTGATAATTTGTTAGAGCCAAAGAACTTCAGTGGCGGTGGATGCAATGATACGATATTCTACTTCAGTGAAGGACGTGGCCGCTGAATGTTGCTTCCAAGAAGCCTATGAGATGGGATTAGATCCAATGTAGGCAACATAAGCACTAGGAGACCGATGGCCAGTGGAATCTCTTGCCCAGTCTGCATCACAAAAGACATTAAACGTGAGAGAAGATATGGGTTTGAGAAGAATGCTATTTTGGATGGTAGACTTTAAGTATCTAAATATGCATTTGAGAGCCTGAAGATGATCATTTGTAGGAGATTGCTTGTGTTGAGCAAGGCGATTAATAGAGAAGGAGATGTCTGGCCTACTGAGTGCAAGATACTGTAGACTACCAATAATGCTTCGATAGGTTTTGCCATCAGTTGGAGGAGAATCACAGTCAAATTTTGTTGACAGAAAAATTGGAGTAAAAATAGGCTTGACACCAAATATAGAAAACTTGTCTAGAATGTCTCTATTGTAGCCATATTACGAAAGAAAGAGACCTTGCTTGCATGAAAGAAGTTCCAGCCCTATGAAATAGTGAGGCATGTTGAGATCCTTTAGAGAGTATGTTTTGGACAAGGCTGCCATAAATTTGTCAAGAAAAACTGGACAATTGCCTGTCAATAGTAGATCATTAACATAAACCAAGAAATAGGCCAGAGCCCCACCATAATTGTAGACAAATAAATAAGTATCTGTGAGTGCATTGATGAAATCAAAGAAAAGTAGAATATTACGAAGAGAGTGATACCATGCACGTGGTACTTGTTTGTGTCCATAAAGAGACATTTTGAGTTTGTAGGCATGATGAGGGAAATGAGGATGAATAAAGCCAAGAGGTTGACACATATATACCTCTTCCGTGAGTGAGCCATAAAGGAAGGCATCATTGACATCTATTTGCCTTAGGGACCAGCTAATAGAGAGAGCAGTAGTAAGAACTAATTTAATAGTCTAAGGCTTAATGATATGACTAACTGTCTCAATGTAGTCAATGCCTCGACGCTGATGAAAATCCTTAACTACAAGAAGAACCTTATATCGAGCAATAGAGCCATCAAGATTTCTCTTAATGAAAAAGACCCATTTTTTCCAATGATGTTGAAGTAAGGTTTGGGAGGAACAAGGTCCCAAGTTCCATTAGAGAGGAGTGCATTAAACTCTTTAGTTATGGTTTGCAGCTAGTGGGGTAATTTTGAAGCTTCTGAGGCACAAGTTGGTTCAATGTCACTCGGTAAGGGATACAGCTCAGCAGAGAAGGCATTTTTGGGTTTGAAAATGTCAACTTTGGCTTTTGTGACCATTGAGTGAGTACCAAGAAGAGTAGGTGGAGGATGCTCTAGTTGAGTGATTTCCAAACTTGTTGAAGGACTTGGGAACATGGAGACATTGCTGGGTCAGAAGAGGCGAACGTGTGAGAGGTAATATGGCCAAGGTGGGATGAGTTCGAGGGTGAAGAAGAGAGAGAAGGGGTTGGTGTAGTTAGGAGGAGGGGTGATGTGTCAATAGGAGAGTGAGAGGGAGTGGAAAATCTTGATTGAGAAAGAGAGACGTGTGAAGGAAAGTTAGTGACATTAGGAGAGGGTGTATAGGATAAAGATGGTGGTGGGGTCTGATTAGTAGGATTATCAGGAGAAGAGACAATTGAATAAGGGAGGATAGTGTGAGGTGGTGAGATGATGGGATTAGAAGATAAGTTTGAAGTTGGATGAAGGGTTGTGTCCTGAATGGATGAGGGTTTGAAAAAAGGTTAATTATCTTCAACAAAAATAACATGCCTAGAGCAATAAATCTTTTGGAGTGGGAGATCGTAACAAAGATACGCACTTTGTCAAGAAGAATAGCCTAAGAAGGAAGAAGAGCCTAAAAGAGCCAACAAGAGGAGTTGATCTTGCTGGAACCAAAGAATATAAGTAGAGTTCTCCATTTTTTTTTACCATCAACGACATAAGTGAGCGAAGGTGGTGGAAGGGAGCTAGTGATGTAGCCTTGAAGACCGTAACCAATAAGCAGAGATTCCATCTCCTTAGCCCATGCTATATAGTTGTTGGGGTTGAGTTTGATGGGAACGAGAAAGGTGATATTAATAGCAATAAGTTCGACAGATGGTGCGCTAGAAGGGACAGTCTGGGTGGGGAAGGTAGAGGTGTTTATTGAGGTTAAGGTTGAAGAGGCAAGGTAGAGGTGTTTACTGAGGTTGAGGTTGAAGAGGCCATAAAAAAAATAAAGTGAAGGATCAAAGAAAGGAGTGCTCGATGGAGCCTTTTTGGCTCTGATACCATATAAGAGAAATAAATGAGGGTAAAAAACTCAACTTTATTTTGTGATAGTATTTGATATATACACACAAAGAGGAACAAGAGTATCGAGGAAGAGGTTACTATAGAAATATATGTTGGTATAATTTGTTAGCATACAGATAAGATTGCTAATAACTAGGGCTACGTGGGTTAGTATAGTGAAGTATATATGCACATAATATTTCCCTAATATGCCAGTATTGAGGAAGAGGTTACAACAAAAATATGTGCTGGTATAGTTTGTTAGCATACATATAAGATTGTTAACAACTAGGGCTATGTGGGTTGGTACAATAAAGTATATATGCACAGAATATTCCCTTAGTAGGCCCCCTTAAGATGGTGGTAGGATAACTCCAATCTTGGTGGTGAGTGAGAGATGACGAGGACTGCTGAGAGGCTTGGTAAGTAGATCTGCTAGTTGCATGCTTGATGGAAAGTGGGAGAGTTGGAGTGAACCAGAGGTTACAAGGTCACGCACAAAATGGTAGTCAATAGAAAGAGGCTTTATGCGAGAATGGAAGACAGGATTACTACATAGATAGGTAGCATCAATGTTATCTGAAAAATATGTGGAGAAGAAGGCATGGTGAAGCCAAGCTCCTTGATGATTTGTTGGATCAAAAGAACTTCAGTGGCAATGGATGCAATGGTGTGATATTCTGCTTCAATGAAGGACTTGGCCACTGAACGTTGCTTTCGAGAAGCCCATGAGATGGGATTAGATCCAATGTAGGCAGCATAAGCACTAGTAGACCAATGACTAATGGAATTTCCTGCTCAGTCTGCATCACAAAAGACATTGAGTGTGATAGAAGAGGTGGGTTTGAGAGGAGTGCTATGTTGGATGGTAGATTTTAAGTATCTCAATATGCATTTGAGAGCCTGAAGATGATCATTTGTAGGAGATTGCATGTATTGAGCAAGGTGATTAATAGAGAAGGAGATGTCTGGCCTATTGAGTGCAACTGATGTAGCTATGTTGCGAAAGAAAGAGACCTTGCTTGCATGGAAGAAATTCCAACCTTAGGAAATAGTGAGGCATGCCTTTTTTTTTATAATTTGTCTTTTAAAAAAGATTTTAGGAGAAAAATGTTCCATTTTTTTTTAAAATTTTCGCGTACCTTTGCTCTTTAAGTTTTATCAAGGTTTAGGTTTAATTTTGGAGACCTTAAGCTTTTTTAATGAGCCAAACAGAAGTATGAAAAATGTGTAACATATATACATATGTGCAATATCTAGTAAATTTAACAAAGATTAAGTTATTGAAATTTATGATTCCATACTTATAAGTGAATTAAATTTTTATTAAAAATAATTATATTCTTTTTATTAAAAGTTTAAAAAATTATGGAATTTATATTTTTATTAAATTCCATATAATCATAATGACATTATGATTCTTTTTTAAATTATAAAATATTAGAATTTAATAAAATTTTGAGACCGAAAATGTTACCTTATAGTTTAAGAGTTAAATAAATTAGAATTTTTTGTATATTGACCTTTTATTCCTTTTCATGACCTTATTCCCTTATGGTATTATTTAACCATTATAAAGTTTCATCTGCAATTAATTTTTATCTATAGTTTAATACAACATTATTATAGAATTATCGATAGAAATAATGTCACAAAAAATTATATGATAATTAAATAGTATTATATGTAGAAAATAATAATTTTGAAATATAATAATTAAAATAAAAAGTTATGTTATAAATAAGAAAGATTCTATAATTAGCATGTGGATAAACATATCGAATAGCCTCCTGAAATATATGCTCTAATCTGACATCCTTGAAGTGTTAAAGGTCCTTGAATCACATCCCACGAGTCCGATTTCAGGTGCAATTTGCAAACTCCGGCCGAGAGAGCCATCGACAGGCCTGTTTTGACTTGTAGCTCCTAAGGCATACTTTTCATAGATTTGATTTGTAGTAAGAACGTTAAATTAAAGTAAATGCATATTATGGCTTTCCATCTGACCCAATGTATAAGTGTAAGAACGTTAAATTAAAGTAAATGCATATTATGGCTTTCTATCTTACCCAATGTATAAGTGTATATTGACATATAATTTATCTTCATTTTCCTCTCTCGTGATTATACGTTCATGCCTCCCATGGCTGTAAGCAATCTTGATTTTGAGTGGTACGATCTTTCTATCACTCCAAAATAAAAGGGGCAATCCTGTAATTTTGGTGTTGACTTTGCATTGAAAGAATCCGATCAATCACTTTCTTTAATGTTGTTATTTGACTTATACCTGTAATCGCCAGCATGACTTATCAAGTCTGTGCATTTCCGAATCAACAACGTGAAAGTAGAATTGAATCATCTTAGACCAGACAACTTCTTTCTTGTAACAAGAAACATGTCAGATTTAGGACAAGTTTGGAACTCAATTTCTATCCAATTTCTGCGGCTGAGAAAGTTGAACCACGAGAAAAACGTAAGCCGGTTAGAGGAAATCTCTCTCAGGTCAACCTATTTTAAGTATTTCCCCATCATATAAGTTGCAGCCAGATGCCATGCAAAAGTCAACCAACGTAGTAAACGATCTTACATTACAAACGACGCAAAATATGCCTGGAAAGATTACATGCATTGGCGTTGCTCTAATCGCCATTGTTATTTCGGCAACCACCGTTAGCTCCGACGATGCCACACCGATACCAGCCAACCGAGCCCAAGTGGAGGCCTGGTTCAATAACAACATCAAGCCATTGCCGAATCGTAAGGGACTTAACGATACCCTTTTAGCTGCGGAGAGTGGTGCTAAAATTGTAAAGGTAAGGAAAGACGGAAGTGGACAATTCAAGACTGTGACCGATGCGGTTAATAGTGTTCCGGCAAATAACAAACAACGTGTGATCATAGACATTGGTCCGGGTACTTACAGGGAGAAGGTCACAGTTGAAAGGAACAAACCTTTCGTCACGTTTTATGGAGCCCCAGGAAAAGTTCCAACCCTGTCGTTTGATGGTACAGCGGCTAAATACGGAACCGTTTACAGTGCAACCCTGCAAGTTGATGCTCCGTACTTCACAGCCGCCAATCTCATTATTGAGGTATTCATCAAGCATATATTGTATATGTATCATTTTGTTCTTGTGGTCATCTTACTTTTTGCATTATTTTGGTTTTAGAATACTGCACCAAAACCAGATGGAAAAACCAAAGGAGCTCAGGCACTTGCCATGAGAATTGGAGGTGACATGGCGACCTTTTATAATGTCAGGCTCCTGGGGTTCCAGGACACGTTATGTGATGATAAAGGCAGACATTTCTTCAAGGACTGTTACATCGAAGGCACTGTTGATTTCATTTTTGGAAGTGGGAAGTCTATCTATTTGGTAAATTTTCTAAACCTTTCACTGCACATGAAATAAATTGGTTCCATGATTAGAAACTGAATAGAGTTTTACCAAAAATAATGCAGAACACCGAGTTATACGCGAAAGCAGATGAAGGAATGACCGTAATAGCAGCACATGCAAGAAGCAGTCAAGCTGAAGACACTGGATTTTCATTTGTACACTGCAAAGTAACAGGAAAAGGCACTGGTGCAATGTTGGGCAGAGCATGGACGGAGATGCCAAAAACTGTGTTTGCTTACACTACTATGTCAAAAGTCGTAGATCCTAAAGGATGGTCTATTAACAACCACCCTGAAAGAGAAGGGTATGTTTCTATTTTCCTTTCAGCTTAAAAAAAAAAAACTTAAATTCCCTCTTGGGATTGAACTATCTAATCAAGATGATGATAAACTCTATTGGATACTGCAGGAAGGTGTATTTTGCAGAGTACAAGTCTTCAGGAGCAGGAGCCGGAGCTCCCAACACCAGAGCTCAGTTCACCAAACACCTTAGCGACGAAGAAGTGAAAAAATTCATTACTCTTGGCTTCATTGAGGGTTCCAAGTGGGTGCTTCCTCCTCCTAAGGTGTAAATAGCTTATCTCAGGTGCAGTGATCGAGTTTGTGCCTGCACTGGTTCGTAGAAGAGCGGATGAAGAATTCTCTTTTCATTTTGTTTTTATTTCCTTGTATCTTGAATCAACACACATAAACATGTGTAACTTTTTCTTTTTCTTGTATCTTAATGAATACACCCATACTTGTGTGGTCAAATTAGTGGAAACAAGGAAAGAATAAAAGGATGTAATTAGATTCTTCCTTTTTATCGATTCTTCAATTTTCATAGTCGATGAAAAATGGAGAGAATATGTATAAAAGAACTTGCATTCTATATATGAAACATGGTATATAAGAAGAATTGAATTTATACATTTCGAAAACGTATTTATGAGATTTTTTAGTAAAATGTAACATTAAAATATTTTTGAAAAATCTCTTAAGTATTTAATAAATTATATTTTAAAATATATTTAAATTTTATAGAAACAATTCTAATCGTGTCTAATCTTGAAAAAACCCTAATCTTGATATTATATATAAATTGATTTTTAAAACTAGACCTAACTCCAATAACATTATAATCTAAACTTGTTGCACAGGTTATACTTATAAAAGAGGTGTCGATTATAAGGAGACATTTTCTCCTATCGTACAGAAGGAATCATTAAAGATTATAATAATGGAATTAATGGGTCAATATGATTTAGAGTAACACTGAATATATGTAAAAATGTGCTTTCTCAATGGAAATCTTGAAAAGGAAGTATTTATATACTGAAATGAAGGTTTATCATCAAAAGGTCAAATGGAATGTAAATTTAAGAAGTTGATACATGGACTTAAATAAGCTTCTTGACAATGGCTACTTAATTTCAATATACTATAACATCTTTCAATAAAATAAACTTTACTAATTATTGTATATGTCAAAATATCAATGTGAGTAAGTTGGTTTTCTTAGTTCTATATGTTGATTATGATATCTTAATTGTTGCTAATGATATAGGCACGTTAAATAAGTAGAAAAAAAATCTCTCTAAAGATTTTGAAATGAAATATATGTGAAAGGTGTCCTATATGATAAGAACTGAAATTTTTTATGATATATTACAATGATTGTTGACATGGTCTTAAAAAGGTTACATCAAAACCGTTTTAGAAAGATTTAATATGGACTAATATTTAGTAGGAATTGCTCGTATTCGAAAAGGGAATCCAAAGAAAAATATATAATGAAAAGAGATAGAATCAAGGGGTAATAGGTATAACTTTTATTTTAACATATAATCCCACTCACACCCTTTTAGGCCTTAACGAAGCATGCATCAAGCCTTTGTTCATAGTAGGCGTCATACACATAATCATGGTAGCTCATTTCGTTACCCTAAGAATATATTCAATACCTTTAATATCTAAAGGAAGATAAATTATTATTCATACACACAGTTATGCTACGTAATGCATTTATGTTAAATCATCACTCATATAATATAGTATGTCATTTTTGTGGTAATTATGGAAATATCAACACATTTTATTTTCTTAAAAAAAGAAAATGACAAGTAAACACTTGAAATTCTAGGTTGAAATGAACAAGGAGGCTAACAATTAGGGATCCAAACCTATTTAGGTACCTAAAAAACATTCGTTGTCTTATTCTATAGGGCTCTGAGTAAAGGAAGAATAAATGCTATTAATAGAGATGGTAAGTATTGAATTTAGGTTTGTTTTAAAGAGTTTATGCTTTTCATTTTAATAAATCTAACCCTTCTTATATCCAAGAAAGTGCTTAAAGATGGTGATATAGGTATTAGAAGAAAATAAGAATGATCATTAATATACTCCTTAAGGGTAAAATGTTGAACCAAGTGAGGAAGATATAAAGGAAGAGAAGCTCTTAATAGATTGAATGTTTAAGAAAATAATTATATGAATCATATTATAGGTAATATTCAACAAGAATAATTATTAGTTCATATTTTAGAAATTTGTCACGTCTTAATTTTATTTGTCAATTTGAGTATAAATCTTTAGTGATGAAAGTTTGAGTTTGCATTAGGAATAACAGATTAAATGATCTTTTAGGAGTATAGTATAAAAATTAGTATCCATAAGATTAAGCGCATATAGAGATATAGGTTAAACTAATAGGGCAGTATTTTCATTAAACCAATAAATGATGATATTAGAGATAATTGGGAATGATTTTGTATGATTAAAGTCTCTTTTAATGTCTGTGGTTGTTCTTGATTGATATTTCCGTGAATTGTTAATTGGTTTGATGTTTTAATTCGAGTTTTGGGTTTGATTTGCAAGTCCTTAAGTTATATTGGGCAACCAATATCATAATATGGTTAATTTAATTAATTCTACTCATAAGGAAATTATAATTTAATTAATTAAAGAAAAGAATATTTATATGATCTCAAACATATAATTCTTATAACATAAAACAAACTTTTAAAATAAATTAATTTCTCTCCCTTGATCCATTCTTTGTTTACAATTGCAATTTTGTGTATGTTAAGTGTAAGCCCTAATGAGTAAGGAAATGGTAATTTATATCCTTTATAATTTAATTTGGTATGCCCATTACAAAATTAAGTAAATGATCAAGATTATTTGGCTATTTAATTATTAATTAACCTCAAAGATAAGTAATTAGTTGTCTTGATATTAGGCCATATTAATATTCTTCCACTTGACGTAACTGTAAGATAATCACAAAATTAAATAGCATAACTTGAAGTGCATAAAAAATAAACCCTTGAAGTTCAACTAACTTCATATGAAAAAAAAAATACTAAGGGTGCTTAGTTAAGGGGTTTGAGAATGAATCAATGGATAAGAAATGAAAAACGTTAGTTGGCTATTTATTATGATTGAATGCACAATTTTTTAATATCTCACTTTTCAGTATTACTCCATACCCTTCATATGTGAGGAGAATGACTTTCACTCCTTATTAAATGGTAAGTGTCATAGGTATGACACTTAGTTATTTTCTTTTTTTTATAACTTTACACTTAGTTATTTTCTTTTATATAACTTTTTCCAATAAAATATAATTAATTAATTAATTAAAATACAATAATTAGTTAATTAAAATGTATTAATTAAAACATAACGAAATTTTATTTTTCAATATTTGTAACAAACCAACCACTATCAATGGTAATAATAGTAATCATTCTTTCCTCTTAACCATCATAATTATAATGATTATATCTATTCACATTCCTCACTCTTTTCATTCTCATTCTTATTATCATTTCTTCATATGAACTAGCCACCCCCAAAATGCAAGTTATGGTGATTTTATATTATTTATGCAATATACTTCTTTCCATATACTACATTTATACCCACCACACATGCCAGGCCATAAACAATGATATAAATAAATTCTATCATCATATATAATTAATTATAGGCTTTCTTGTTAAAATATCAAAATATTATAAATGTGTATGCTATTATAAAATAGAAATTTATTAATTTAAAATCAAAAACATATTAGAGCTTAAAGTACTAGTACTGTCATAAACAAATGCATATTTAATGGTACATCTGAGACCCATTCTATATACATATTCTTTAGATGTCTTTTATTGGAAATCTTTAGTTAAATAGATTTGTCATCATCATATCAGTACTAATATGCTCAAAAAACATTTTTTATTTTTAAACTTCATTCACAATGGAAAGATACTTTACCTCCAAATGTTTGACATCTTTTGAATATTTATTATTCTTAGAAAAAATTATTTGAAATTACCACAATAAATTTTCAATGGCTTGGTAATAGTATCAATATTCCTAAGTCCTAAAGAAAAACTTTGCAACTACAATGCATGAACCGTGACTTTAAAATATGTCATAAGCTTAACTGTTATAGTAGATGAAGCAATGGTAGAGCATTTAACCCTCTTCCATAATATTATGTCTCCAATTTAAAAAGAAATAGATAACAAAATGCGAAATTCTATAGTAATACATCGAAAAAATATGAATTTAAGGATCCAATTACTTCTAGATGGCTAGACCTTAAATATATAAGCATGTAGTTCTTCGTTCCTTTTATGTTCTTCAATACTTTCTTTGATAATAAATAATTATGAAGTTTGATTTGATATTGGCATAATATCTTAATCACAAAACTAATATTCAATATTATACATATTTGTATTTACATTAAATTACTTGTAATCGAAGTGTAAGGAATTGATTCCATCTCATTTCATTCTACATTTTCCTATGGATATTGTATGAAATTAAATTTGTCCCCTCTTTAAATAGGACCAATTCCTGTTGAATATTTGTTCATATTAGACCTCTCTAAAAAAATTTCAATGGAACCTTTACAAGGCAATTTCAATAATCCCTGCAATATATCACACAAAATTTCAGTTCATATAATATAGGATACCTCTCTTATATCTTTGTTTTCAAAATCCTTAGAGAGAAATTCTTTTGTCTTATTTAACATGCTCAAACCATTAGTAACAAGTAAGATATCATGAAAATATAAAATTAAAAATACAATCAAATCCTCAATTAAATAAATATGTCATCATCAAATTAGTACTAATATGCTTAATAAACATTCTTTATTTTTAATCTTTTTCCTTAATGGCAAAATATTGTAGTTCTATATGTTTGACATCTTTTAAATATTTTTCATTGTAAGGGAAAAAATTATGTGAAATTGTAACAATAAATTTTTAATAGCATGGCAATAGTATCGACAATTCCAAGTCCTAAAGTACAATTTCACAATCACAATGCTTGAATCGTGGCTTCAAAATATGTCACAAGCTCTACTTTTATAGTACATGAAGGAATGGTATAATGTTTAACACTCTTCTATGATATTGCTCCATTTTAAAAAGAGATAGATAAACAATTGTGGATTTTCTACTATCAAGACTTTCAAAAATAATAAATTCTAGTATCTAATTACTTGTATGTAGTTCTTCATTCCTTATATGTACCTCATTACCTTTTAAAAAACTTTTCAATAAATAATTTTAAGAGTTGCTTTGATATCTACCTAATATTTTGATCATAAAACTAATATTTGATACTTTAAATATTTACGTATGCATTAAACTACATGTAATCAAAGTATTAGGAATTGATTCTATCTCTTTTCATTCTATTTTGTTATTTGGATTCCCTCTTTGAATAGAAGCAATTCCTGTTGAATATTTGTCCATATTAAATCTCTTTAAAGATTTCATTTTTTTATTGTACATTCTTCTTTGGATATTATATGAGATTAAATTTGTCTCCTTTTTTAAAACTCTTTTTGATGCAACCTTTATGAGATTGCAATTCTTATAATATATTGTAAAAATTGCAATTCTTATCATATAAGGCATCTCTCACATATATTTCATTTTAAAATCCTTAAAAAGAACTTTTTTTGTCTTACTCAACATGCCCAAATCATTTGCAGCATTTGAGATATCATCATCAGCATATAGAACTAAGAAAACAAACTTACTTACATTGATATTTCGACATATACAATAATTAGTAAAGTTTTTTAATTTGAAAGATGTTTTATTATATTGAAATTAAGTAGCCATTGTGAAGAAGCTTATTTAAGTCTATATATCGACTTCTTAAGTTTACATTCCATTTGACCTTTTGATGATAAACCTTCATTTCGGTATATAAATACTTCCTTTTCAAGATTCCCATTGAGAAAGCACATTTTCACATCTATTTAGTGTAACTCTAAATCATATTGACCCATTAATTCCATTATAATATTTAATGATTCTTTCTCTAAGATAGGAGAAAATGCCTCCATATAATTGATACCTCTTTTATAAGTATAGCCTTTGCAACAAGTGTAGATTTATATTGCTTAATATTGTTATTAGAGTCAGCTTGATTTTAAAAATCAATTTACACCCAAACACTTGAATACTTATAGCTATTCATTGGGATCTCAAACTTTATCGTCTTATATGAATTTTAATTCACCATTCATGGTAGCAATCTATTTTTTCATATTATTTCAATATCAAAATCTTGTAGGTAAACTACATAATCATTTAAAATGACTGACTTTCTTTCTCCTTTTAATCTCCCCAAATATATTATTTCTTGTGGTTTGTATATATAATATATGATTATGGTTTAGTCCTAGTAGGTATATTTCTTCATTCAAATATTATTCAATATTATCTAAATTTTTATTAATTATTGGAACAGCAATTAGAGCAAGATGTTCAAATGTTATGAACTATTATCTATACGTTCTTTAGTTATTGGAACAATATTTGGACTAACTGTGGATGAAGAATCCTTTATATATAAAGGAACATTTATCCTTACTTTTTTAATATCCATATTTTGTTATTTATTACTCCTACTAATTTCACCATTATCACTTAATATAGAATTTCTAGTTTCTACAATTTTGGGAATATGATTTGAACAATAAGCCCTAAATCCTTTAGATTTCTCTAGGTAACCTATAAAATGATCTCTAATCGTTTCAAAATCTAAGACGCCTCTGTTAGGTGACCTTAAACAAAAAATATCTTAAACTAGGTCTTCTTCTAGTTCATAGTTCAAAAGGAGTTTTTGAAACTACCTTATTATAGAACTTGTTCAATAATTACATAGTAGTTTAATGTCATACATCCACAAATATTTAAATAGTGAGGAGTTACTCATCATACTATTAACCATATTTATTAATGTCTTATTAAGCCTTTCTTTCATGTCACTTTGTTGAGGTGTATATGACACATTATATTCATATATGTCTTATCTTTCAAGAAACTTTGTAAAAAAACCTAGGTATCCTGACTCATTATTCACCTTCTTTGTCAAATCTTAGGCTTTTTATCTTTTTGTTTAATGGTCTTCAAACATCATTTATATATACCTCAATGGCATCTATTACATAATATTTTTTCTTAAGTACATAGATATAACCATCATCATCATCATTATCATCGTCATCACCCAGTTTGAAATCCCGCATTAAAAGTAGGATCTGGGGAGGTCTGATGTACGCAGTCTTACCCCTACTGAGTAGAGAGATTGTTTTCGATAGATCCACAAGCTAATGAGACAATACGTGAAATATATATATATATATAAAAGTTAAAAGAGTAAATATGTTTATGAAAAAAATGTTATTAAAAATATAATTTGACAAATATACTAGATAAGCTGTAAAATTCTACTTATACCTGATGTGTTGCAAACGTTGGCTTATTATTTCTAGAGCTGTGCTTGTCAACCTTACAACTCTGTATTATTCTAATTACAATCTAAAACTAATAATAATAAAAAAGATGATGCTAAATTAACAGGTTAAGTATAATAGATCACATCATACACAACTAATTATCATTATACCACATAATACAATTTAAAAAAAATCGAAAAACAATAGCAAGATGAGCTTGAGGAGCGTACTTGGAAATGAAAAGGAAAACTCGAGAATAAGAATTCAAAAACTTCAAAGACTTGAATGAGAAAGAAGGAAGAGGGGCAATAGAGTACAAATAAGAGGTCAAAGATAAAAGGGTAACGTTAAAAACTCACACTTGCATTTACAAGATAAAATGAAAGATCTCATTCTCTCTATTTCTCCTCTGTGTTTATCAGTACCAAGTCACGACTCAAACTAGAAACTCAAGAATGGTGATGAAAGAGAGAAGGACTTGGAACAAAAAAGGAAAAACCAAAGTGCATTTCATAGAAAGAAAAAGAAAACCCAAAATGTATGTCTTATGTTAAAGCACATTTAATTAGCACACTTGAGACATAGTTTATGAATTTCAAAAAGATTTATAACGAATTAAATGTTTTCTTACGGAGAATTAAATGTCAAAAGGAGGAAAGACAGAGAACCTGCTCATTTTACTAGTAAAATCTACATGACCACAAACCAAAAGAGACAATCGTAAAAGTATAGTTGAATCCGCTCAAATAAACAAAACCTGGAGAAATCGGAAAAGAAAACGGAAAAGTCGCCAAGTTAGATCCAAACTTTACTTCTGTATTAGCCAGAAATGATGCAGAAGGTAAAGAAACCTCTCAGCTAGTGAACACCCAACAACAGTTTCATACAGAACTAGACCAAGCTAAACAAACATTTAAGTTCAACCTCGATTCAATCGAAGAGACCAAGTCAACTACAGGATGAACCATTCAAAGGAAAGCCAACAACAAACAAGAACTCCAAAACCAAACAAAAGCAGAAAAGGATACTCACGCAAAAGGAGTGCGCTCGACAAAGAGGGTAATGCGCCGAGATCTAGACCTAGTCTCTGAATCAAGCAAAAGAGGAGGGTTTTCTACCGTGTTTATTCACAAAAGAGAACAGCGTTCCTTGCTTTTTATCACTTCGTACAAAAAAAGTTCCAAGAATCGTTGGAACGTAACCAGACGGTCAGATGTTTCACAGAAAATGCCCGCATCTTGGTAAAAATGAAGCAAATATGGGAGAAGTGAAATCACTTTTTTTTAAAAAAGAAAACCCAAATCATATAAATAACATAGAATCAGAAAACTAGAGCTGTTAAGCAGTTTACAAAAATGTAGGTAGAAGTTTAGAACACCGAAAGATATATGTATGGATGTATACCTGCAGAATCAGTATTATCCCCAAACCAATTAAAGAATATCATTAAATAGAGCGAGGAATTTAAGGGAAGGACGCACAAGGACAAGATTGAAGAGCGTATTTTGGTCAACTTTGATAAAATCGGAGTCCCAAGTCTTGAGAGGCTCCGCCTCCTCCGACGAGTCCTTCCGATTACATAGATATAACCATATCATAAGAAATTATCGACAAGATAATGAAATCCATGTATAACCATCACAAGTAATTGAATGCTTCTTGTTACTCATTTTTCACTATGTTTGGTTGCTTTTTCTTATTGCAATCCATATATGTACTTAGAATATTAACTAAATTGAGATTTAGAAAAATCTCATTTTTTGTTCATTCCTGTCAAGTTCATATTTCAAGTTCAACAATTCTAGGTTTTCCCTACGTTATTCCAATGAGTGCTAACATACTTTTGTTTAAAAAATGTGGATCAAAGGATAGTAAAGAAAAGAGAAAATATAAATTTCTATTTAAAAACTTTTCTAATAATATAATACTATAAAAATTCGGCGTCAAGCCCTCCTGGCTCCGCCTATGACCACAAGTAGAACGAAAGACGGTGCGAGGAAATCTCCACGTACGTCAACCTAATTTAAGTATGTGCACAGCGTGTATATATATTTCAAGCTTCCATGCAAAGCTCATCCAACGTAGTAAACAACAATCTTACATTACAGGTCACGCACAACATGGCTACAAAGATCGAATTCGTTGGCGTTACTCTAATCGCTATTCTTATTTCGGTTACCACCGTTAGCTCGGACGATGCCACGCCGATACCGGCCGATCCAGCCCAAGTAGAAGCCTGGTTTAATGAAAACATTAAGCCATTACCAGCTCGTCAGGGACTTAACGATACCCTTTTAGCTGCCGAGAATACTCCTAAAATGGTAAAGGTGAGGCAAGACGGAAGTGGAGAATTCAAGACCGTGACTGAGGCAGTTAATAGCGTTCCGGCAGATAACAAACAACGTGTGATCATAGACATTGGTCCTGGTATTTACAAAGAGAAGATCACGGTTGAAAGGAATAAACCTTTCATCACGTTTTATGGAGCTCCTGGTAACGTTCCAACCTTGTCGTTTGATGGTACAGCGGCCAAATACGGAACCGTTTACAGTGCCACCCTGCAAGTTGATGCTCCATTCTTCACAGCCGCCAATCTCATTATCGAGGTATTCACCAAGCTTATATTATAAGCTTGGGTTTGAATCATTTTGTTCTTGTGGTCATCTTACTTTTGTGTTATTTTGGTTTTAGAATACTGCACCAAAACCAGATGGAACAAGCAAAGGAGCTCAGGCACTTGCCATGAGAATTGGAGGTGACATGGCGACCTTTTATAACGTCAGATTCCTGGGATTTCAGGACACATTGTGTGATGATAGAGGCAGGCATTTCTTCAAGGACTGTTACATCGAAGGCACTGTTGATTTCATTTTTGGAAGTGGGAAGTCTATCTATTTGGTAAAATTTTCTAAACCTCCCTACACATGAAATAAATTGGTTCCATGGTTGGAAACTGATTAGAGTTTTACTAAAAATAATGCAGAACACCGAGTTATACGCGAAAGCAGATGAAGGAATGACGGTAATAGTAGCACATGCAAGAAGCAGTGAAGCTGAAGACACTGGATTGTCATTTGTACACTGCAAAGTTACGGGAAAAGGCACTGGTGCAATTTTGGGCAGAGCATGGACGGAAATGCCAAAAACTGTGTTTGCTTACACTACTATGTCAGAAGTCGTAGATCCTGCTGGATGGTCAATTAACAACCACCCTGAAAGAGAAGCGTATGTATCTATTTCCTTTTCAGCTTTAAAAAAAATCACTTAAACATTAAACTATCTAATAAGGATGAACATAAACTCTATCGGATATTGCAGGAAGGTGTATTTTGCAGAGTACAAGTCTTCAGGAGCAGGAGGCGCAGCTACCACTAGAGCTCCGTTCACCAAGCAGCTTAGCGACGAAGAAGTGAAAATATTCATTAGTCTTGGCTTCATTGAGGGTTCCAAGTGGGTGCTTCCTCCTCCCAAGGTGTAAATAGCTTATCTTAGGAGCAAAGTTTGTGCCTGCACTGCTTAGTGCTAGAGCTGATGAAATTTTGCCTTTTTGCCTTCTTTTTATCTTGTATCTTGAATAAACACATATAAACAAGTGTAATTCTATTATTGTTCTTTTGATGCTATTGAATTTTCATCTATAAATGATTACCTTATTCTTAAGCTTAAACTAAAGTAGAGGCCATGAAAGGCAAAGGTATTGAATTCCGTTTAACTTTCCATAATTGGCTTATACTATAGAGATCAAACATATGGCAATGCGAAATACCACACAAAAATCTAATTATTATCATTTTGATATTTTTTATGGTTATTATGATTTATATTATTTAAATTATTTTATAAATCAATAAAAATTAATAATATGCAAAAATAGGGGAATGATTTTTAATTATTTTAATGCAATCATAGATTATAGGTGATCTTATACCACCGGTTGCCTCCCAAGGGTTGACTTGGCAAAGTAAAGGGTATGAGGCCAAAATTTTCTATGTTCAAATCTCATATTTACAATTTTTTAATCGACCTTGTTGTATAGAATTTGCTTAATATGAAATACTTGTTGGCGTGATTTGCAGGTTATTGCGTCAATCCAAAGATTTACCTAGTGTGCATTAAAAGGATAGAGCTGTGGGTTCCTCCGTTCTTAAAAAAAATACACCACAGGTTATGTATTAATTTCCTAAAAATAATTTAGATGATATTAAATATATTAATCATAAATTTTGTTAAAATAATGAGCATCAAACTTTTTTTATAAAATATATATCACAATAATAAAATTCTCCTTATAGATAAATTAAAACTACTTCCTTAATACTGTTTAATAGATGAATTTGTTATGCCGTGAAGAGGATTGTTCTTATTTAAAAAAATGTTCTAAAATTTTATATTGGTTTTAAAGTTTTAATAATTTGTTAAATTATTAAAAATCCAAATTAGGAAAAATTTAGAGTCATTTTTTACAATTCATAATTTTTAAGGAATAATAAAAATTAAAAATCATATTACTCAATTTAAAATAATATTTTTATTAAATACCTGACCATTTGGGTACTTCGCACTAGGCAATTTTTGAGAACTTGATTTCGATTATTTAATTAGCAAAAATATGCAATTATCTTTATTTTTAATTTAAGGACTTATTTTTTAAATTTTATATAAATTAAGTGAAATAGTTGTTTTTACTTATGTGACATATCCACCAACTATTATAGAGATATCTAAAAATAAATCTCTAAATTAAAATTTTAAAGAATTAGTATTAAATTAAAAAGTTAAGTACTTTTAATTTTTTATCTTATTTTTTTATTTATACGGCGAGTTACTCTGTTTCAAAAAAAATTTAAAATAACATTTTTACTCAACGAATGTTAAAAGTACAGTGATATCTAAACACAAATCTCTAAATTAAAATTTTAATAAATTATTATTAAATAAAAAAATTAAGTACTTTTAAATTTTTATCTCATTTTTTTAATTTATGAGTTTAAAATAACAGCAGTGTTTCACTATTAAAAAAAAGTTTAAAATAATATTTTTACTCACGTGGACGTCATTTGCAAATGATTAAATTACAAAAATATCCTTGTTTGACTTTAGAGGTCTTATTTCATATGGCTTCGGACCAACAGATCGGTCGGGATCAAACCGAGCCCAATTTTCAGTTAATTAACCGATGAATTCCTCAAAAGTACGAAACTACCCTCTCTCTCTCTCTCTCTCTCTCTCTAGTGTGTCTCCCCCAATCCGCAGATCGAATATAATTAGCCCCAAGCCCAAAACTCAGAAACCCCAAATCTTTCCAACCAAAACAAAGTTGGAAAATCTGCGCTGAGCTGTGTTGAGAGAGAGCGAGACTGGGGAAGGTTATGGATCAACATGAAGAGCATGAGGTTTACGGCGGAGAAATCCCCGACGAGGGGGAGATGGATGCGGACGTACCTGAAGACGAGGAACAGGCCGACACTAATTCCAAGGTTTGTTTCTCTCGCTCTTGCTTTAGACTTTGCTTTGTCGGAGTTTTGAGGTTGGTTGAGTAATTTGCTTTGTTTTCTCGTTTATTTAATGGGTAGGAACTAGAGGAGATGAAGAAAAGACTGAAAGAGATCGAAGAAGAAGCTGGGGCTCTCCGGGAAATGCAGGCTAAGGTTGAGAAGGAGATGGGTGCTGTTCAAGGTATGACACAACGCACCAAGAAACTTTTCTTTACATGCCATGTATTTGTAGATTTGTTGATTGAGTTGTGGAGAAATGTATTGTGGTGATCTGAACAGAGATAATATGGGGAAAGAAAAAACTTATCTTGCTAGCTTGAATTGAACTAATGAGTTTGGGTTTGACTTATGCTGTTTTTCATGGAGATCCCTCGAGTACTTCTGCATCTCAGGCTGAAAAGGAGGAGGTGGATTCCCGCTCGATTTATGTCGGTAATGTGAGTGTTAACCACATTTCTCTTGCTTTAATTTATGCCTATTATTTTCTGTGTATAGTGAGTTGGGGAACTATGCCTCTTTTGGGTCTTCAATTTTACTCTGTGAACATATTGTCTTTTCGTTGCTTTGCCATGGTTTTGTGTTTTCATTGACTTTGGCACCCTGAACATACTGGTATAAGAAGAATTCTGATTTGTGTCCTTAACTTTAGGTGGATTATGCTTGTACCCCGGAAGAAGTGCAGCAGCATTTTCAATCCTGTGGAACAGTTAACAGAGTGACGATTTTGACTGACAAGTTTGGTCAACCAAAAGGGTTTGCTTATGTTGAATTTGTGGAAGTTGATGCTGTTCAAAATGCTCTATTGTTAAACGAGTCAGAGTTGCATGGCCGCCAGTTAAAGGTAGTTGTTATGATTTTCTGCTGTAGTTACTTTGTGAATTTTCTTGCATGCTTATGATGGGGAACTGCATGTTCTCAGGTTTCTGCAAAGCGAACTAATGTTCCTGGAATGAAGCAGTATCGTGGAAGGCGTCCCAACTCTTATCTCGGGTTCAGACCTCGAAGGCCATTTGCACCTGCTCCATTCTTCCCCTCATATGGGTATGGGTAAGCACTTACCCTTGCTTTTGTATCTCGTAACTGTTCTGGTCTTTTCTTTATAAGAGAGCCTATGGTAGTCAAGTAGATTCATGTTGATCTTGGGGTATTGAGAGGCTGAAACATGTTGTTCTTACTTGGAATGCTCTTATGAATTTCATCCTATGCAAGTGGATTTACATGTTTTTTCTTTGTTTCATAGGGCTTATCTATGTCATCTATTTTTTGACAGTAGTATCTTCCCATGAAGTTTTGACATGTAACTTTGTCAATATTTTAGACGCCAATTTCCCTCTTTGTATCCTCCAAGTCAAGAGAAATACTATTTTGAATAATTTCGTTCTGAGTGTTCTGCATGATTACTTACACTCTTTGATAGTAGCTAACATTTGTATTCTTATTTCCAGAAGAGTTCCAAGGTTTAGACGGCCAATGCGCTACAGACCGTACTGATTATAGTATCTGTAAAAGTAATGGCCACATTCTAGATCCACTGGTTGATGCTTTGAGGTTATCATATTGATATTGTGGCAGATTCACATGGATGGTAACATTGTACCAGCATTGAGATGGTAAGGGCCAACCTGGTTCTTTCAAATTGGGATTAGACTAATTCTTGTTTACCACGAGCATTGCAACTATTATATAGGAGATAGAGGTTGGCATGAATGCAGATCTTATGGGATTCATTTCTGTTCACACGTTCTGGATCTATAATTATGTTTCTTAGTGAAATGGGGTATCTGTAGCAAACAAAACAATTATTTTGGTAATTTAGAACTCGTTACGTGGTCTGATTACATTCAACCCATTACTTTTACACCTATGGTCGTTTGATCATTGCGAGATTTGTGTTGTTTCTTGAGCAATTATTCTGAAGTTCAAACTTATGCCAACTCCTCCTTTACGCTTTCAAAATGATTACTACTGCGTGAAGTTTTCTCTTAAAAATAGCTTTTACTTTACCCTGAAGTCGTTTTAACAGTCATTCTCAAGACTGGTAAAGTTACTTCAAATTTTACTTATAGGAATAGGACAGCTATTAATTAAAGTTAGATTAAAAATTTTGATTAATTAATTTTTTGGTTCAATTTATTTTAATAACTTTTGTTTTTAAAAATTGATTAATTAACTAATTTAAATTCTTTAATAGATGAAGATAATTTTTTCAATCATATTTTAAATTTTTATTGTTAACTAATTTTATAAATTTTTAATTTATGTTAAATCTTGTAAACTATAAATTTTTTTATTAGTTTAACTTTAAATTCCGTTTTTATAATTTTGAACAAAGCAAGATTTAAAAAAATCTCTTATTTAATGACAATTCAAATATCAACTGTAATTATTGCAAAAATAGAAAATTTACTAGGCAATTCAAAATTAAAATGCATGGAAAAATCCAATTTTTGGTGTTTAATCGTGCACTGAACAAAATTCGAGGGTTGTGACAGAGCAAGTTCTTTCCTGGCAATGTTTTAGGTTCTTCAGCAAGCATTGCGATGAATCTCCCCAAGTTGACAGAGAGAGTTCATTCTAAGATTGCATAATCATCTTCTGTTGTTCTGTAACATATTAGTATATTTCTGCGCAGAACTGACTCTTTGCTTCATGGAACTTGTAGGAATTGGCACATAGGCAACAATTCTTCATCTGGAAAAACTACAGAAACAATCGAATGAAGCCCATTTTGCCAAAGACCTTTTCCTGAACCAGTTGCTGCCCCGCCTAACACTGCGCCGCCTCGTGTACTTTCAGCACACATCGTTTAATAGTCTGTATAAGAATTCGCTCTTCAAAAATCATAGAACTATGATTTGGAAGATCACAAGATCTAGTGTGCTCACCTTATAAAATTCAGGGAGATTGTGAAGTATATACACCTCCTTAACACATTGAATCTGCTTAACAAATAACAATCTGCGCAGACAAAGCAAAACATAGAGCAACATAGTTCCAATGTAACAGCATAAGAATTTGTTAAGGGAAAAGGGCACTAAGTACAAATTCAATAAAACCTTGAAGAAGCTAAACACACAAGTTTTTAAGAGGATCCTTCATTCAACCCTTCAGTGACAACCTCCAGTGCATCATTGAGAAAAACCTCCTATTTACTGAATCAATCCGATACCTGTTTGTGTCCAAGCATTGAGTTGAGATGATACAATTCATCAACAAAAAGAGCTTTTTGAATATAAGCTCACCGTTTCTGAACCTGAAGTTTCTGCCGCAGCATAGTGGCTACTGAATCAATCTGATGCACCCGAATCGGGACAGTTCTTCACAAACTAGGATGAAACTCTTCCCCTAACGCAACCTGTTCAAGTTTTTTATCATCTTCGCGCAGAACGTTTGGAGGAACGTCAGCATCAACAACATAAAGACTAGTCACCGAAGATGACACCTTTCTCAACAACAGACACACTTCCTTCTTTACCTGAGTCGGGATAAAAAGTGTAAATGCAAGAGATAATTAACCCGTCTCAGAGGGCCTCCTCTTTCGGTTACTACAAAGCTCAATCTTGTACGAACCATACATTAAACAAACTTAAAAGAAAGAAGAAGGACCTGGGATGAAAATGTGCAAAGCGTAATTGCTTTGGACGTGTGGAAAGCTCCGAACTTGACTGAGTTGACCGGTTTAAAAGTCATCGACCAGATCTTTTGACCGTCAAAACGTCGAACATCAAGTGAGCTCGGACGATAACACATGTTAGTAATTTATCTTTAGTATTTGAGCACGTCTTTATAGGTGAGTATTTGAATAAGTTTTTAAGCATGATTTACTTGTTACTTAATTGTAGGAGATTAGATTAAATTTTTTCCAGATTATTTGCAGTAGTTGTTAAGGAGTAATAGTCATGAACATGTCTATGATTTTTCTCTATAAATATTCAGCAGTGATAAGAAGTTGTAAGCTTCCAAGTCTAATATATTTTGGTTTAACTTTTACGCTTTTTTGTCCTCATGTTTTCTTGTATGTTTCAATAAAAACACCAACAATTGATATCAGAGCATTTTTTTCTTGAGGGACCTGTGAGATGAGTGAAGCCAAAACACAATCCTGATCAAGTTTGGTCGTTGTAAGCTTCCAAGTCTAATATATTCTGGTTTAACTTTTACGCTTTTTTTTTCCTCATGTTTTCTTGTATGTTTCAATAAAAACACCAACAATTGGTATTAGAGCATTTTTTTCTTGAGGGACCTGTGAGATGAGTGAAGCCAAAACACAATCCTGATCAAGTTTGGTCTGTTCGAATGAAAGCTCATCTTAATGCTATGAATTTTTGGGAAGCTGTGAAGGAAGATTATGAAGTGCCTTTATTGTCAACAAATCCTACAATGACTCAAATCAAGATGTACAAAGAAAAGAAAAAAAATCAGGAGAAGACAAAAACAAGATTTTCAACAAGATCGATAACAACAATAACAGAAATAATGATGATTAATATCCACCATGCTCACATTGCAAAAAAACAAATCACCCACACAAAAAATGTTAGTGTAGGCCTGATATCAAATGTAGAAAATGTTGACAAATTAAATATATGGAGAAGATTTGCAAGTCACGAAATGAAGAGGATAAAACAGCAAATGCATCAACCATCAGTGAAAAAGGAACCAAACGACAACAAGCAATAACTGGACAAAAGAGGAATGAAACGACAGTACACAGGAGAAATAAAAGCACAAAACGCAGACCAAACAAAACAGCATAGGAGTGAAATGCCTACAGGCTACATCGCCAAAACAACACAACAGTGGAGATGCAACACCAAAGCAAAGGAAAAGAGAAGCAACTTACCCCTGCTGGGAGTTAAAAATGCACGACAGCTAGCTGAGGATGAATTATTTTGACATTAAAGTTCTGCAAATACTAAGGCAAGGAAGAAATTGTTAGTAATATGCCTTTAGTATTTGACTAAGTCTTTATAGTTGAGTATTTGAATAAGCCTCTAAGCATGTTTTACTTGTTGCTTAATTATAGGAGATTAGATCAGATTTTTTTCCAGATTATTTGCAGTATATGTTAAGTAGTAATAGCCACGAACATGCCTATGATTTTCCTTTATAAATATCCAGCATTGAATGAGAAATCGTAAGCTTCCAAGTCCAATATATTTTAATCTATCTTTTATGTTTTTTCTTCTGATATTTCCTAGTATCTTTCAATAAAAACACCAACAATTGGTATCAGAGCATTTTTTCTTGAGGGACCTGTGAGATTAGTGAGTCAAAACACAAACTTGATAAAGTTTGCGCTGTTTGAATGAAAGGTCATCTTAATGCTATGGATGTTTGAGAAGCTATAGAGGAAGATTATGAAGTGCTTCCATTTCCAACAAATCTTACAATGACTTAAATCAAGATGCAAAAAGAAAAGAAAAAATTCAAGAGGAGACAAAACCAAGATTTTCAGCAAGATCGACAACAACAACAACAGAAACAATGATGATTCATATCTACCATGCTTAAAAAATAATTCACCCGCAAAGAAAATAATAGTGTAGGCTTGATATCAAATGTAGAAAATGTGGACAAATTGGATATATGGAGAAGATTTGCAAGTCACAAAATGAAAAGGATAAAACAACAAATGCATCAGCCATCAGTGAAAAAAGGAACAAAATGACAATGAGCAATAACTAGATAAAAGAAGAATGAAACAACAATACACAAGAGAAATAAAAGCACAAAATGCAAATCAAACAAAACAACATAAGAGTGAAACACCTAAAGCCTACATCGCCAAAATGACATAACAGTAGAGACACAACACCAAAGCAAAGGAAAAGAGAAGCAACTTACCCTAGTTGGGAGTTAAAAACGCATGGCAGCTAGTTGAGGATAAATTATTTTGACATTAAAGTTCTACAAATACTAAGACAAGAAAGAGATTGTTAGTAATTTGCCTTTAGTATTTGACTAAGTCTTTATAGTTGAGTCTTTGAATAAGTCTTTAAGCATGATTTACTTGTTGCTTAATTATAAGAGATAAGATCAGATTTTTTCCATATTATTTGCAGTAGTTGTTAAGCAATGATAGTCATGAACATGTCTATGATTCTCCTCTATAAATATCCAGCAGTAAATAAGAAGTCGTAAGCTTCCAAGTCCAATATATTTTATTTTATCTTTTATGCTTTTTCTTCTCATATTTCCTAGTATGTTTCAATAAAAACACCAACAATTGATATCAGAGCATTTTTTCTTGAGGGACTTATGAGATGAGTAAAGCCAAAACATAAACCTGATCAAGTTTGGGCTGTTCGAATGAAAACTCAGGTTAACGCCATGGATGTTTAGGAAGCTATGGAGGAAGATTATGAAGTGCCACCATTCCCAACAAATCCTATAATGACTCAAATCAAAATACATTAAAAAAACAAAAAATTCAGGAGGAGACAAAAACAAGATTTTCAACAAGAACGACATTAACAACAACAGAAACAAAGATAATTCATATCCACCATAACCAGATTGCAAAAAAACAAATCACCCATAAAGAAAAAGTTAGTGTGTGCCTGATATCAAATGTAGAAATTGTGGAAAAATTGAAAATATGGAGAAAATTTACAAGTCACGAAATGAAGAAGATAAAACAGCAAAGGCGTCAGCCATCAATGAAAAAGGAAAAAAAGACAACGAGCAACAAGTGGACCAAAGAAGAATGAAATGACAGTACATAGGAGCAATAAAAGCACAAAACACAGATCAAACAAAACAACATAGGAGTGAAACGGCCGCAGCCCACATTGCCAAAACGGCACAACAGTGGAGACGTAACACCAAAGCAAAGGAAAAAAGAAGCAACTTACCCCAACTGGGAGTTAAAAACACACGATAGCTAGCTAAGGATGAATTATTTTGACATTAAAGCTCTGCAAATACTAAGGCAAGGAGGAGATTGTTAGCAAATTGCATTTAGTATTTGACTAAGTCCTTATAGTTGAGTATTTGAATAAGTCTTTAAGCATATTTTTCTTGTTGCTTAATTATAGGAGATTAGATCAGATTTTTTCAAGCTTATTTGCAGTAGTCGTGGAGTAGTGATAGTCATAAACATTTCTACGATTTTCCTCTATAAATATCCAGCAGTAAATAAAAATTCATAAGCTTCCAAGTCAAATATATTCAAGTTTATCTTTTATGTTTTTTCTTCTCATATTTCCTCGCATGTTTCAATAAAAACACCAACAATTAGTATAAGAGCATTTTTTCTTGAGGGACCTATGAGATAAGCGAAGCCAAAACACAAACCTGATCAAGTTTGGGTTGTTCAAATGAAAGCTCATATTAATGCTATGGATGTTTTGGAAGCTGTGGAGGAAGATTATGAAGTGTCTCCATTGCCAACAAATCTTACAATGACTCAAATCAAGATGCACAAAGAAAAGAAAAAATTTCAGGAGGACACAATAACAAGACTTTCAACAAGATCGACAATAACAACAAAAGAAATAATGATGATTCATATCCATTATGCCCATTGCAAAAAAAAATCACCCATAAAGAAAATGTTAGTGGAAGCCTGATATCAAATGTAAAAAATGTGGACAAATTGGATATATGGAAAAGATTTGCAAGTCACAAAATGAAGAGGATAAAACAGCAAATGCATCAACCATCAGTGAAAAAGAACAAAACGACAACGAGCAATGACCAAAAAAAAGAACAATGAAACGGCAATACATAGGAGAAATAAAAGCACAAAACGCAGATGAAACAAAACAGCATAGGAGTAAAACGCCTGCATCACACATCGCCAAAACGGCAAAACAATGGAGATGCAACACCAAAGCAAAGGAAAAGAGAAGCAACTTACCCCAGCTGAGAGTTAAAAACTCACGGCAGCTAGTTGAGGATCAATTATTTTAATATTAAAGTTCTACAAATACTAAGGCAAGGAGGAGATTATTAGAAATTTACCATTAATATTTGAATAAGTTTTTATTTTTTAGTCTTTGAATAAATCTTTAAGCATGATTTACTTGTTGCTCAATTATAGGAGATTAAATCAGATTTTTTCCAGATTATTTGCGGTAGTTATAGTCATGAAAATGTCTTTGATTTTTCTCTATAAATATCCAGTAGTGAATAATAAGTCGTAAGCTTCTAAGTCCAATACATTTTGGTTTATCCTTTATGATTTTTCTTCTCATATTTCCTCGTACGATTCAATAAAAAAAACAACAATTGGTATTAGAGTATTTTTTTCTTGAGGGACCTGTAAGATGAGGGAAACCAAAACACAAACTTGATCAAGTTTGGGTTATTCGAATGAAAGCTCATCTTAATGCTATGGATGTTTGGGAATCTGTGGAGGAAGATAATGAAGTGCGTCCATTGCCAACAAAACCTACAATGACTCAAATCAAGATGCACAAAGTAAAGAAAAAAATTGAAAAGGGGACAAAAACAAGGTTTTCAACAATATCGATAGCAACAACAACAAAAACAATGATGATTCATATCCACTATGCCCACATTGCAAAAAAACAAATCACCCATAAAGAAAATGTTAGTATAGGCTTGATATCAAATGTAGAAAATGTGGACAAATTAGAAATATGGAGAAGATTTGCAAGTCACGAAATTAAGAGGATAAAACAGCAACTGCATCAACCATCAGTGAAAAAGGAACAAAATGACAACGAGCAACAACTGGACAAAAGAAGAATGAAACGACAGTACACAAGAGAAATAAAAACACAAAACGCAGTTGAAACAAAACAGCATAGGAGTGAAACAGCTGCAACCCACATCGCCAAAACGACACAACAGCGGAGACGCAACACCAAAGCAAAGGAAAAGAGAAGCAACTTACCCCAGCTAGGAGTTAAAAACGTATGGCAACTAGCTGAGGATGAATTATTTTGACGTTAAATTCTGCAAATACTAAGGTAAGGAGGAAATTGCTAGTAATTTGCCTTTAGTGTTTGACTAAGTCTTTATAGTAAGGAGGAAATTGCTAGTAATTTGCCTTTAGTGTTTGACTAAGTCTTTATAGTTGAGTATTTGAATAAGTCTTTAAGCATAATTTACTAGTTGCTTAATTATAGGAGATTAGATTAGATTTTTTTCAGATTATTTGCAGTAGTTGTTAAGTAGTGATAATCATGAACATGTCTATGATTTCCTCTATAAATATCAAAAAGTGAATAAAAAGTCGTAAGTTTCCAAGTCCAATATATTCTGGTTTATCTTTTACACTTTTTCTTCTAATATTTCCTCGTATGTCTTAATAAAAACACCAACAATTGGTATCAAAGCATTTTTCTTAAGGGACTTGTGAGATGACTAAAGTCAAGACACAAGCCTAATTAGGTTTGGGTTGTTCGAATGAAAGCTCATTCTAATGCTATGGATGTTTGGGAAGCAATGGAGGAAGATTATGAAGTGCCTCTATTCCCAACAAATCCTACAATGACTCAAATCAAGATGCACAAAGAAAAGAAAAAAATTCAGCAGGAGACAAAAACAAGATTTTCAACAAGATCGGTAACAACAACAGAAACAAAGATAATTCATATCCACCATGGCAGTATGGGCCTAATATCAAATGTAGAAAATGTGGACAAATTGAACATATGGAGAAGATTTACAAGTCACGAAATAAAGAGGATAAATCAGCAAATGAATCAACCATCAATGAAAAAGTAACAAAATGACAACGAGCAACAATAGGACAAAAGAAGAACGAAACGACAATGCACAGGAGACATAGAAGCACAAAACGCATATGAAACAAAATAGTATAGGAGTGAAACGGTCGCTGCCCGCATCACGAAAATGGCACAATAGTGGAGACACAACACCAAAGCAAAGGAAAAAAGAAGCAACTTACCCTAGCTAGGAGTTAAAAACACACGACAGCTAGCTCAGGATGAATTATTTTGACGTTAAAGTTCTCCAAGTACTAAGGCCAGGAGGTGATTGTTAGTAATTTTCCTTTAGTATTTAACTAAGTCTTTATAGTTGAGTATTTGAATAAGTCTTTAAGCATGTTTTACTTGTTGCTTAATTATAGGAGACTAGATCAAATTTTTTCCAGATTGTTTGCAATAGTTGTTAAGCAGTGATAGTCATGAACATGTCTATGATTTTCCTCTATAAATATCCAGCAGTAAATAAGAAGTCGTAAGCTTCCAAGTCCAATATATTTTATTTTATCTTTTATGCTTTTTCTTCTCATATTTCCTAGTATGTTTCAATAAAAACACCAACAATTGATATCAGAGCATTTTTTTCTTGAGGGACCTGTGAGATGAGTAAAGTCAAAAGACAAACCTGATCAAGTTTGGGCTGTTCGAATGAAAACTCATGTTAATGCCATGGATGTTTAGGAAGCTGTGAAGGAAGATTATGAAGTGCCTTCATTGCCAACAAATCCTACAATAACTCAAATCAAGATACACAAAGAAAAGAAGAAAATTTAGGAGGAGACAAAAACAAGAATTTTAACAAGATTGACAACAACAATAATAGAAACAATGGTTATTCATATCCACCATACCCATATTGCAAAAGAACAAATTACCCACAAAGAAAATGTTAGTGTAGGCCTAATATCAAATGTAGAAATTGTGGACAAATTGGACATATGGAGAAGATTTGCATGTCACAAAATGAAGAGGATAAAATAGTAAATGCATTAGCCATCAGTAAAAAAGGAACAAAATGACAATGAGCAACAAACTGGACAAAAGAAGAATGAAACGACAATACACAAGAGAAAAAAAACACAAATCACAAATGAAACAAAACAGCATAGGACTGAAACGACTTCAGCCCACATCTTTAAAACGTCACAACAGTGGAGACACAATACCAAAGAAAATGAAAAGAGAAGTAATTTACCCCAACTGGGAGTTAAAAATGCACGGCAACTAGCGGAGAATGAATTATTTTGACATTAAAGTTCTACAAATACTAAGGCAAGGAGGAAATTGTTAATAATTTGCCTTTAGTATTTAACTAAGTCTTTATAGTTGAGTATTTAAATAAGTCTTTAAGCCTGATTTACTTGTTGCTTAATTATAGAAGATTTGATTAGATTTTTTGCAGCTTATTTGTAGTAGTGATAGTCATGAACATGTCTATGATTTTCCTTTATAAATATCTAGCAGTTAATAAGAAGGCGTAGGTTTCCAAGTCCAATATATTTTGGTTTATCTTTTAGGTTTTTTCTTCTCATATTTCCTCATATGTTTCAATAAAAACACCAACAATTAGTATCAAAGCTTTTTTTTTAGGGACCTGTAAGATGATTGAAGCCAAAACACAAACCTAATCAAGTTTGGGATGTTTGAACGAAAGCTCATGTTAATGCTATGGATGTTTGGGAAGCTGTGGAGGAAGATTATGAAGTGCCTCCATTCCCAACAAATCCTACAATGACTCAAATCAAGATGCACAAAGGAAAAAAAAAATTCAGAAGGAGACAAGAACAAGATTTTCAACAAGATCGACAACAACAACAACAAAAACAATGATGATTCTTATCCACCATGCCTACATTGTAAAAAAAAACAAATCTCCCACAAAGAAAATGTTAGTATAGGGCTGATATCAAATGTAGAAAATGTTGACAAATTTGACATATGGATAAGATTTGAAAGTCACGAAGTGAAGAGAATAAAACAGCAAAAAAAGGAACAAAACGACAACGAGCAACAAACTGGGCAAAAGAAGAATGAAACGACAGTACACAGGAGAAATAAAAGCGCAAAATGTAGATGAAACAAAACAGCATAAGAGTGAAACGCCTGCAGCCCACATCGCCAAAACGACACAACAGTGGAGACGTAACACCAAAGCAAAGGAAAAGAGAAGCAACTTACCCCAGCTGGGAGTTAAAAACACACGACAGCTAGTTGAGGATGAATTATTTTGACATTAAAGTTCTGCAAATACTAAGGCAAGGAAGAGATTGTTAGTAATTTGCGTTTAGTATTTGACTAAGTCTTTATAGTTGAGTATTTGAATAAGTCTTTAAGCATGATTTACTTGTTGCTTAATTGTAGGAGATTAGATCAGATATTTTCCAGATTATTTGCAGTAGTGATAGTCATGAACATGTCTATGATTTTCCTCTATAAATATACAACAGTGAATAAGAAGGAGTAAACTTCCAAGTACAATATATTTTCGTTTATCTTTTATGCCTTTTCTTCTTATATTTCCTCGTATGTTTCAAAAAAAACACTAACAATTGGTGTCAGAGCATTTTTTCTTGAGGAACTTGTGAGATGCGTGAAGCCAAAACACAATCCTAATCAAGTTTGGGCTGATCGAATGAAAGCTCATATTAATGCTATGAATGTTTGGGAAGCTATGGAGGAAGATTGTGAAGTTCCTCCATTGCCAACAAATCCTACAATGACTCAAATCAAGACACACAAAGAAAAGAAAAAAATTCAGGAGGAGACAAGAATAAGATTTTCAACAAGATCGACAATAACAACAGAAACAATGATAATTCATATCTACCATGCCCACATTGAAAAAAAATCAAACACAAAGAA
The DNA here is from genome assembly GCA_027563595.1 of Erythroxylum suave. Classification (NCBI taxonomy): domain Eukaryota; kingdom Viridiplantae; phylum Streptophyta; class Magnoliopsida; order Malpighiales; family Erythroxylaceae; genus Erythroxylum; species Erythroxylum suave. The sequence continues at coordinate 31,135,809 of JAOSBN010000007.1, forward strand.
AATGTTAGTGTAGGCTTGTTATCAAATGTAGAAAATGTGGACAAATTGGACATATGGAGAAAATTAGCAAGTCACGAAATGAAGAGGATAAAACAGCAAATGCATCAGCCATCAGTGAAAAAGGAACAAAACAATAATGAGCAACAAACTAGACAAAAGAAGAATGAAATGATGGTACACGGGAGAAATAAAAGCACAAAATGCAGATGAAACAAAACAACATAGGAGTGAAACGGTTGCAGCCCACATCGCTAAAACGGCACAACAGTGGAGACGCAACACCAAAGCAAAGGAAAAGAGTAGCAACTTACCCCAGCTGGGAGTTAAAAACACACGGCAGCTAGCTGAAGATGAATTATTTTGACATTAAAGTTCAACAAATACTAAGACAAGGAGGAGATTGTTAGTAATTTGCCTTTAGTATTTAACTAAGTCTTTATAGTTGAGTATTTAAATAAGTCTTTAAACATGATTTACTTGTTACTTAATTATAGGAGATTAGATCAAATTTTTTCCAAATTATTTATAGTAGTTGTTAAGTAGTGATAGTCATAAACATGTCTATGATTTTCCTCTATAAATAGCCAACAGTGAATAAGAAGTCGTAAGCTTCCAAGTCCAATATGTTCTGGCTTATCTTTTATGCTTTTTCTTTTCATATTTCCTATAATGTTTCAATAAAAACACCAATAATTGATATTAGAGCATTTTTTCTCGAGAGACCTTTGAGATGAGTGAAGTCAAAACACAAACTAATCAAGTTTGAGTTGTTCGAATGAAAGCTCATCTTAATGCTATGGATGTTTGGGAAGCTATGGAGGAAGATTATGAAGTGCCTCCATTGCCAACTAATCCTACAATGAATCAAATCAAGATGCACAAAGAAAAAAAAATTCAAGAGGAGACAAAAACAAGATTTTCAACAGGATTGACAACAACAACAACAGAAACAATGATGACTTATATTCATCATGCCCACATTACAAAAGAAAAATCACCCACGATGAAAAGGTAAGTGTAGTCCTAATATCAAATATAGAAAATGTAGACAAATTGGACATATGGAGAAGATTTGCAAGTTACGAAATAAAGAGGATAAAACAGCAAATGCACTAGCCATCAGTGAAAAAGGAACAAAACGACAACAAACAATAACTGGACAAAAAAAGAATGAAACGACAGTATGCAGGAGAAATAAAAGCACAAAGCACAGATGAAACGAAACAGCATAGGAGTGAAACGCTTGCGACCCACGTCGCCAAAACGGCACAATAGTGGAGACGCAACCAAAGCAAAGGAAAATAGAAGCAACTTTCCCCAGCTGGGAGTTAAAAACACACAGCAGCTAGTTGAGGATGAATTATTTTGATATTAAAGTCCTACAAATACTAAGACAAGGAGAAGATTTTTAGTAATATGCCCTTAGTATTTGACTAAATCTTTATATTTAAATCTTTGAATAAGTCTTTAAGCATGATTTATTTGTTGCTTAATTATAGAAGATTAGATTGGATTTTTTCCCAGATTAGTTTCAGTAGTTATTAAGTAGTGATAGTCTTGAACATGTTTATAATTTTTCTCTATAAATATCCAGCAGTGAATAAGAAGCCGTAAGCTTCTAAGTACAATATATTCTTGTTTATCATTTATGCTTTTTCTTCTCATATTTCCTCGTATTTTTCAATAAAAACGCCAACAACACAAACAGGTAGGAAACATAAGTCATATTAGTGCCTGTTTGGTTGAGCTTATATCAGTAGAGCTTTTGTCAATAGAGCTTTTGTCAGTAGAGCTTTTTTGAGAAGAGCTTTTTTAAAAAGCCAGTTGACTGT
>JAOSBN010000007.1:31150815-31164727 GCA_027563595.1 Erythroxylum suave
GTAGGCAACAATGAAGAAGTTGATGTATTATACGTAGGAGATGTAGGTTTAAACCTCGATACGAGGTTCATTTTGTATCTACGAGACACTTTTTATATACCGTCTTTTAGACGGAACCTAATATCTGTATCAGTTTTGGATAAAGAAAGTTGTCGTTTTGTATTTGATAGTTCGGTTGTAAATATTTCTATCAATACAAGACATATAGGCACAGCCTCCTCATCCTACGGTCTTTACAGCATGTGTCTCGCTCCTAATGATATGTATGCTTCTTCATATGTTGCTGAGCCTATTACTCGAAAGAGGGCCTCCATAAAGGATACATCGTACATGTTGTGGCATAAATGTTTGGGTCACATTTCCAGGGAAAGGGTTGAGAGACTGATAAAGAACAACATTCTCCCAACTCTAGACTTCGGTGATCTGGAAACATGTGTCGACTGTTGCAGAGGCAAGTTGACCAAAATAAAGAAGAAAGGGTCAACTCGTGCTTCGGGCCTGTTAGATCTTATACATACAGATGTTAGTGGTCCCTATACTGTAGCAATGTGTAATGCAAGATATTTTCTGACATTTATAGATGATTACTCCCGATACGGATATGTGTTCTTACTTAAGGAAAAGTTTAAGGTTCTTGATAAATTCAAGATCTTCAAGACTGAAGTCGAGAACCAATTGGAAAAATCAATAAAGACTGTCAGATCTAATAGAGGAGGGGAATACTATGACAGACATGGGGTTACAGGACAAGAAAAAGGTCTGTTTGTCAGGTATTTAGAGTCAATTGGGATAGTGGCCCAATTCACTATGCCATATAGTCCTGAGCAAAATGGTGTGGCCGAAAGGCAAAATCGTACCCTAAAGGACATGATGAGGTCAATGCAGAGCAGGACTAACTTACCTGAGTACTTGTGGGGTGAAGCTATAAAGACGACATTATACATTTTAAATAGAGTCCCAAGCAAGTCAGTAGCTAAGACGCCTTTTGAGCTCTGGGTTGGGAGAAAGCCAAGCCTTGCACACTTTCGTGTGTGGGGCTGCCCTGCTGAGGTAAGATTATATAATCCTCATGAAAATAAGCTGCAATCTCGTATTTGACCATAAAGGAACTGATTCAGAAAGGTGATATTATAGTGGAGCATATCAGGACAGAAGACATGTTAGCTAATCCACTAACTAAGGGACTTCGCCCACCAGCATTTGCTAGACATGTATCCAGTATGGAGGTGTTGAAGTCTTTTGACAGCAGTAATTAGGGATCATTTTGTTTTGCTCCTACAACTTTTATACATTGGTTGTATTATGACATTGTTTATATATATATCAGTCACATGGCCATGTTTTCTCAGTGGTAAATGTTCTGCATGTAGTCATAATATACATAAAAGTCTTAAGATTTGTGTTTATCTTAAGCATTTAAAGGTCATTGGGCATAAATAAAGATTGACCTTGGACTTATGTCATTAAACACATTAAGTTTATTTGGATATCCTTAAAGTTTTAAATGACATAAGGGGATATAAGTTTCGATCCTATAAAGGTTTCCTCCATTAAGAGAGGAAACAAGTTTTCTCTAATGTTGTTTAGCATTCGGCGAGAGAAAACTGGATTTCTCTGCTGCAGTTTAACATAAAGTCAGAAAAATTGAGACCTATAGACGAAGATGATACATATCAGATCATAAAGGATATCATCATAGTCTACCACACTTCATTTTCCCGTTCATGTCAGTGAGGTATTAGATATTTGTGATTATAGTGGACCTGTGTCACATATGATACATGTGTCTGATATCTTCCGGTATCGAAAGCCTTGTGGGACAGAATGTTGGACTTCCATTACCTTGGATCAAATGATTTTTAAAATTTTGGTACCAATACAGTAGCGTGACTTAACCGGATTTTTCAAACTGTTTTAAAGGGCCAAACTTGAACTCAATTAATACCTGTCCAGGGGGGAGATTGTTAGACAATTTTGCCCCTAAGGGCAATTTTGTTATTGTCTCATTTATGGACAGTTATTAATTGTGATTTTGTTTTTAAATAAATTACCTGTTAAGGAATGCAATTTGATCCAATTAGAGGTAATAAGGTGGCCTAATAAATGATCTGAATTAATTGGTCGAAGTCCGGGTAGAAAATGGGTCCCTTTCAATGTAGACCTGGACCGTATCGGCCTTGTGATGTAGAAGCCCGATATGGAAGTTCATATATATATATAGGTCTCCTGTAGTTACATTTGTAGTTCACGAGCAATTTCAGAGCTCCGGCCCATTAAGTGCACCCGTGTATTGTGGAAACAACAGAAAGACCTAGAATTCAAGCCAGTGAACTATTCTCACAAAGGATCCAGGAGCTGTTGAGCGCACATAAGGGAGAAAAAGGCTTTCAAAGTCCAGATGGAACCCAAAACAGGTATTTCAATTTTCTCCATTTTTGATCCATTCACGAATGATCCTGGATGCGTAGTGAAGTCTGCTCTACACATTACAATTTTCACTTTTCACTTTTACTTGTTAGATAGCCATTTGTTGTAAGTATGGGTTGGGTTCTAACCAAAATCACGAATATGGAGGCATGACTTTTATTTTTCAATTGTGATTTTAGTATGTGTTAGCATTTAAATTTATTTTTTTGTGAAACATTTTATTTTTGCGATCAAAATTTTAATAAAAATATTAATTACAATTAAATTAATCATGATGTTGTATTATAATCTTTTTAAAAATAATTTAAATATTAGTTTATATTTTAAAAAAAGCTTTAATTTTTCAAAGAAACAAGTTAATTACAAATTAGTTTACTTAAAAATAAAAATTATTTTAAATTTTAATTTAAAATATATTGTAAAAATTTTAAATGATTTTCAAAATCTACGAAATTAGAAATAAAATTTGCTCTAATAGTTAAAATATATAGAAATAGATATTAATTTTTATATAAAATTTTAATTATATATTATAATATAATAATTTTATTGATAATTTATTAAGAAGTAAAAATAAAAATACTTATTTATTTATTTATTTATTTATTAAGTTTGATCTATAATATTGATATTAAAAATAAAATGTATTGTTATTTTTATATGAAAAATGGAAAATTGAAAACAAGAAACGAAGATTAAAAAATCCCAACTAATCAAATGTCTTAGTAAACTTCGTAATTTTGATTTTGATTTTTTTTTTCCATTAACACTATACAAATTATTTTTTGCTTTATGTCAATTTTTATTTTTTGATTTATGTCAATTTTTAGTTTTTATCCAACGAAAAATAAAACTCATTTCATTGTTACATATTAGATAAAATTTGACAATATATTTTATATAAATAAATGGATTAAATAAATTTAAATGAAATATTATTTTATACATTTGAAGATTTTAGATTTAAATTTTTGCTTCCATTTCAAGTTAAGAATTGATAAGATGAAGCGGTTGCTTGGAAGATGAAGATGCTCTTTATCTTTCACATCAGTTTAGTTTGAGGGTGACTTAAGTTCCCGTAACCTAGAAGCCTCTTTTCGAAGACATCTTCAACTTTCTGAGAAAGAGATCGGAAGCCTTGACAAAAATTAAACAAGTTCTTTTTATACTGTGCAATTTGTGCAACAAGATGTACAGAGTCTGCATAAGATTAGCTGTTTTCATGTGATCTTTTATTCTAGTTGGAAGAAAACTGACCAAACTTAAACAATTTATTTTAACTTAATTTGCAAAAAAAAAAAAACATAAATAGAAACAAATTTATTTTTAGTAATTTCAACTTTTAAAAAATATTAATCTATGAAAAATACTAACTATTTAATCCTAAGCGATAACTTCAACAATATATACCACGAAATTAATATAGTTGATGAATTTATTTATATAATAATATAATATTTAATATAATAATCTTATTATTAGTATTTATTAATGTAAATTATATAAAATTAACGTAAAACTATTTACTTAATTGATTATAAAGTTGATACATATTTAGTTACAATGTTAATTATTTATATTAATAACCAAAACATTTTTATTTTTATTTGAGAAGTTTACTTTTATATATATTAAAAATTCAAAATAGAAAAGTAGAAGAGAAATCAAAATTTATTTAAAAACCAAAACCAAAAGTGCTTGCTTGATTTATTTTCAACTTACTATTATTTTCAAATTCAGTTAAAAATTTTATTTGTTTAAACTTTTAATTTTAATTTTTTGTTTTGGCTTCTTTCAATTTTTATAACTATCATAAAAATTTTCTTTTCTTAATAATTAATTTGCTATCAACTAAACATATTATTTAATATATTAATAATTAAAAATGATTGAATTTAATTTGATGTTATATATTTAATTATTTAATATTAATCATTAATAAGAATTATAAATATTTTATTTTATTCAATAATTTAGTTTAATTTTTGTAATTAAATTAAATTAACAATTATCAATAAATAGAATTAAATCAAACTATCTTTAAAACATAATTTTAAAAAAATTGATTTAATAATTAAAATAATATTTAAAATAACTATTAATTTATAAATAAAAATTTAATTATTAAATTACTTATTTTAATAAAATATAAAAATCATCACCGATAATAAAATATTTTATCCAATACATGATTATTATCAATAATTTAAAACATTATAATATTAACAACCAATTACTGTTCCATTGTACCTTAAAAATAAAAATTACAAATAAAAATAAAAACTAAACATCACCATAGAAAAGTATAAATAAAATCAAATTACTTCTTCGCAAGTGGTTTTTATAAACCCAATTGCATCGTCTTTTCGTTCAAAGTTTTTATTAATAAGATAGAATAAGATCAAAAGAAATTTTTTGTTAAAATTTTTTCGAGTTTGACCTATCAAACCTAAAATATTACCCATTATTATGTCTTAAAATGAGGAGTTAAAGACTAAGGCGAAAAAAAAAGTCCATGGAGATAAGAACAATTCTAATTGGACCTAAATAATTGAAGTTGAATGTTGATTAATGAATTTAAGTTCTCCATTAGTTTGCAAAATGTGGATTAAGAAAAAGACTCCATTTTTTCAGGCTTCTGCAATTTGAAGAGAAAATAAGAATGTTGAAAATAGCAACAACGAAGAAATGAAATAGAAAATGCGTCCAACAAATAATATGACGCCATAACGGAATAAAATCGAAAGTAGCCCACTCCAACCCCAAAAGAAAATCTCTCCATGGTACAAGAATGCGCTCAAAGTTGAGATTATTGCAAGGGGTAAATCTCTCCACGGTTCGACGCAACTTTAATGCATCTTAATAACATAACGCAAACCATAAATGAAACCAAAACTCCAAATCTCAACAGAAGTGCGGTTTTATGTTACAAGTGGAAAACCAGAAGTAGAGAAGTATTAACAACGCAAAAAAACAATATCAGACAAACAAGAAGTTTGTGAAAAGTAGTTCAGCATTTTTAAATTTTCGAAAAACCAGTTTACTTGGCTGGCTATCAGTTTGACTAGTTATAAACTTCAAATTTTAAGACCCCGTTACCTTATATTTTCAAAAATAGGTATTCCATGATAAGAATGCACAATATATCAAGACAAGTTTTTATGTATATGTGCATTTTCGTACCGATAAAATAGGACCTATTTTGTTAGAAGATTCCTTCTATTCCCCGACAAACCTACATTTCCTTTTGTAATCATTTCTTTTCTGCTATCAAGTTTGTTATAGTTTTCTGCACCTTTGCCTTTTTCCAGCATCTTCTAGATTGTATATATATATTATTCATTAACTCAATAAGAAGGCATGCGGAACCATTTCTCTTATTTCGTCCCTCTGTTTCTATAAAATATAAGGCCTATTTCTTTTGGTTATTCGAACATAAATTGAGGCCATCACTTAAGGATATAATAGATAAGGACTTTTACATAATTAAAGTTGGAATGAGGAAGTAATTACTCACCGGTGTTCTGCATCCAAAACTTCCACTATTTACATGAAAAAATGCATTTTGCTCATGATACAGCGAATCAAGCATCTAATCAAAAGGGTCTATGCGCGGGTCGTGTTCGCTTGCCATTGCCATTCCAGTGCAAAGGCATGTAGGGCACATGACCTGCCATACATTAAAATTGTAGAAAGAGAGAAACTTCGAAAGGATATTTCCAAATATTAGCAAAACAATACCATAAATGTTTAAGGTTTAGCCAAAAAGATGATTATATCCATTAGCAAATGCAGAGTATAGAAGGATGATTCCTCCCTACTCAAAACTGTTCACAAGATTATTGACGATAGCCATCACATTTGCATACAAGACAGTGACAGTGAGTAGCCACAAGATTTTAAAAATTTTTTAATTTTCTGAAAGGTCCCCCATTTTTCTAAATGACTACTGAACAACATTACACAAAGCTAACAAATTTTTAAGATGACAAACTGCAATGCCAGTAAGATGATAGCAAAATAACCTCAAGGCATTCCACAACAAATATGAGATCCGGAGGCAGAAGATAGAATATACTAAAGCAATACATCAAAACATTGAAAGTCTAACCTTTCCAGATCCAGAACAATTTGAACATCTTTCAGTTTTGGGAGCAGATAAAGGCCGATCTCCACCATTGACTGTTGAAACTGGTTCAACGAGTACAAGAGCTCCTGTGCCTGAGCAACGTGCACAAGCAAGATACCCTGCATTTGCAAGAAATAAGTAGAAGATGCATGTATTTTGTTATTGCAAGTTCAGTCCGCATTACCAAAAGTGAAACAAATTGGTCAAGCAAGATAAAATCCTAAATTAAGAAAACAAAATCACCAAAAAAACAAATTGATAGAGGAAACAGTCTAAACTTATATGTATAATTGAAAAAAAAGTTCCACTACAAAAAGGAAACAGGATGATAATTTGCAAGTATAACAGCATTGAAATTTTGAGCAGACTACAACATTTCCTTACTCATCCTCTCAACAACAAAAAGGGGCACCAAAGAGACATGGATTGATTAGAAAGTACGCCCAGAACAGTTTTTCAAACAGTAGAAACTGCACGACTTTTTTGGTTAGCCTCATGGGCTGAAAATGGCATACAGAATCGACTCAAGGACTTGGGCATAAGACTTCAATTTGGAGTTACTCCTGATTAAATCTATGAAAGAAGAGCACGAATACAGATAAAGAATGCAACATACCAGTTCCAACACAATATTTGCATCTTTTAAGTTCTTGTTGTTTTACATTGTTAATCTCAACGACCATCAAAGCTGAGATCACTCCAACTGCGCCTCCAGAGAACGATGCCACAATGGGATCAACCTGACTGCAGGTTGTGAAAAGATAAAGAGCAATCTGTCAACGGATTTTTAAGATAAATATGTGCAATGCATCATACAGAAACGAAATCAAAGGCAACAACATTGCAAGCTAGTCAAACATAAAACACTCGGAGACAAGAGGGAACCATGTGCCACACCTCAACTGCATGGGCAGATGCGCACTGAGAATAAAATCTTCATATGAAGTGCCCCCTAATCCTAGCTTCAGCTCCAGCTGAAACGATAATAAATAAAAAGCTCAATCATATAGGTACAGAAGAAGCTCATGAGTCATGAATAAAACATTAGCTACTTGAAAACTCATTCTTGAATCAATCATTACCATTCACAGCCTTACAAGGTGATAGCGGTGGTCAGTAAGTTAGGTACAATTCTGGTGTGTACGGTGAACTAAACCATCCCAAAACTAAAGATATCTCTACTCAAATTTTGCATTTCATATACACTTGAAGCGTATTGAAATAAGCTCGACATCTTACTAATTGAAACATACTAATGCATATCAAATCTGTCAAATCGCAACAACATAAACCTTTTACAAACTTACAGTGGGCGCAAGAAGGCCACCAAAAATGATGATTCCAGCTATAAGTGAAAAACAAGTAGCATAATACACCTTCAGATTTGCCGCACTCTGCACAAAACAAATAGTATATTCACAATGTAATAGACAACGTTAAAACTAAAGCAGTCGAAAAGATATAACCATATGAAAATAGAGATAATAACAAAAAATCTAACCAGAGGAGGCAAGAAAGGAATAAATGATGGGAAGTTCGGAAGCTCATTCTCTTCTTTGTCTTTTAACATTCCAAGTTCAGCACTTTTGATCCTCTGTTGTATTCTTAGCCTACGAACCTACAAATTTCCAGATATAAATAGTATCAACAAATTCACATTAAAGAGTTAAAGAAAAGCATATCATAATACATCAAAACTTGAACAGAGCAAAACAATTCATCAAAGATAAATGCTCTTCAGGTTATCTTGAAATTACTCTTGACTTGAGCTTTCAAATACATCTCACAGAAAACTGAGTACTGACCATCGTTTCAGAGATAGTGAATCAACTACATAGAGACGAGTATTTACGTACATATATAGAATAAAACAAATATAAATCAGTACAAATTTTGCGATGAAAACAAAGAAACGTTATGTCAGAACTCTGCTAATAATCAAATATCTATTCGCTTCAGTTCATCGTGAAATCAGTGTAAAGCATTAGCCTATGTGATCGTAAACTGCCTGGTGATCTCACGTAATTATGCGTCAAAAATAAAACAAAATAAGTTTCGAGGTTTCTATTGAAGCTCTCACCTCCTCCATGTGCAAGAAAATTTTGTTCCGACGACTTCGAATATTGTCTTGAATCTCTTCGAGCTCCATTTTGGCAAAGTCTTGCACCGTTTCGGGGCCTTCTATGATGCAAAATCTATAATCAAAAGAATACCACATCAAGCCTCTAATCAACTGATTCACATCTCACAACATCAGTTTATCACCTATTACTCAAAATTTCGCTTAAAACTGAACTCTATAAACAGAAAGACGGAGGAAACGAGGAACTCACCCGGCGCTGGAGGTTCTTTCAGAAGAATCAGAATCAACAGACGATCCGAACGAAGAAGAATCAGCATCCAGCGACATCGATCGCCATCGCGACTTCGATTTCCGGTTTAAACTTACAAATCTGCTGGTATAGAGACAAGAATTGTACGGTCGAAAAGGAGTCGTCGGGAAAGAAACCGCCAAAACTCTACTCAAACAAGCCATCTTTCATTTAGTAACTGCTCAGAGACCTCTCTCTCTCTATTTAAGATCTTTCTGTTGCTGGTTCTGTTCGGAAGTGAAAGTGGAGCGACGACAAGAAGAGCAATTAAGTTGGATGGTAATGCACTAAGAAGATTTACCACGTGGCATGAACGTGTTGGTTAATGGATAATGGCAATTTTTGAAATGAAAAAGACAGGAAATGGCATTGGGAGTGGAGCTTGTTTTGTGAGATTCCATCCAAAGAATGTCAGGTATCTTTCCCTCTCCGGCTTGATTTATCACCGCTTGCCGCTTGGAGCCTTGGACGGTTTATTTCTTTTAGTCAATGTTATAGAAACTTAAAAGATGCGCGGTTAACATAAAAGGACAAATGACTACGTTTTAAAATTATTATGAAATCGATTAAAATTAAATAAACTTAAAGAATTTAACATATGGTTAAAATAAATTGTTTATATTTTTAAAATTTAAAGTTTAATACAAAAATATATTATTAAATAAAAATTTATTTATTTATTTTAGTTTTAACTTATAAAAAACTTAAAAGATACACGGTTAACATAAAAGGACAAATGACTACGCTTTAAAATTATTATAAAATCGATTAAAATTAAATAAATTTAAAGAATTTAAAATATGATTAAAATAAATTTCTATATTTTTAAAAATTAAAGGTTAATAAAAATATATATTATTAAGTAAAAATTAATTAATTAATTTTAGTTTTAACTTATAAGAATTTATTAATCGATTCATAATAAAAATTGATTGATTAATAAATAAATTGACCAATTTTTAACAACAAAAATTATCAAAATAAATCAAACCGAAAAGTTGAACTGTTCAAAATTTTTGTAATTGAATTAACTAAATCAATTGAATTGTTTAATCATTATTTTAAGTTTTACTTTAAGTTTCGATTCCTAGTCGATCTTTAGGGATAATAAAATAAATATTAAAATACATAGAAATCTATTAATAACATTTGTTTTAAATGAATTAAATTAGGAGTTAATAACTTATAATTATAAGATAATTCCCAATTTAATTAATTAGTAATAGACCATAATTCAACCAATATATATGAGTTAAAGGCTCTAAAAAATTTGGAATTAAAAAATAATCTTTTAGTATTGATAAAAAATTTAGATTTAATTTAAGATTAAATGATTAATTAATAATTTACAGAAATTTAAATTTAAATATTTGAATTTAATCGAATTTAAATTTGAGCTCTTATTTTAATCTTGATTTATTATAATAAATTAAATATATATATATATATATATATAATTTAAAATTATCCAATTAATATATATTTGACTAAATTTAAAAAATTTAAATAGAATTCGGATTATTAGATATTCCAAATTGGGCTCAGCGAAGAGTTTTAGCCTATAAAACTGTGGATTTTGGATACATAGCCCACTGAAGTAACCCTAATCGAGCTCTCGACGCCCTAGAGCTCTCGAATCCCTATAAATTGGCAGCCAACGTATGCTTAGATTCTTAGCCGCGAGTTCTCTCGTGTAGCAGCTAAATTTGGATGCTTTTCCTACAGTGTTTATTCATTTTTTAGAGGTTTTTGTAAAGTTGAGATCGCATTGATGATTCAGTGAAGTTCAAGCTCAACAGACCGGAACGCAGGGTTCTCTTTTCTTGAGGAGAATTTTGCGTGTCGATATTCGCTGAACTGAGTGATCTTTATGTATTTCTTTCTCTATCAAGTTTAGATTTGTTTGATTGGGTTCTTGGAAATCTTAACTTTTTTTTTTTTATCTGTTACTATGAATTGAGATTACGATGAGGATCCACAGCTCCCTCTTCTGATTTCAAGTTGAGGAAATCAGCTGGCAGAATCGAACCTATGTCTTTATGGCCACCACTGAGTAATCTCATTTTATATACTATATTTGAATTGATTACAAACATTCAGCTTCTTTTATGCATTAATTTTGATGGGTACTCTGAATTTGTTGGTTTCTTTTCAAAGGTTAAGATGAGGATGAAGCATTAATATAATAATCCAACACTTGATCTGAGATGGTCTTATGCCAAGTGATGTTCAATAATAGCTTCTGAATCTAAATTGGTAGTCTTTTTAGGTCTGCATTTGTACTTAAAGTTTTTAATACATTACTAGAGTCAGTACTATTGCCATGATGCCTATTTTTTCATGTTTATGTCATCAACGGATGATATCGGAAAATCTTAGGACACTTCCTACATAGCTTTCCCACAGCTATGGATGAGAATAAATATTCCATTCTGATGATGATGACGTTGGTGTTGATGATAAATGCTTATTTTCAAATGCTTACAAGTCAAACAACAGATTGTTGGAGTTAGTTTTCAAGTTCTCTTGCATTCTTATAAACTCTCCGAATACAAAACTTTGTTTGGCTGTGGATTTTGCATAGTGAAGTGTTTGTATTCATGTGTTTATTTTGTATTGTACATCACTTGACGTCTCTTATGCCAAGTGATGTTCAATTACATCCTCTGAATCTAAGTCGGTAGTCTCTTTACGTGTCCACCTGAATCTTAAGTTTTGGAGACATTACAAGAATCAGTACTAGTGCCGTGAGTCCTCTTTGTTCTTGTTTATGTCATCAAGGGATGAAACTTGGAAAATCTTAGGACACCTTCCTACATAGCTTTACTACAGCTATGGATGAGAATAAATATTCCATTCTGATGATGATTGATGACAAATGCTTATTTTGAAATGCATGCAAGTTAAACAACAGATTTTTGGAGTTAGTTTTCAAGTTCTCATGCATTCTCATAAACTCTCCGAATGCAACACTTTGTTTTGCTTTGGATTTTGCATAGTGAAGTGTTTGTATTGATAGTGTTTATTTTGTAACGGATCGCTATGACGACCTCCAAATTTCAAGCTCAACAGACCGGATTACAGGCTTCTAGATATGAGAAGTTTGTATGTCGACTACCCCGCTGAACTGAGCGATCTTTTACTTAATTTTTATTATTCTATTTTGGGAAACAATTAAGTGGTTTTTCATTAAAGGACACAATTAAGTGGTTTACGGATGATGATGGTTATTTATAATCCTTGTTTATCATAATTATTTTTTGGATTATATTGTTGGATTATAAATAATCATCAACTAATTGTGTGTTTTTTTTAATATCATTACTACAATCCTACAAGTCCTTGAATGACTTTTGGGTGAGTGACATGGCCTTGAGCATATCAAATCTACTTTTTCAGTTATTATGTTTTAGTCTTGTTCTGTTAAATCTTATTTATACATTTATGTAGAATTGATATAAATATATGGATGAGATTTAATAGAACATGATAGGAATACTATAATTGAAAAAGGAGATCTGATTCTTGTCTAGAATATTACTTCTTAAAGCAAGCGCTTAAGAAATGCCAAAGTTGTATACGGACCCCTCAAATCCTCTGGTCCCTTAACTTTATATCTATTTTGTCCTAATTGATCTTGGCTATTCATTTATATGGGACTCACGTAAATGAAAGTCTTATATAAATGAATGGCTAAGATCAATTAGGACAGAATAGGTACAGAGTTAAGGGGTCAGAGGATCAGGTCTCTTGTACACCCCCTATGTTGATGTATAAGATGTGTTTGGTTTTTCACGATGGATCCATTTGCTCCTGATATCTAAAGGTGTTGACATGTTATGGAAGGATTATAAGTAATGTTGGAACAACCTATTAAGCCCCGGCCTCACTTGACACATTGGTTAGCAGTATATTGTTGCAGTAGCTGTAACTTCAAGATCACCTATTTTTAATTTCATGTAAAATGAATTTTCTGATTGGTCACGGGTAAGATTGCAGATTCTAGCTAAAATGCTCTTGAGGTTGAATGTTTTGATTGATTTGGGTGCATTTATCTTTTTCAAATTTTTGCTTATACAGTCTGGTATATTAGACGATGTGAGTCAACAAGAGTGTAAACTTGTGTCAGTCAATAAGAGTTACAGGTGAAGTTGTAAAGATGAAATCCCAATTCTTAAATTAAAGGAAAAAATTTACGTCTTTTACTGATGGAATTCTTAGTGGTTATTGGTAATTGAAGGATTATATTTAAAGTGAAATATTGTTTTAAGTTCAAATGTTAAAAGTGAGGAGTTTTGATTGATGCGACTTTTTTACAATTTTTTCTGTTAAAAATTGAAATTATATCAAAAATTTTAAAATAAATTTTTAATTTTTTAATTATAATTTGTTGAAATAATAGTTATAAGATGTTAAATTTTTATTTTTTAAATTTTAACTTGATATTAATGTCTAAGTTAAAATTTTAATTATTAATATACATTAATCAAAATTAGTTAATGAAATGATATTGCTTTATAAATGGAATCTTTTAACTAGTTTATGTGATCTAAGCTCTTTTTTATTTGTGTATTCTTTGGATGTCTTTGGCCTTTTTGTTTTCTTTTCATTCTTTTAATATACTGAAATATTCTCACATCGTATAGTATTGTACTAGGAAGTTCTTTCTTTCAAGATTGTTTTATTTATGCCTTAGTAGCGTGAGGACGTCGTGGTTGCATAATTTGATTTATTTCATTTTTAAATGTAATTGTACTATCTAAGTGATGTTATTCTATTAATATTTTATTTATTATGTTAATTTTGGGGTGTATTAATGGTTAAAGTTTTTGGAGTACATTACTAATTTCATTAGCAAATTTAATAATTGAAATTTTAAGTCTTTTATTATCATTTTTTAAAGTTTGGGTAAGAATTGAAATAGATTAAAAGTTTGAATATTTTGTTGTCATTTTTTAAAGTTTAGATTATAATTATAAAATTG
>JAOSBN010000007.1:31168751-31186582 GCA_027563595.1 Erythroxylum suave
GGTAAGAATTGAAATAGATTAAAAGTTTGAATATTTTGTTGTCATTTTTTAAAGTTTAGATTATAATTATAAAATTGATCAAAGCTTACAAATTTTGTAATTAACCTTATTTATAATTTACTATTAAAAATTGGTAAGTTTATTAATTAAATTGCAAACTAATATATTAAAATCAATTAATCAATTTTAATTTACCAATTTCTTTTTTTAGTTGAAATTCAAAATTTTCAAATGTCTTTTAATTATGTTTTAAAATCTTTAATTTTATTTTTTCAACTTAATATTATTTTAACTTTTTAAATTTGAAATTTCTTTTATTTAAATTTCTTCGACAAAACAAAACAGGCATGATAGTATTTACTTGACGCTTTATTCGAATACTAATTAGTTGGCGCTATATACGTACAATGCAATAGGTCAACTTGTTTACTAGTTGGGTCATTTCTGAATGACGGTTCGAGAAATAATTGCGTTTGGGACATTGTACCCAAAAGTATGTGTTGAAAATGTAACAGTTTGTCGAATGTCCACTTCGATTGTAGATATTTTAGCCAATTTTTTTTGGGTAACGACTAAATTTTTTTTACAATAGTTAATTAACAAAAAAAAATAATTTTTTAATTATAGCTTGAATTTTAAATTTAGTAATAAAATGTTTAAATTTTTAATTTTTTTCAATTCTAATCTAAACTTTTAAAATGACAATAAAATATTCAAATTTTTAATTTTTTTAATTTTAACTTAATATTATCAATGCCTTAAATCCTTTGTTTTTTATTTGTTATTCTACTGCCTTAAACTACTTTCACATTATAGCATACTACACTAGTAAAGTTTTTGTTTTTAGTTCGTTCTCCTGATATTCTTAGTGTGAGGGCCTTTAAAGAACAAATTGAAAATGAAAGGAAAAATTAAAATCAAAGCATAAGGTCATTAAGGTTACATAATGTGATTTAGGTCATTTTTATATGACGATGTCGTTAATTTTGGTTTACATGTAATAATAGTTAATGCTTGTGAAATACGTGACAAGTCACGTCAATAAACTTAACGGAAACACTAATAATGAGCTATAATTGAAAAAAATTGAAAGTTTGAGCATGTTAATGTTACTTTTTGAAGTTCAAGTTATAATTAAAAAATTAAAAGTTTGAACATTTTATTACTATTTTTTAAAGTTCTAGTTATAATTGAAAATTTGATAAAAATTTAGGTTGTTTTTGGTAATTAACCCTTTTATAATTTGGTTCTTTATTTTTTAATGTATATTAAATAAATTATTACATATTTATAATAAGTCAATAATCTTAAAAGTAATAACATTAGAAGGACAAATACATTTTACCAATATTTAAAAAGCTAGACTAAAAATTAAACCAATAAGAATAAAAGTTTAAAATTTTTATTTGTATTAAAATATCTTCAAATCGGTATATAATAAAGATTAAATAAAATTAAAATATAATTGTAGAAGTAGATTATCCTTAACTATTAAAAAGATTAAATTTTAATTAAAGAAAAAGACTGTCAATAAAAACTAACTGGTTTATTATAGTTTATAAAAACTTTTATAATTAATTCTCCAAAATTGGTCATGATCAATTTTTAATAACAAAAATTATTAAGATAAATTGAACTAATAAATTAAACATTTAAGTTTACAAATCGAATTGACTATATTTTTAAATAATTGCTTTTCACCGTTTGGTCAATATTTTAAGTTTTAAGTGGATCACAATTTATAAAATATTAAGTAAAGGACATAAAATTCTTATGTAGTTTAAAAAATTTTAAAAATAATTTTTAAAATGTCAAAAAATTATTCTAATTTTTGGATTTTTTGAAAAATTTTTCTTTTATATTTCAGATTTAAAAAATAACAACAAAATACATACAATATCAATATTATTTTTTATTAAACAAATATTGTTTATGTAACGATTCAATTAAGCTCTTAAGCTTAAATCAAACCAACTAAAATTTGAATAAAGTAAATAATTTATTATAATTACCTTAAATTATTATTTTAATTCAAATTTAATTAGTTTGAATCGGATTTGAGAATTAAGTTTATGTTATTATATTAGTGATATTTGATTTGTTCATGTTTGATTTTCATATTTCTTGTATCTTCTTGTTATTTTTTAATTGAAATTTAAAAGAATGAGTTTTTTAAAATTAAAAATTAGAAATTAACGTTGAAACCTTTTGAGATTAAAAGATTTTTTAGAAAGAGCTCCTACCTTAAAGTATACAACTTTGATATTTGCAATCTTGCTGCACAAATTGATGATTCCTAAAATGGCTGCTTTAGGGTACAAATAAGTCACCAGTTTTCTCGGAACATCATCTGGCATTCCATGCCCAACTTTTGGTGGTGATTAATTTCGGATTATACATATTGATATTGGTCTCTTATGAGTGGTCAAGTTGGTAAAGGGGAGAAGTACAGGACTAAATGACCCTGTATTTAAATCCTTATAGTTATACTCTCTTGATTAAATCTGTTATATTGGGGTTGTTTAGTATAGAATACTCGATTGTCCTGATTTATAGGCTATTGCGTCATTCTGAAGATTTATCCAATGTGCATCCAAATAATAGTAACTATGATTCCTCCCTTTCAAAAAAAAAAAAGAGATTGATATTGGTCTCTTATGGGTGGTCAAGTTGGTAAAGGGGAGAAGTATAGGACTAAATGACTCTGCATTTAAATCCTTCTAGTTATATTCTCTCGATTAAATTTGTTATATTGGAGTTGTTTAGTATAGAATGCCCGATTGTCCTTATTTATAGGTTATTGCGTCAATCTGAAGATTTACCCAATGTGTATTCCAAATGATAGTAACTATGATTCCTCCCTTTCAAAAAAAACAAAGAGATTGATATTGGTCTCTCATGGGAGGTCAAGTTGGTAAAGGGGAGAAGTACAGGACTAAATGACCCTGTATTTAAATCCTTCTAGTTATACTCTCTCGATTAAATATGTTATATTGGGGTTGTTTAGTATATAATACCCGATTGTCCTGATTTATAAGCTATTGCGTCAATCTGAAAATTTACCAAATCTGTATTTTAAATGATAGTATCTATGATTTCGCCCTTTCAAAAAAAAAAAAAAGAGACTGATGACATATGACTACATCATCTACACGTTATAAAACTGTTGAAGTCAATTAATTGGGCAAATATTTCAGTTGGAAATGGTAGTGCTTCGTGCGTTAAAATCGACTCACAAATGATGGTGAGAGGTCCTCCTAGTGGTTTCCATCTCTAGGAAATGGGATCGAGTTAGACAAATTGTGACTCATCTAAAATACTTACAAAATGCAGGTTTTAAAAATTAAATAGGTTTGAACGATAAAAATTTTAAATAAGATAATATTTTAATTTATTTTATCTTAATAATTTTTACATTTAAAAATCAATCATTTTATTAACCAATTAATTTTCATAAATTAATCAATTTTAAAACTTTATAAATTAATTAATTTTAATCTAATAATTTCATTCTTTAACTAAACTTTAAACAAAAATAGTTACTTATTTAATCATATTTTAATATCCTATTTGATAGTGAATATACGTTGGATATACTAAAATTAGTTTTTTGGGTATGTGAATTGACTTAACCTAGAGTTACATTTGCAATGTAAGAAACAAAAGTAAAGAGTGACTTTATGTCCTTATCAATCCAATTACGAGTGCCCACTTTCACGCACCATGTTATAAGGTGCAAAATTCGCAAGGTCCCAACCTACCATCTTCTTCTTTCCTTAGAACTGAACACCAATGCAATCATATTTACAAGGCTAGACATGAAAACTTCAATTCAGTTCGCTCTCTTCCTGCTTTTCTTGATCTTTGGTGTGTCTTTTGCACACCACACTGTTGACACCAGCTGCTCCGGTGAGGAGAAAGAGAACTTACCTGAAATGTCAACAGAGCCTAATGGTCAAACCAGTTCCTCACCGGGAGCCACTGGCTCCGGCTATGGTCCAAACTGGAACTACAACTGGGGTTGGGGTTCAAGTCCAGGCGCTGGATGGGGCTACGGTTCTGGTTCAGGTAGATCACGTAATGGTTTTGGTAGGGGTTTTGGTTCTGGTTCTGGTTCTGGCTCTGGAAGTGGTTCAGGGTACGGTTTTGGGTCTGGAGGTGGCAGCGGATATGAAGGAGCTGGATATTCCAGTGGTGGTGGCTCAGGTTCAGGGTATGGTTTTGGTTCTGGAGGTGGTGGTGGTGGTGGTTCTGGTTCGGGCTCAGGCTCAGGCTACGATTTTGGGTCTGGAGGTGGTGGTGGATACGGAGCGGGATATTCCGGTGATGGTGGCAGTGGCGGTGCAAGTGGCGACGGCCACTCTTCACCGTGGGGTCTTCAAGAGAGAAACAACCATGGCTGAGGTCATGGTAATGATTCGGTGCTTGAATATTATTTCAAGAGAATAATGTATCCTAGTATATGGATTTAGTTAACTGCATGGTGGGTAAGTTAATGATATATAACAATTAACAGAATTCGTGATCAGGCATATAGATAATATGAATTTTGAAATGTAAAATATTTTTAAAAACGACGATAATAACAACAATTACTTAATAAAAATCTCGCTAACATACAAAATCTAGGAAGGTTCAGTAGTAATATGTAGTCTTATCCCTGACTAAGAGACTGTTTTCAAAAGTACCATCAATTAATCCATCTAAAGTTAATAGATCAGGCCGAGCTCAAGAATAGAGGTCGAATCAAACAGCCTAATCTATCCTAAACTACTCAAATAATTGGCTGGACTCAATGTCATAATCCTCAAGATTGACCAAGCTTCGAATCAAACCCACACAACAATGAAAACTCAAGTTGAGTCCAAGTCATAGGAAACCCAAGTCCAGTCAGATATACTGCCAGCCCTGCTAACTTCTTTCAATAGAACATAAAATCTGAATGGAGATACAACCTTTATCCTTTTTAGCCAAGATTAATCTCATAGTCATCATCTGATTGACCTTGAATTAAATGCTTCGATAGGTGAAGAACTAAGGTGCCAGTAATAAGAGGAGAGGATAGAACTAAGGTGCCAGTAATAAGAGGAGAGGATCATAATCCACAAAACTTGCTTTGCAACCACAAACAGGCACTTCATCACACTAGGCATAGCTAAATTTTCTGTAAAAACAGAATCAGCAAATCGGCAGTCGTTACCTTTAAATACGCATTAGATAAACTGTAAGATTGTATCCAACAAAAATAGGTCACCGACCAAAATCACCTGCATCAAAGGTACTCAGTTCAAGCAACAGAAACTTACATATAAACGGTATAACACATGCCAAAAAATGAACTGAATCATGCACAGAAAGCATATCATACTTTGGCAATTTTTCAGAACAACTAAATAACTGCACACTAACCACAACTTTCGGTCTCATGGTTATATCACATCCTAAAAAGTGCACACTAAGGTTCATTAGTCATTCATAATTTCTTATCTCAATACATCCAGTTGAGCTAGTTAGAATATATACACACAAAGACACTCATGTGAACTCAAGTGCTCAATAGTGCCAAGAGACAAATAAAGCTGTATCCCAGCCCAACTCAGTTGAGTCAATGGATCAAGCTGGTTAGACCAGATCCAGGTTTGGTCCAACCTCAAAAAAAGGTTTGAATTCAGCCCATATATATAGCCAACATACCAGGATATCAGCCCGATGCAGATATTCCCATATATATAGCCAGCATGAAACCTGCAGTTATGATGGGCTGATCGGGCATGTTCATGTCCCAACCAACTAATCTGAACTTTTCAGATATGTCTGAAGCAAAATGAGCTCAGAATTGAACCAGCAAAAATTTATGAGCCTGAACCTGCCCTACCTTTCAAAAGCAAAAGTAAACACCTTTAGGACCTAGAATCAAGCTTTTATTGCAACATGCCATTCCAAGCAGAAGCTTCCTTAGGTTTTCACCATAGTCTATTTCTTATTAAATACATAAGTTCAATAAAGTCTTCCTATAAAGAAAACCTAATGTGCCAAAGCAAATCTTACATAGCACACAACACAAAGAAAGATAGAACACATACAATAAATTCAGGTTTTATCACAAGCACTAAGCAAAGTTTCATTACGCAAGGAATTGACAAAAGCTAATGACCATGAAAATATATTATTAACAAGTAAAATGAACAGTCTTCATGAATTCATATTTGAAATATAGAACGAAATAGTATACCTCCATGTTTCTGATAGCTCATTATAGTCCAATGTCAATTCTCGAAAAGGACATATATTCTTAATGGCAAATAGCATGATGTGAGGAACCCTATGATCGTGATGATCATAAAGAACTTTTCTTGCAGAGAGATTAGGAGAGCTACTATGGGTAATGAATCTACCAATATTACCACATCGAGTTGCATCAATAACAAAACCCGTTCCTATATCAAAAATGTAATCTTTCCCTTGCCCGACTTGATCTTCCATGAAAATTTCTCCAATATACTCACAGACAAAACTTCCACTGGGAATTAAGGACCTAGATCTAACACCCCATTCTCTAGATTTATTCTTGAATACCTCAAGCTGAAATGATATGCCTCGTTGACTTGTCCTATTCAAGCAAGAGGTAAAGCATTTGCACAAAGGACCACATTCATAGATAACATCCTCCCTTCTAACAAGACCTTTCCCATAATCATGTGGAATATCCCCTCCACTGTTTCCTTTGCAAACACAATCTTCAGAATCAGAGCATCCATCCATGCAATTACAACTTGTGGAAATCCGTTCATTCAATAGTGGAGGATAAGTTACTTTTACTTGATATATAAAATTCGGGGGCCTTTCAAAATCGACTGTATTTACTACACGAATTGGCTTATTCTCCTTACCATAAGATATATCATTGATAATAGCTCCCATCTTACAACCTGAGGGCTTTTCCATTACCATTCCTCGAGTTAATTTAGGTTGGTCCAACTTTCTTCGCAACAGAAACTTGTAAGCATGCTTACCTGTGTCTCCCTTCTTCAGTTTATAATCTTCCACATAGTACAATCCATCATAAACATACATGCTATTCAATTTTTTATTACCACAAAAAGCCTTAAACCTTTGACGACGAATTACACGCACAGGAGTTTTTTTATTCATGCTATTCACCAAGGCAAGATTTCCTCGTTCAAGTTTTTGATCTTCAATTTGGCATTTAAATTGCATTGAGGGGTTCCCACCCTGTCCTGAGTAGATCATCAAATCAGAAGATTGGGTTTCATTTTCATATCTCCCACTATCAACAATACTTGTAGCCAACTTTTCTCCATCTTTCAGGTAATCTATACCACTATTGAATTGGCAGTGAAGTCCAATTATGTACAACTCAGCTCTAGACTGAAACTTGTCACCAACCTCAACTCCAGGAACTGACCCAATTCGTCTTGTTGAGTTGACCCACCCGTGATCCTTCTTAAGCAAACTTGCTGCTTTTAAATATATGATTGACTTGCGTTCATTTCGTCTTCTTCCATTATCCTTGAGGGTAGCAAGTATTTCTCGATACAGCTTGATGGTACTCTGTACATCCGCTCGGCTAGCATTTGGAGGAACAAGTTCGTGTTTCTTTTGATCAAGCATCCCTCCTCCTAGAGCATCACCCAAGAATCTGGGAGCTTCAGGAAAGTTCCGATTCCCAATACCATTAGCTCTTAACTTACTTTCAAAACCAGTACAAAGTTCATGTTTCTCATCAAACTCAGAAGAAGAAGGTCTATTCCCAGAAACTTTATGGCACTTTATTGGGGGTAAGAATTCATCATCACTTTCATAACAATTCAGAATTGGTAATAACTTGGGAGGGTTCTTTCTTACAATGACAGCATCGTCTTTTGTCGGGATCTGACTCATAGGGTTTTTCCTCGAAGAAAATTTGTCATCCTCTGAGTCCACAGCTGAAAACTCACTACACCGTGCAACTCTTGCTGGCTTATACGCCCGTAACCGTCGACCATTTTGCTGGGTTGCTCGCATATCTGGTAAATCCATGACAATTTCTACTGCAATCGACAAATGCAGACACACATGTAAGAAAACCGACAAATTCAAACAGCAAAAAGTTTGAAAACAAAAACAGGAACTCCATAGAAGTAAACAAATGAGAAAGAGTAAACCCAAAGAAAAGAATACAGTATCAAGTAACACTGCAAAAAACCACAAACAATCCTGTAGCATCTAGTAAAAACTACTTACAAGAAAAAGGAAACACGAAAAGAAGAGGAAGGACCCAAAAGAACCTGAACACCAAAAACTTTGAAAACAAAAACCGGGACTCCATAGAAGTAAACAAATGAGACAGAGTAAACCCTAAGAAAAGAATACTTGACAATGCAAAAAACCACAAACAAACCAGTAGAGTCTAGTAAAAACTACATTTAAGAAAAAGGAAACAAGAAAAGAAGAGGAAGGACCCAAAAGAACCTGAACACTAAAAACTTTGAAAACAAAAACAGGGACTCCGTAGAAGTAAAGAAATGAGAAAGAATAAACCCAAAGAAAAGAATCCAATGTTAAGTAACAATGCAAAAAACCACAAACAAACCAGTAGAGTCGAGAAAAAAACTACATCTAAGAAAAAGGAAACAAGAGAAGAAGAGGAAGGACCCAAAAGAACCTGAACACCAAGGAGGTTAGGAGCGGAGAGATAAATCTGAAAACGGTACCCTCCTTCAGGCCAAAATACAGCGTTCTTAGAGAAGAGGGCTCTCTCACGGTCGGTTACGCTCTCAGAGAAGAGGGCTCTTTCAAGGTCGGTTAGGGATAGTTTCGTTTTGGCAAAATTTGTGTTTTCGTGTCAGGCACAGATTATTCTGGAAGACTTTTTTTATGAAAAAAAAAAGATTGATCCGTACCTACAACAGTGTGTGCTTCCCTTTGCTAAAAGGCATCGATATGACACTACCGACGGCTATAAGCCAATAATGCAAGTCTACTGACACTGAGTAGTCTTAACGTATTTCTGGGGACAGACGGACTCGAGAAGAAAATGAAAGTTGCACTCAAAGTATAATAATAATAATTATTATTATTAGTTTTATATTTTATAAATTTATAAAAATATACAAATATTAACTAATATTTATGTTAATTAATAATAAATATTAGTAAATCAAAACTAAATAAAATTATTTATTAATATTAAATGTTATTTTCAATTAACTTCGCAAGTTGTAGACTCTTGCAGTCATATGGCCCACTCCCGCACAATACGACTTTTGCATTGGAAAAAACTTAGCAACTTAGCGACTAAGTGGAAATTTGACTTTTGTATACTTCGGGGGCCCGCCGGAGTAATGGCTTCTTTCTCGCGACGATACCGACCGCGACCAAGTCGGTCAGCATCTTCGGATAGAGATAACTGAATTGCAACAAGAGGTTTTTTTAAATTCATTATCTTAAACAAAACAGATCATGGTAAATTGTGAGAGAGAGCATGCATGCTTAGTAAAACTCGCAACAAAACACGTATTAAATAACGAAAAGCTCGTAAATAGGTACCGGAAATTTCTTACCTCCTCTCTGCGTTTCTGGCGTTCACTTCTTGCACGGAAATCTGGAAAATAATAAAACGAGGAGAGAAGGAAAATACTTCCGAAACACGCAAAAAAGAAGGAAGAAGACAAAGCGGTTCGGTAACAAATAGACACTTTAAAGAGAACCGACGTAAACTAAGAAGATCTAAGCATGAGACCCTAATTTCAAAAGGTCCCGCCGGTTGGCGTTACAGTTCTCAAGGAAACTGTAACAGAGGGCCGTAATTAGTGATCATGTATCCGTTAAACACCAACTCCTAACGTGGTGAGTTAACAGGTGCAGTGACGCGTTGTCCTGCGGTATTGCCTCAGGTTTAAATGGGCGGCCCGATCCCAACTGGCTTTTAATAGCCGTCGATTTTTAAAAATCCATGTAATAGATATGGTCAAGATTTTTAAGGGATCTTTTAATTTTGACCATTAATCCTAATTAAGTTGACTGGACGCTCCTATGAGTAATATCCTGTGCTTCCAAAAAGATTGTAATTGATTCGTCGTAGAAAAGCTAAAAAGGTAATGATTGGTCGATCCAAAATTAACGTTACAAATATTAATCGATTTGAATTCTCTGTCGATTCTTATCCATATATTTATATAAAATTTATATTAATATATAATTCTCTGCTGAATCATATCCATATATTTATATAAAATTTATATTAATATATAAAAATAATAATAAGTGAGGTTACGAGTTTGAACTTTTTTTATATATGCAGTAATTTAAAATTTGGAGCCAGAGCTTTGTCTTCCGCAAGAGACCTACCTAATTCAAACAGAGATTGATCTGAGTGTGAATAACTTAAAGTTGTTTTCTCATAATTGAGACTCACCTAAGACACTTCGTAAGCAACCAAAAAAAAAAGAAACATCCTAACATAAACAAGGTTTTCCGACTCATGATCTAATTACGAAATACTTTTTTCAAAATAGAGGAACTTCCTGTTGTTATCTTTTGAATGCATACTGGATAAATCTCTGGATTGACGCAATAACTTACAAATTATGCTAACTGGGTACTCCGTATTAGGCAAGTTCTATACGACAGACTTAATTGAAAGAATATAAGCAAGAAAATTCAAAAAGATCTTTTAGTTTTATACTCTCTATTTTACTAACTCAACTACCCCTAAAAGACTTAATTATTAACACACCGGATAATATTTTATAATTTTTATAAAAAATTTAAATTGAATTATGCATATAAAAATAAAAAATACAATAGTCAAAGACTTACCTGATTCAAGTTTTTGCAAAGTTTCCTTCACGAATCGTCAACCACGAACTATTCAAAATCAAGAAAAAGACTTCAAACGTTTTGAGAGCAAAAGTCACAAACGTTACTTTCTCGTGTCTTTTTCCTATTTATAAAAGGACAGTGCAACTTGTTTTAATTTGTAATTAAACTTCTCATTATGATCAAAATTTAAGGTGCTGTTTGACAATCAATTAATTGTGTTAATTGTTAATTAATTCTGTCAGTTGTTAGTTGATAGTTGATCTGACTAGCGAATTGTATTAGCTGTTTGTTAAATATGTTTGGTAAAATCAGTTGTTTAGTATCAGCTGTTTTTGTGTCAAATAATTTATGAAGACATAACTTTAAAAAAATTAAAAATATATGAATGTTATATATCTTATTATTTTGTTGAATATTCTTATAAGAATTTAGATTTTGGATTTTTAATTCTATAAAAATTAAGTTTATAACTTTAATAAAAAAACATAGAACATATAATAATAATAACAACAACAATAATAATAATAAAAGTGACAGAAAATTTAGGAAATGATTAACAAAATTAATAAGCACAATGATAAATCAAAACTCTAGTAATTAATAAAAATGTGTCACTTTATCATTTTTGTTAATTATATAATTGAAAGATGTCATTGATAACTAAAAATAGTTTGTAAAAAATAAATGATAAATTTTTAATTATAATTAATAAGTATATATCTCCTACCAAAATACAAAGGTTATTAAAAAGATCATTTTATACAATTTCATCACAATGATATTGATTTCCCTTAATAAAGTCCAGATTATTTTTCCATTAACAATCATATCCACATGAATAACACAGAATTTTCAAATCCCTTCATTTTCTCAACTGAACCCCATGTTCTCACTTCCTTCCCTCTAGTCTCCTACTTGCCTTTTCTCACGTTTGGCAACCGTCTCAATCAACAAAACCATCTTTAACATTGACCAGTTCCTCACCTTCTTTAATGACCCAACAAACCAAACACTCAAGCAAAAGAAGTCCAAGGAATGAAAACCCAACCCGTATGCCAATGACCTTATTTATTCTTCGACGGCTCGTAACATAGTGAAGCTTAAAGCGACATATGAGGACTACGACAATGTGTTAGAGCGTGAAAATCATATCAAAAGCAGTAAAAAAAAAAAAAAAGAAGGAAACAATCATAGAATCTAACCAAGTATTGAAAAGGCTTCAGCTTGAGCTCGAGAGAAGAAAGAAGGAGATCAGAGGATTATGAAAGAAGGAAAAGAGGGCAAACATTGGAGTATTTTGGTATTTTAGGGTTTAGGGTAATCAGCCGATTACCCTAAACGCTGGGGTAGAGTAGTTTCTTCGTTTTTTGCTGGTTGGGTTGAACCAGTCAACTACCAAACAAATTTAACAACTATTTGACTAAGTCAAACAGCTGATCTTGATCAATCAGCCAATTTTTAGCTGATCAGCTATCGTTTAAACAAGGCCTAAATGTAGCTTTTAACTCTAATTATAATTATAATTTAATTTTAATAAATTTGTATATTATATTTAAAGTTTTTTAAAATTTATAATTAAGTTTAACTTTATTTAAATTAAATTTTCTCTTTTAAATTACTGCAAGTCATCATTAAGTTATTAATATGTGAATAATAATTAACAATGATAATTATAATTATACTTCATAATTAAAATTTGAATACAGTAAATTCTTTTAATTTATTTTTATTATTTAATTAAACAATTTATAATATTGACATCTAGTATTGATTACCCAAATATTAAAAATATTAAAATAATTTTTACTCAACTTATTCATGCATCTTTATAATATATAATTTAAACCTTTTGTTATCTAATGTTTCAATTAGGCATAAAATATAAAATTAATGTTTATTTTATATAAATCTAATCATGGTCGTTATTTTTTATTATTAATTAATTTATAATTGATATTCAATAACAAATGTTAAAATCACAATTTACGCCGGTTAACAAATATTTTTTAAACCATTATTAATGAATAATACAAGCTAGAATATGACAAATATTTTATTAACTTACTCAATTATCTTTATACTGTTAATAATTTATTAAGATACATTTACTAAAATATATCATAAAAAGCATCAAAATATAGTAATTTTTACATGATTAATTAGCAATATATATGGTTAAGATTTTTAAGGGATCTTTTAAATTGACTTACCTTTCTATGAGTAATATTCTGTGCTTCCAAAAAGATTGTAATGACTAATGATTGAGATGGTAAATCACTTGATTCCTTACAGAAAGCTAAAAAGATAATGATTAGTCGATTTATAATTAACGTTACAAATATTAATCGATTTGGGATCTGTATTTATAATATTCTTATAAGATCATACCGTATTAAATCTTATCTATATATTTATGTAATATTTATATTAATATGTGGAAAAAATTAAGTGGCACAAAATTGAATTATTCCAACGAAAATATGTGTTACAACCCATGATCTAATTACGAAACACGCGTGAAAATGTTTTATAATTTGTATAAAATTTGTTTAATTTTGAATACATAAAAGAAATCAGAAATAAAAGAGTAAGAAACATACCTCATTCAAGTTTTTGCAAAATTTTCTTTCTCGAATTGTCAACCACGATCTGGTCGAAATCAACAAAAAGAATTCAAACGTTTGGAGAGAAGAAGTCGAAAACGTTAACTATCTTATGTCCTGTTCCTGCTTATGAAAAGACAGTGCAATTTGTTTCAATTTTAAATTAAACTTCTCATTATAATTAAAATTTAAAATTAACTCTAATTATAGTTATAATTTAATCTTAATAAAATTTGTATCTTATATTTGAAGTTTTTTAAAATTTATAATTAAGTCTAACTTTATTTAAATTGACTTCTCTTTTAAATTATTATGACTCGTCCACTTTGTTTGAACGAAGGAATTTGTAGTCTCTATCATTTAAATGCGCACTGGATAAATTTCCGGATTGACGCAATAACTTGCAAATCACATCAATCGGGTACTTCGCACTAGGTAAGTCCTGTACAACAGGCTCGATTGAGAGAATCTAAGAAGGGGAATTCAAACACAAAACCTTTTAGCTTTATGTCTCCTACTTCACCAACTCAACCACTCCCTAAGGGGCGACTAATCAAGCTACTACTAATATGTGGATAATAATTAACAATGATAATTATAATTATACTTCATAATTAAAATTTGGATAAAGTAAAAATTCATTTAATTTATTTTTGTTGTTTAATTTAACAATTTATAATCATATATTAAGATTGATATCTAGTGACGATCACCCAAATATTAAAAAGATTAAGGTGATTTTGACCCAACTTATTCATGCATTTTTGTAATATATAATTTAAATTTTTTGTTATCTAATATTTCAATTAGGGATAAAGTATGAAATTAATGTTTATTTTATACAAATCTAATCTTGATCGTTATTGTTAATTATGAATTAATTTATAATTGATATTTAAAAGCAAATTTTTATATTTGAAATTAATGTTTATTTTATATAAATCTAATCATGGTCGTTATTGTTAATTATCAACTAATTTATTATTGATATTTGACAGTTAATTATGGACAACTGTCGATAAAAAGAGTAATGGTTGTATCGACAGTTATCTTCACTCGCAAATTTGTATTGAGAGCTCTATTTTAACTGGTAATAACAATTACAGTGAAACTTACATTTGTAGCTCTATTTCAATTCTTTCGAAATCATTTGATCATTTTTTCTTGTTTGAGAAGATCCTCCCTTCTTCTACTCCATCTTGAAGAGTAACCGAGACAAATTCAGTTTTTATATTCAATTGACATTGATCTTATCTATAATAATAGATGTGATTTTGTTCTTATCTGATGAGATGTTGTTCTTATGTGTTTAAGGTGCCATGTGACATTATTCTTATTCAAATATATTTTGTCCTTTTGTAATCTTCTTTGTAAAGATTGCTATTGAATAATAATTATGTGTTTCTATGTCACTTTTTCTCTAAAATCTCTCACTCCCTTTAGTCTTCAATAAAATTACTTTAGAATTAAACAGGTTGGTGTGAGTGATTCAACACTCTCATCCCTTAATTAGAGGCTTCGAGTTCGAGCCCTGGACATGGAAAAATTTATTTAGCCAACACTTTACTCCTAACGGACTGACCCGGTGGGAACGGGGATTAGTCTGAACGTAAACCTGGGACACCTCGTGGGAGTAAAAAATAAAATAAAATAAATAAAATTACTTCAGAGATACAGGTATGCTTTTTACTTCTCTTGTGTAAGAATCTTACAGAGATACAAGTATGATTTGTACTTACCTTTATATAAGGATTCAGTACATTAGAAAATAGCCGCTAAATGTCCTTTTCAATTGCTTCCTTTTGTGTTTTCACTTTCATTTTATTATAATTAATGTCCTTTTCAATTGCTTCCTTTTTTGTTTTCACTTTCGTTTTATTATAATTAATGTCCTTTTCAACTGCTTCCTTTTTTGTTTTCATTTTCACTTTATTATAATTCTAGTAATATCCACATTAAAAGATGACAATGGATCTGTTTCAAAAAAAAAAAAAAGAAGGTGATGATGGATCGCACTAGAAACGGACCCTAAGATCTAACAAGTTCAAATTGAATAAATGAATTTAAATCGAAAATTGTTTAATTATTAAATATAATTCTAAATTCTAAATTCATCTTGCTAGACTATGTTTTAGGTACTTTTAATACATTTCTTAAAAATTCTAAATTAATCCATACCATTTTTTATAATATTACATCATGCTTTAACACTTTCAAGATGGTATTAGTAACACCCTAAATTCTAATTGGGTTAAGTTTTTTACTGTTTTTAGTATATGAGTCTTTGATGTTTTAAAAATCAAATCGATTCGACCAATTTAACAGTGAAAACTTTGAACTGTTGATTTTTAGTTTTTCGATTTGCTTTAGTTTAACAAATTTTTATTGATAGAAATCAATCAATTTGTTAATTAATTAACCACTTTTTATAAACTAATCAATTTTTATAAACCAAAATAAATCAATTAATTTTCATTTAATATTCTCTTTTTTATTTAAATTTTAAATTTTTTATAAGTAGTTAAAATTTTTATTATTTTTAAAATTTTTATTTTATACAATCTTCAACTAATTTTATGAAGGTCTAATATCTGATAAACCTTTTAAACTTTAAATCTTTTATTTTACTAGTTTAACTTCTAATTCGATTATGGAAACATTGATAAATTTAATGTGTCATGTTACAATTAGGTAACTTTTTACCTATCAATTACTGATGTAAACTTAAAATTAATTTATTTCATGGGTGTTTCAAAATAGGACCACCTTTTAAGATATTCTTAAATAAGGTATGTTGATCACACAACTTATCAACAGACGTGAGAACAAGTTGATAGATTTCTCCGAGAGATAACGTAGACATATCTCTTTGCAACAAAGTTATGGTCCTTTATAACTTCGGTTGTAGTTAATATAGAAGGGATGAGATAAAAGTATATCGAAGATTAACATCATTCCATCCATTCAAAAGATAATACCTTTTCGTCATACGTCTGTAATACTTCTCGATATCATACTTGTCAAGTGAAGAGCATTTCATTGCAAAATACTCCTAATTGATCTGTTTATTAATCAACTGAAAGTCACCAATAAATTCCTTATGCATCATTCTAAGAAGAGCTCCAGCTGTAGTGACTTAGATATATTGCATGCGTTAGTATTTAGCAATACTTTGCCACCATTCTCTCAAAGTACCAATAAAACGAGAAGTAAATTCAGACAAAATATTCAGCAATAGATTATTAGGTCTGTTCATATGTAGATCTATCCATGCACCGAATTCATGCAGTCGATCTCTCTATTTATTTGGTGGAAGATCATCAAACGTAAACTAAGGTCTAGAAGATGGTTTGATCCATGTAGCCTATGCAGTTGACTTAGCTTGTGGTGCTGGTGTAGGTCTGAAGGGTTTAATACCTGTGAATTTTGCTTCACTTATCTCAGATTCAACTTCAATTAGTTCAAGCATGGTCATCAGAACTTGTGCTAAAGTCTGATAGATCAGCTAGCTGGGTTGAGGAATCAGAGGACAATTCAGAGATTTGTTCAAATGATGACTCAGAAATTATGGAAGAGTCTCTTCCACAAGTTTCAGATTACCTGATTGAGACGTTTCCTCGTCTGAAGTATATAATGGTGCCAGAGTTGCAATGAACTCTGTGAGAGGCTCTTTGAGAGGCACTCCAAAAGACGCTTTATCCTTCCCCGTAGAAGTGGAAGGTTTAACCTATGGTGGAGAAGCTGAAGGAGTATGAATTTGTAACAGTTTACTCTACCGATTAACTGGTTCAGGTTGAGAATCTGAATATGATGGCTTAGAAACCTTTTCTGGTTTAGGCTTAGATTTTGACCTTGTCTGCTTGGCTGGAGCTGCCTGTTTTTTTTTTAGCTATTTGAGGATGTTTATACTTTCTAATCAAAGGAAAATGATCATCATCGTCACTATCTAACTCAGAGTTGAGACAGACTTCATAATTAGGTTCGCATATGAATGAGTCAACATCCCATATTAATGAACCTCGTGTCTTTCTATACTATACTCCATTGTCTCTGATACTACTCTAGGACCCCGAAGGGTACATAAGAAAAGGATACGTCTTAGACGTACCAGTATGTCCTAAACTTATGACAAGACCATTTTCAAACTTTAAAAAAGTAAAGTACAATTATTACACTTTATCAAAGTTACTTTAAAAAAGCAAACAACTTTTCTAAAAGCAAATAATAAAACGATAAGTAGAAATCTTGAATAGTAGTTTGTGGGTCACAAAGATTATTATTTTAATAACATTAAAAATTTACTTACACTTTCCGTCACACGTTTTACCAGTCCCGGCCCTGGGCAGGGGCAAGCAGGGCACCTGCCCAGGGCCCTACTCCATTAGGGGCCCGCTTTTTACTGCC
>JAOSBN010000007.1:31186682-31206095 GCA_027563595.1 Erythroxylum suave
TATAATTAATAATATAGTAATTAAAAATATAAATAATATTATTAATCTTTAGAACAATGAGGTAAAAGTTCACTCAGTCTCGGCCCTGGGTAGGGCGAGCTGGGCCTGTACCCAAGGGTCGGCTCTGGTTTGCCCTGTTCTTCTAAGTCTCTAGCTTCCTGTAAGGATTAACTGTTTTCTTGCACATAGAAATAAAGTCAGGGGGCCTATATCTTCTCTTTTGCCCGGGGCCTATAAACCCTTAGGACCGGCCTGCGTTTTACTTATACTTTTTGTGAAACGTTTTGAGTCACATATCATACAATAAAGTGGCTTGGGCTGTCTCTTGACGGTTTGCTTGTGACTGCCTAACAACATTTTGGACCTAATGCCTTTATTTAAGCTACAGCGTGAATACGGCTTCAAGAACATTGATGTTGCCGAGGAACATCATGCTTCGAGCTTGAACGGTTGAACTCTCCGCGCTTAGTCTAGTTCGAAGTCTGATTTAAAGGTGAGAAACTTGTGAAGCTGTGTAATTTCTGATTAAATAGTAGGAATGTTGCAAATACCATTGTACTTAATACCAGATTGGGTTTTATATGGTACTATATAGATATCAGTTATCAATATCTATTAATATTAAGTATTGTTTCGGATAATTTTTTAAATTTATGCAATAATTCTTGACATAGCGAAGCTTAAAGTGACATACGAGGACTACGACAATGTGATTAGAGCATGAAAATCATATCAAAAGCTATTAAAAAAATAAAGAAGGAAACAATCATAAAATCTAACCAAGTATTGAAAAGGCTTCAGGAGCTCGAGGGAAGAAAGAAGGAGATCAAAGGATTATGAAAGAAGGAAAAGAGGTCAAACGTTGGGGTATTTTGGTATTTTAAGTTTGGAGTAATCAGCTGATTACCCCCAAACGCTGAGGTAAATTAGCTTCTTGATTTTTGGCTGGTTGAGTTGAACCAGCCAACCCAACCAGTCAATTACCAAACAAATTTAACAATTATTTGATTAAGTAAAACAGCTGATTTTAGTCCATTAACCAATTTTTAGCT
Organism: Erythroxylum suave; assembly: GCA_027563595.1. Taxonomy (NCBI): domain Eukaryota; kingdom Viridiplantae; phylum Streptophyta; class Magnoliopsida; order Malpighiales; family Erythroxylaceae; genus Erythroxylum; species Erythroxylum suave. Next base: position 31,187,735 of record JAOSBN010000007.1, read on the forward strand.
TATCAGCTATCATCTAAGCAAGGCCTAAATGTAGCTTTTAACTCTAATTATAATTATAATTTAATTTTAATAATGTGTATATTATATTTAAAGTTTCGTAAAATTTATAATTAAGCCAAACTTTATTTAAATTGATTTTTCTCTTTTAAGTTTTAAGTTACCATGACTCATCATTAAGTTACTAATATGTGGATAATAATTATAATTATACTTCATAATTAAAATTTGAATAAAGTAAAAATTCTTTTAATTTATTTTATTATTTAATTAAACAATTTATAATATTGACATCTAGTATCTAAGCCGCAATAGCCGCTAAATGTCCTTTTCAATTGCGTCCTTTTTCGTTCACTTTCATTTTATTATAATTAATGTCCTTTTCAACTGCTTCCTTTCTGGTTTTCACTTTCACACATTAAAAGATGATAATGGATCGTACTAGTAACGGACCCAAGATTTAACAAGGGCAGATTGAATAAATGAATTTAAATTGAAATTTGTTTAATTATTAAATATAATTTTAAAGTCTAAATTCATCTTGCTAGACCATTTTTTAGGTACTTTTTAACTTAAATTTGAGTTAAGGCTATGTAAAATATAAATCTTATCAAATTAAATCTGGTAAATTAATAATATTACATTACACTTTCACGCTTTCAAAATGGTATTAGTAAGATTTTAAATTCTAATTGAATTAACGTTTTGACTGTTTTTAGTATACGAGTTATAATTTTTAATGTTTTAAACATCAAACTGATTCGACAAGTTTAATAGTGAAAATTTTGAACTGTGGATTTATAATTTTTTGGTTTGCTTTAGTTGAATAATTTTATTTTTAGAAACTAGTCAGTTTATTAATTAGTTAGTCAATTTTCGTAAACTAATTAGTTTTTATAAACAAAAAAATTAATTAATTATCATTTAATATTATATTTTTATTTAAATTTTAATTTTTGATGAGTCGTCACAATTTTTAACTATTTTTAAAATTTTTAATTTTATACAATCTTTAATTAATTTTACAATGGTCTAATACCGGATGAACCTTTTAAACTTTAAACCTTTTGTTTTACTAGTTTAACTTCTGATTTGATTATGGAAACATTGATAAATTTAATATGTGTCAAGTTACAATTAGGTAATTTGAACCTATCAATTACTGATGTAAACTTAAAATTAATTTATTTCATGGTTGTTTCAAAATAGGACTGTCTTTCAAGATATTCTTAAATAAGGTATGTTGATCACAGAATTTATCAAAAGACACGAGAGCAAACTGATAGAGTTTTCCAAGAGATAACATAGACATATCTCTTTGCAACGAAGTTATGGTGCTTTGTAACTCCGATTGTAGTTGATCTAGAAGGGATGGGATAAAAGTATATCGAAGATTAACATCATTCTATCCGTTCATACGTTTGTAATGCTTCTCAATATCACTCTTATCAAGTGAACAACATTTCATTGCAAAATACTCATGACGGATCTGTTTATCAATCAACTGAAAGGCACCAATGAATTCTTTATGAATGATTTCAATAAGAGCTTCAGCTGTAATGACTTGGATATATTGCATGCGTTACTATTCAGAAATACTTTGCTACCATTTTCGCAAAGTACTAATGAAACGAGAAGGAAATTCAGAAAAAATATCCAGTAATGGATTATTAAGTCCGTTCATCTGTAGATCTATCCATACATCGAATTCATGCAGTAGATCTCTCCATTTCTTTGGTGGGAGATCATCAAACGTAAACTAAGGTTAAGGTTCAGAAGATGGCTTGGTTTGTGTAGCCTATTGCAGTGCTAGTATAGGTTTGAAGGGTTTACTACCTATGGATTCTGCTCCATCTCAGGTTCAACTTCAATTGGCTCAACCATGGGCATAAAAACTTGTGCTAAATTTGACCGATCAACTGGCTGGGTTGAGGAATTAGAGGACAATTCAGATGATGACTCAGAAAATATGGAGGAGTCTCTGCCTTTAGATTTACCTGTATGAATTTACTTCACTGGTTGTCTGGTTGAAGTTAAAAATATGAACATGATGGCTCAGGAACTTTTTTAAGCTTAAGCTTAGATATTGACCTTGTCAACTTTATTTAAATTGCCTGCTTAAGCTTAGATATTGACCTTGTCAACTTGATTTAAGTTGCCTGCTTAAGCTTAGATATTGACCTTGTCAACTTGATTTAAGTTGCCTGCTTTGCTTGAGTTGTTCGAGGATGTATTTACTTTCTAATTAAATGAAAACGATGTTCAAAGTTAAGACAAATTTTACAATCGGGTTCACGTATGAATGGGTCAACATCCCATGTTACTGAACCTCGTGTCCTTCTATACTATATTTCATTGTCTCTGATGCCGCTCCAGGACCTCGAAGAGCACACAGGGAAAAGATATGTCCCAAATGTACCCGTATGTCTTAGAAATACGTCAACACCATTTTCCAAACTTTGTAAAAGTAAAGTAGAATTATTACACTTTATCAAATCAAAGCTACTTTAAAAAGTAAATTATTTTTCTAAAAGCAAATAATAATATTTTAAGAAGGAATCTTGAATAATAATTTATGGGTCACAAAGATTATTATTTTAATAAAGTTAAAATTTTACTTTTACTTTCTGTCACACGTTTTACTTATCCTTTTGTGAAATGTTTTGAGTTACAAATCATACAATATAAGAGGCTTGGGCTGCCTCTTGACGTTGGGTTTGGGTAACAACATTTTGGACCTAAAGCCTTTGTTTAAACTACAGCGTGAATACAGTTTCAAGAACATTGATGTTGCCGAGGAACATCATGCTTCAAGCTTGAACGGTTGAACTCTCCGGATTTAGCATCTGTTTCAGTTGAATTTTTAGATAGTGAATAAATATTTTTTTATTATAAAAATTATTTTAAAAAATAAATATTTGATCATAAAATTTAAAAATATTTTTTAATAGAATAAAGGTGAGAAATTTGTGAAGCTGTGTAATTTCTGGTTAAATGCAAAAGGATTTTACTTTCTTTTTGTTAAAGGATATATCTTGATTAAAATTTGGCTAGGCCTATTTTCTATTTTAAGGTTTACCTTATATTTATCGTATTATAATGTTTTAAATAAAAATTATAATTATACTGTAAGTATTAGTTTATAAATTAAATATTAAATAAATTAAAAAATAATTTAAATTTAACTCATTAATTTAATCCAACCATTTTTTTCAATAAATTTAGTATAACTTTACTTCTAATTAGTACCACCTTTGACCTACAATTAGATGATAAATTTTGTCTAACACAGATTAATCCAATTCAAAATTAATAGGTTAGTCGAGATTTAGACTAAATTTGAGATTTTTTTATTTTTAAATTTCAAATGGGATTCAGATTCAACCTGTTAAACTCAACTTAATCTGAAAATTAAATATATTAAATAAAATGACATCGTTTTTAATTTTTAATTTTTTTAAAAAATTAATTTAACTTAATTTATACTTGATCAGACTTTAAATTACACGTTGAAAAAATTAATTTAACTTAATTTAGACTTCATCAGACTTTAAATTACACGTTATTAGATATTTAATTGTTTTAATACAAGGCTGGAGGGATTCTAAACGATCCGCTTTGTCTACAAATAAAAAGGTCTATGCCGCAGTAGCCGCTAAATGTCCTTTTCAATTGCTTCCTTTTTTGTTTTCACTTTCATTTTATTATAATTAATGTCCTTTTCAATTGCTTCCTTTTTTGTTTACACTTTCATTTTATTATAATTCTAGTAATATCCACATTAAAAGATGATAATGGATCTCTTTCAACAAAAAAAAATATGATAATGGATCGCACAGCGGACCCTAAGATCTAACAAGTTCAAATTGAATAAATGATTTAAATTGAAAATTGTTTAATTATTAAATATAATTCTAAATTCTAAATTCATCTTGCTAGACCATGTTTTAGGTACTTTTAATACATTTCTTAAAAATTCTAAATTAATCCATACCATTTTTTATAATATTACATTACACTTTAACATTTTCAAAATGGTATTAGTAACATTCTAAATTTTAATTGAGTTAAAAAACTGTTTTTCGTATACAAGTCGTAATTTTTAATGTTTTAAAAATCAAATCGATTCGACCAATTTAATAGTAAAAACTTTGAACTATCGATTTTTAATTTTTTGATTTGCTTTAGAACAATTTTTATTGCTAGAAACCACTCAATTTGTTAATTAATTAATTAATTTTTATAAACCAAAACAAATCAATTAATTTTCATTTAATATTCTCTTTTTATTTAAATTTTAATTTTTTTGAAGAGTAGTTAAAATTTTTATTATTTTTCAAAATTTTATTTTATACAATGTTCAACTAATTTTATGAAGGTCTAATATCAGACGAACCTTTTATTTTATTAGTTTAACTTCCGATTCGATTTTGGAAACATTTATAAATTTAATCTATATCATGTTACAACTAGGTAATTTGAACTTATCAATTACTGATGTAAACTTAAAATTAATTTATTTTATGCCTGTTTCAGAATAGGACCACCTTTTAAGATATTCTTAAATAAAATATGTTGATCACATAACTTATCAAGAGACGCGAGATCAAGATGATAGATTTCTCCAAGAGATAACGTAGACATATCTCTTTGCAACGAAGTTATGGTCTTTTGTAAATTCGGTTGTAGTTGATATAGAAGGGATGAAAAAAAGTATATCGAAAATTAACATCATTTCATTCATTTAAAATATAATACCTTTCTGTCATACATTTGTAATGTTTCTCGATATCACACTTGTCAAGTAAACAATATTTTATTACAAAATACTCTTGACGGATTTGTTTATCAATTAGCTGATAGTCACCAATGAATTCCTTATGAATAATTCCAAGAAGAGCTCCGGCTATAGTGATTTGGATCGACTGCATGCGTTAGCATTCAGAAATACTTTGCCACCATTCTCACAAAGTACCAGTGAAACGAGAAGTAAATTCAGACAAAATGTTTGGTACTGGATTATTAGGTATGTTCATATGTAGATCTATCCATGTATCAAATTCATGCAGTCGATCTCTCCATTTATTTGGTGGAAGATCATCAAACGTAAACCAAGATCTAGAAGATAGCTTGGTTTGTGTAACCTGTGCAACCGACTCAGCTTGTGGTGCTAGTATAGGTCTGAAGGGTTTAGTACCTGTGGATTCTGCTTTACTTATCTTAGGTTCAACTTCGGTTGGTTTAAGCATAATTATCAAAACTTGTGTTCAGTCTGATAGATCAACTAGTTGGATTGGGGAATCACAGGACAATTCAGAAATGTGTTCAGATGATGACTTAGAAATTGTGGGGTAGTCTCTGCCACAAATTTCATATTTACCTATTTGAGACGTTTCCTCGTCTGAAGTATGTAACAGAGTTGCGATGAACTCTATGAGAGGCTCTTTGAGAGGCGCTCCAAGAGACGCTTTATCCTTCCCATTAGAAGTAGAAAGTTTAACCTATGGTGGAGAAGCTGAAAGAATATGAATTTGTAACAGTTCACTCCACTGATTAATTTGTTTACACTGAGAATATGAATATGACGGCTTAGGAACTTTTTATGGTTTAGGCTTAGATTTTGACCTTGTCAGCTTGGCTTGAGCTGCCTGTTTTACTAGAGTTGTTTGAGGATGTATATACTTTCTAATCAAAGGAAAACGATTATCATTATCGTTACTATCTAACTCAGAGTTGAGATAGACTTTACAGTCGAATTCACACATGAATGGGTCAACATCCCATATTATTGAATCTTGTGTCCTTCTATACAATACTTCATTGTCTCTAATTTAACTTTAGGACCCCGAAAGGTACACATAAAAGGGATACGTCCTAGACATACCAGTATGTCCTAAACCTCCTCAAATCTACTGTCCCATTAACCCAGGCCCTACCTTGTCCTATTCAATCCCCATCTTAACCTACATAAATAAAAGATAAAGATTGAATAAGACAGAATAAGGCCTGAATTGATGGAATAGAGGATCAAGTCCCGTCCTAAACATACGACGACACTTTTTTTCAAACTTTAGAAAAGTGAAGTACAACTATTACACTTTATTAAAACTATTTTTAAAAAGTAAGTTATTTTTTTAAAGCAAATAATATTATAATAAGAAGGAATCTTAAACAGTAGCGTGTGGGTCACAAAGATTATTATTTTAATAACGCTAAAAATTTACTTACACTTTCTGCGACACGTTTTACTTATACTTTTTTGTGAAACGTTTTGAATTACGTATCATACAATATAGTGGCTTGGGCTGCCTCTTGCCGTTGGGTTTGCTTGTGACTGCCTAACAACATTTTGGACCTAAAGCCTTTATTTAAACTACAGCGTGAATACAATTTCAAGAACATTGATGTTGCCTAGGAACATCATTCTTCAAGCTTTAACGGTAGAACTCTCCCGAGTTTGGAGTTTCTGTGGTTGAGATTTGGATAATAAATAAGTAGTTTTTTTACAGCAAAAGTTATTTTTAAAAAATAAATATTTAACTGTAAAATTTAAAAATATTTTTAATAGAATAGCTTTTTTAGAAGTTTAAATTTAGAGTTTTTTAAAAAAGTTATTCTTAGATAAATTTTACTGACAAAAGCTCTACTAATATAAACTCGTCCAAACAGTTAATTAGTCTAGTTCGAAGTCAGATTTAAAGGTGAGAAAATTATGAAGCTGTGTAATTGACTAATTTCTGATTAAACGCAAAAGGATTTTACTTTCTTTTTGTTAAAGGACATATCTTGATTAAAATATTTTTAGGCGTATTTTCTATTTTAAGGTTCACCTTATATTTATCTTATTATAATGCTTTAAATAAAAAATTATAATTATACCGTAAGTATTACTTTATAAATTAAATATTTAAATAAATTATATAATAATTTAAATTTAACTCATGTATTTAATCTAATCATTTTTTTCAATAAATTTAGTATAACTTTACTTCTAATTAGTACCACCTTTGACCTACAATTAGATGACAAAAATTTTGTCTAACACGATTTAATCCAATTCAAAATTGATAGGTTAGGCGAGATTCAGATTAAATTTAAGATTTTTTTAATTTTTAAACTTCAAACGGGATTCGGATTCGGCCTATTAAACTCAACTTGATATGAAAATTGAATATATCAAATAAAATGACATCGTCTTTAATTTTTAATTTTTTTAAAAATTAATTTAACTTAGTTTAGACCTGATCAGACTTCAAACGTCCAAATATAAGTTACAAGTTTTAAACTTTTTGAATACTTGTTTTCATAGATAAACAAAAAATCAAATGGATTTAAGGGAGATTTTTATAAAGTATTAATAAGCTAGACAATACTCCGAGTTGTTTTATGTCATAAATAGACTCGAATACTTAGAAAATTCATTAGGCAGATGGATTCGTACCTCTTTCAACCGACACAACCCTCTATTCTTAGAGTAGAAATAATTTGGATCGAATTTTGGGTCAGCATTTATCATTTGATTACCAATTTAGCCTGAAAACATAGCTAGATTAGCAATCAAATGAAAGCTAAATTCTATCACTTGGACGAGCAAACACACATTTTTATCTTCCGGATTTAAGGAGATTCACCATTCACAGGAAAAAGTCCCAGAACCTTCTGAAGTAAGGCTGCGGTGTCAACACTTCACATCTCCATTTTGTATCCTTCTTCTGAGATGCTCGTCCAAGTAGATATTTTGGGGCGAACAAATGTGAAAAAGACGACATCCAGACAGGATCTGTCTATTTTCTAGGAACAGGCCAATCACATGGAAGATCCGTGAGTTATGGCGTCATGTCCCCACCATATATATACATTCTGCAAAAGTAAAAATTTCGATACGGTGATACAAGACAAAGTCAACCCTGACATGGACGGTGTAATAGCCATAGTTTTGCGGTACACAAAGCATTTGAATCATTGCTTCCGTTAAACGACAAGTTTGTCTTGGACATATGCACAAACCGCAGTCTAGACATGCTTGTTTCGTTCTGATTGTGCCAATTTGCGAGTTTAAAGTCAAGCGGGGATAACAGTAGTTTAGATCGGACTCGGGTTATACTCGGCCCAAACATTTTTACAGTTTGAAGACTAGCTCAATTATGACTTGGTTTTGAAGAGCGGTGATGACATTGCACTTTTATTCAATTTTCAGTTGTTTGTCAGTAGATTTAAACATATGACTATATTTGAAAACTACTGTTAATAAGTACTTATATTCACCATACCGCATATCCAAACGCAACCTAAGTTTGAGTAGTCTAAATTCCGATTGTTTTAAGGTTAAAATGACATCGTTTTGACATGTTCATCCAACTCAAACTTGTTCCATTGATTCTGAGTCAAACCGGACATGGGCTCTGGCATCTGTCGATTGCCATTGTAAAGTTCTTCTATTTTGTAGCATATCAGTAGGAAAGCAAGCAGAAAACGTTTATCAGATCATACATTGAAAATAAGGACTAGACATATGTACATTCAACTGAAAGTCTCAGCACCAGCTCCAGATTCTGTTTCAAGCAAAGCAAGTATTATCAGATAAGAAGTCCTCGACCATATTCAGCTAAAGAGCTACAAGTTTTCTGCTTTACACAAAATTAGTAGTACACCCAACTTTTCCATGTATACACACACCCTACGAGATGGCCTCAAACAGTGACTTGTTTCTGATGGGTGGACTCATCTTCATTTAGATAGTAATGAAACTTTGGTGATCTTGCCATGTGCATTGATGGCTCTGAAAGTGGAGTTGTTTGCATCAACATCTCTTTGTGGAGGTAAAAGTTGTATGTGTGAAAGGTAGTTGGTGTCACATTCAATTGGAAACCTAAACCGAATAAGAAATCCACTTCAAGAACGTTCATTTCTGCTGTGCTGATTCCTCCAATCTTGGCATAATATGCATTATTGTAACTTCTGAAACATCAAAGAAGACCAGAACAGAGCACAGTAATCAGAACCATGATAACATTTTCTGTGAATTGGTACGATTTATGTATAATTTTTAGGTAGGCCGATGTGTTCTTAAAGAATGCACGACCTTGATCGAGCTGTCACTCACTACATGATAATGACGTGCTTCCAATTTGCTATACATTTCCATGGACAGGAACAATAACCTCCGCAAACTTTGCTGGTGTTGTCCATAACAAAGGACGGAGATCTTCACATGGGTGTTTTTAACTTTGCTGAGTTCATTGGTTCAAAAGCAGGAAATAGTGATGACCCTCCTTTTTTTTTTTTTTAACTCTACCTTAATTTAGATGGTTTAACAAATAATTTTAATTAATTTTTTAGATTTATTTATTAATATTAAAATCATGGAAAGTCCAAAATTAGTTAAAAACGAAATCGGACAATAATGAGAAAAGTCGCAGGAACCAAATTCTACATTGAAGACAATCTTTTTACCACGTAAGAGTTCACCAGAAAGAACAGAGTAAGGACGAAGAAACTTCAACAAAGAAACTAAATGCCTGGAGCTTTTAATGCAATTGTCATGTATAGAGGTAAAATTAAGAACAGCAGAGGTAAACCACAGAGACCCAGATGATCATAAGAACTAAACCGTGTAAGAACAAGAACTGAAAGATTTAAGAGGGGGAGGTTTCAAGAAGGCAAAACTTACATGTCATCCATGAACTTAGCAGAGATCAAGACACTGGTGATAATCAGTCTGTGCACATTGAAAGAATTGATGAGAAAAGAGGGTTGTTTCTGCACAAATCGATCAAGGTAGACATAAGCAACCACGTAACAAGAGGGACTGCAATTGGCGTATTGGTAGATTCTTTCAAGATAGTCCTGGATGGTTATGGAAGGCCTTGCAAGGCCATGAAAGACTGAAACTTTGTGTGGGATGAACTGAGAACTGAAGTCGTTTGAATCTGTCACTCGCTGGAGGAGTGAGGATAGGAATGTTATGACTCTGGGCATCACCGTCGAAGTCTCTAAATCCGCCATTGTTGCTTGGGTTTACAATTGTGTTTCTTTGGGGTTTAGTTGTGGCTTATAAGAGACACCACAGCCTGTACTTACTCTGTTTTATATGGCGTGTGAGAGAGCACTTGCTTTCCTTGTTGAGTCATTGCCTTTTATACCTGAAAACGAGTGTCCCTATTCAGAAAGGAAAATTTTGGTCGTTAATCAAAGAAAAACTATTCTTTTTATCATTTTTTTCCTCTTTAATTACGTGCGAGCCATACCCTTCTAATTTTCTTATTCAAGTATTTTTGTTACCTTAAAGGATAATCGAGTTGGCGGAGTGAAGAATAAGGAATCAAAAAGTCTCATATTCGAATCCTTTTACATACATTCTTTTGATTGAATCTGTTGTATAAAATTTGTCTAATATGAAGTACTCAATTGACATGATTTATAGACTATTGCATTCAATCTAAAAATTTACTAGTACGCATTTAAAAAATGGCAGCTTCGGATTCCTTTGTTCTAATAAAAAAGAAAGTATTTTTGTTGTTTCAAATTAATCAACTGAAAATAATATCAGTTTATCTTTTAAATTTTTAGCTAAATTTAGGTTTTGGGCTCATAAAAACCTCCGCATCATTTTTGTAGTATGCAAAATTATTATCAACAATTCAACCGTAAAAGTCTTAAATCGTCAATTGTAAAAGTCTTGAATCATCTAATTTTTATTTAAATTTTTAATTTTTTAGCTCAATTTAGTTTAATAATTTTTATTGTTAAAAATCAACCAATTTATTAATTAATAAGATCTAATAAATCAATTAATTTTCTTTTAACAATATTTTAAATTAAATTTCAATTTTTAAAATGAGCAAGAATAATCTCTTTCAATAATATTTTAAATTCTTTAATTTTATTCAATATTTAGTCAATTTTATAATAGTTTAATATTAATTGAATTTTTTAAACCTTAAAAGAGGTTTAATTATATAAACCTCTTTATCAATTTGACTTAACAATTAATTACATAAGTGGACGAAATTGTCTGTATCAATCAAATGCTCTATGCTACGGACCAGATGCTTTGTCAGAGGATTGGCACAGAATGTACAGACAATCTCATCTCTTACATAAGACCTTGAATTTTTAAATTTTTATGTTAATGAAAGGGATATATGCGGTAGTTTCAAGTTCTTTTCCTTTCTCTCTTTTTCTAATTTCCCCGAATTTTCATATTTTAAAATTTTGAATTTTCATGTTAGGTGGGGTGTGGTAAGAAAAGAGAGTTTCTTGACGAAGACGTCGTTGGATTGAAATTCAGGAGTAAAAAGGGAGCAATTGCTTCGGAGATAATAATATTGAGAAATATGAAAGTTGTGTGAGACTTATGATAGCAACTTCACCCTTTTGTTAGAGAATGAAGAGAGTCTCGAAGAAGATAACAGTTTTGATTATTAATACTAAAAATTCTAATCTCTTTTTAAAGAGTAGTAAGGAAGATTGGCTCTCAGGGAATTGCCGAGTTGATAGAGTGGAGGATATGGGGTTAAAAAGTTTTATGTTCGAACCTTCTTATCTACACTCTCTTGATCGACTTGTCGTACATGACTTACTTAGTGTAGAATACCCGGTTAGAATGATTTGTATGTCAATTCGGAGGTTTACTCAATACGCATCAAAATGATAGCGGCTACGAGTTCCTCCGTTAAAAAAAAAAGTTAATAATATTAAATTATATTTTTTTAAAAAAATCATAAATATTTTTAATATAATTTAAATGAGAGTTTAAGATCTTGTTAATTTAAATTTTAAGTAAATACTTATTATAATATTATATTACTTTTAAAAATATTACAAAATATTTGGAGAACGGAAAAACAGAAAATAGTTTTAAATATTAAGTTAAAATTTTAAATTTTTTAGAGTTTAGGGTTTTGTTAATTTAAGATTTAAGTTAATAACTTTTATAGAGTGTTATTAAATTTTAAATCTAAATTAAACTTTAGCGTAATTATTATAACCTTAGAGGGTGGTTAAGTTCGTGGAGTGGGGAGACATGAGACTAAAGTAAAAGATTCAGTGTTCAAATTCACCTGCCTACAATCTCTTGATCGAGTCTCTCATACATGGCTTAACTAATGTGGAGTATCCGATTAGCATGATTTGTAGGTTATTGAGTCAATCTGTAAGTTTATCCAGTGTGCATCAAACGATATCAACTCCGCGTCAAACCCTAGAGTGTGGTCTAATTGGTGAAGTGAGGAGCCGTGAGACTAAAAAGTCCAGTATTTGAATCCTCCTATTTACAATCTCTCAATCAAGTCTGTCGTACAGGATTTGCCTAATGCAAAGTATTTGATTGACGTGATTTGTAGGTTATTACATTAATCTGGACGTTTATCCAGTGCACATCTAAACGATAGTAATTCCGAGTTCCTCTGTATCAAAAAAAAAAAAATATATATATATACTTTGCTCAAAGATAAGTAAGAGAACAATGATCCAAAATTAGGCATACAAGAAACTTAGTTATCGAAAACATAATCAAGGCCAATAATTACTAATGACGACAGAGAAGACTTAATTAGTATTGGATTTGCATACTTTTTCTCTAAGTTGGAGTGATAATGTCATAATTACTCATACTTCTTTTGGAAGAAAAGCTTGTGGCTCATGTGATTGACAACTATGGATGACATAAGCAAGTCTAATGCAAGTGCAAGGAACCAAAGATTTGAGTGATTGCTAGAGTGAATTTCAATTCTAGTAACTCTTCAGTGTACTTTACTAGAGTTGGCAATGGCGTGTCCCGCGCTCACTCAATCGAACTTAATTAATTAATTTTTATTTTAATCGATTAAATTGGTTGAGTTTTTTTTCTATTTAGCGAGAAAATTTGAAATTATTTAATTTTTCATTTAGTTTTGAAATTTTTGGTGTGATTTAGTTTAATAACTTTTATTGTTAAAAATTAACTAATTTATTAATTAATCTTCAATTTTATTAAATTAATAAATTCTTATAAATCAATTAATTTTCATATAACAATCTCTTTTTAATTAAAATTCAAATTCTTCAATAGCTAAGGATAATCTCTTTCAATTATATTTTAAATTTTCTAATTTTATTTAATCATTACCCTACTTTTTGACTATCTAATGCTTTTTAAATCTTAAATATCTTTTCTCACTGGTTTAACTTTTGGTTTTATTTTTAAAATATTGCATTTTACATAAAAATTATGAGTTTTGAATCGGATATTCAGTCTAATGTTACCTTGAACCTACTTCAACTCAGTCATATTTTAGAAATTATCAATTACATTCTTACAATATCATTTAATTATTGCACAAATTACTTAGTTATATTTTATTTTACCAGTTATTTTATTTATTTCATACCAAAAACGAAGTAATAATAAATTTTTTAAGATATTGTTTTAAAATTATAAACTGACAAAAAATTAAGAAAATGAGACAAAATAACTTAGTTGATAACAAAGCAATATTATGTAAAAATAAATAATAATTTTCAAAATTAGTCAAATGAAAAATAAATAATAATCCATATAATAATATATGGATTAGTCAAATCACAAGGAGGTTTTGTATAATTCACCCTACCGGATTAGAGCATGCGTTGTTGACCTTTTTTTTTCCTTGTGGGATTTTCAACGTGACAGCTTGCGTTTCTTGTAGGAATGGGGTCCCGTGGCAGCTTGTTCTACCAAATTTGTTCTAGAGAACATAGCGCCTGACAAAGCTTTGTCGTTTTATTGATTTGAGTGGTACAAAATTATTCTAAATTTGGATTGTTAATGTCTTTACTTGTCCCTAGTTAGGAATCAGATCATGTTCCGATTACGGTATTATTATTGTATTTTATTAAATCTCATTTATATATTTATATAAGAGTTACATAAATATATATACGAAATTTAATAAAACATAAATAAAATAGAGTAATTGAAACAGATGATTTGACGAACTTAATTATGCTACCCCGCAAACTCGATGGAACTTTATTTAATGAACATTATCTTAAGTAACAAAATAAGTATTCTAACAGGAAAAAGTAGTTTCTCTTTTTTTTTTCCCAAAAAACTATTTTTATATATAAATAAAAGATATATAGACTTTTTTATATAATTTTAAAAATTATAAAAAATTTAATCTTTAAAATTGTCGGAAAAAACTCTTCATTTTTATTTTTTGGAAAATCTTTCTCTTAAACTTTAATTAGAAAATAACAATAAATATGAACATTAGTCTTCATATATAAACAGATAAAATGTTACTATTATGAATCAATTAAATTACAATAAATTATTAATTTCTGATGGATTTAGTTAGTTTGATTCGAATTTATGAATTGAATTGTCATATAAGTAATATTTGATTTATATAATGTGATGTTCGTGCTGTGTAAATTTCTTTATTATTTTTAATCAAAATTTACGAAAAAAGTTTTTTGAAAATTTAAAAATTATAAGGATTTTTCGCAATTTTTAAAAATTAAATAATTTTCTTAAATTATATTGAATTACACGAGAAGTCTATATCTCTTACTTTTTATTACTAATTTAGATATCTCGAAATTAAGAATTATTTCTCACTTTAGTTAAATTTATAAATATTAATTGCCTCAAAATTGTTACTTAATTATAAGTCCTTATAAATTCTTACATATACTTTTTTTTTTTGAACGGATGAATCACAATCATTATTTTTTGGATAGGTACCGGATAAACATCTAGATTAATATAATAACTTACAAATTACGTCAACTGGATATTTCGTACTAGGCAAGTCCTATACGATAAGCTCGATAAAAAAAGTGTAAGTAAGAAGATTTGAACATATAACCTTTTGATTCTGTGCCCTCTATTTTATCAATTTGACCATCTTTTAGAGGGCTACATATACCCAATAATTTATTTAATATATACATAAAAATACTGATTTTAAATTTTATAAGTGTAAAATCAAGACATATTTCAATATTCTTAATCATAATTTGCAAAGCCAAGCTTTTCAAGCAAAGTTCGCAATCCCAGTCACTTCTGCTCCTCTTATTCAGAGGATAAGATAGAGAAAAGGACTAGGCACCTACTAATATTTGTTTTCTGGCTCTTCAAAAGTCTAATCAGTTCGTGCATGAGTTACTCCAAATAAGATTATCACCAAAACAGGACGAAAACCGATATAGTTTCAGTACATTGTGTACCATTGACAGGTACCAAATTTTGATTAAGC
The DNA here is from genome assembly GCA_027563595.1 of Erythroxylum suave. Taxonomy (NCBI): domain Eukaryota; kingdom Viridiplantae; phylum Streptophyta; class Magnoliopsida; order Malpighiales; family Erythroxylaceae; genus Erythroxylum; species Erythroxylum suave. Next base: position 31,202,956 of record JAOSBN010000007.1, read on the forward strand.
CACTTGTGGCACTGGAACTCTTCGAAGAGCTTTTGTCAATTTAGGTTTCAGATTTGAGTGTTATGATATGTTCGCAACCGACAGGCTTGGTTCATCTGAGTGGCAGTAGTTGATAATTTATTAAAATTAATACGTTGAAATATTAAATATTTATTTTTAATAAATACTTATGTGTTTTAGATTATTATTTTGGTAATTGTTAAAACGTGAAAATAGGTATTTGGCAAGTACGATTGCGGTTATTGAAAAAAGATAAAATAACTAAAAAATTTATTGATTTAATAAGTTATTAATTGTTATATAAATAATTAAAAAATATTTTTAGTCATATAAATTTTAAATTATAAATAATAAAATATTAAATTAAAATATAAATATAAGTAAAATATTTCTATAAAATATTTTATTAATCATATTAATTAATGATATAAGAGAAAATAATACTTATAGTGAAGATTATTAATGAAAAGTTAAATTTTTATAGTAGAAGTAGTTTCCTACCATAACCTTCTTTCTGCTTATTAATTTTTGCAGTGGTATCACACTTTTCTTCAACCTCTGGTTGTTTACCGCAGATCCAAACATGTAATTACATTTGAAAATTGTTGTGGATAAGTACTTATCTTTACTACACCGCAGAACCAAACGCAATCGTAGGTTGGTGAAGTCGGAGGTATAGAGTCAAAAAGTCATGTGTTCGAATCCTCCTATTTATATTCTCTCGATCGAGCCTGTAGTACAGGGCTTGTTTAGTGTAAAGTATCTGGTTTACGTGATTTGTAGGCTTTGCGTCAATTCAAAGGTTTACCCAATACAGATCTAAAGGATAACGACTACGGTTCTTCCGTTCAAAAAAATTAAAAAGATTTGATACCTACGAGATTGTATATTAAATGGTTTTTAAAAAACAAAACCAAAGTTTTTGAATTAAATCGTTAAAGTTTTAAAAAATTAGTGCTTAATTAAAATTTTTAAAAACTTAAAACCCCAAATTAAGATTTTTCAAAAGATGGAGCCGGTTCATTGTCGAATCCACTGTTTAACTAAAGCTTCCTTGTGCAAGAAAAGAGGCAAATCAACATCATGAGTACATGAAATGCGACAGGTTTAAAGGCTTTTTGTTAAGGTGGTTTAGGTTAGCACTCAAGTTGGTTAACCACCAACCTTCATTATTGTCCTGTCATATCTTACTTGTACAGCTTAATCATACCCAGTTAGTTTTACTTAGCAACACAAACAATTCCACGCCAAAACATAAAGAAGTGCTCCAATCATTTCGTTTTATGAAGTGATCTAATTTCACAAGTTAAAACTGTCCCAAGTAAACACTCTTTCAGGCAACCTATATGGCCTTTTGAAATGTACTATTTTAGTATATTCGTATAGCCCCGAGGAGGTGGTCGAGTAAGGGGTATTGAGCAAGCTTATTGTATAAGACTTATTTAATACGGAATACTCGATTGATGTGATTTATAGACCATTATATCAATACAAAGGTTTGTACCCAAGAACTGATTTGCAGGCTATGGTTATGTTCGTTGTAGCAAAGTTTTAAATTTTAGGGTAAAAAATTATAAATCATTTCTTATAATTTAAGAAATTTAAAAATAATTTTAAAGTTCTTTTTAAAAAATAATGGTGAAATACGTACAATAAAAACATTATAGACATGGATTAACTAATATCTGTAATATGATAATCTAATTCAACTTTTAAAATTTATCATAATTAACTAAATTTGACTTAAATTATTAATTTTAAATAATTATAATAATTATCAGTATAAATATGATATCATATTATATATTTCTTTTTTTTTAACTACAAAAATTTCTTAAAGTACAAGATCTATATGGCACAATTTGATTGGTCCATGCGAGCTTCTCGCTAATATCTTCACGTGATCCGCAACTCCTCCAAGTCATTTCATTTTCCCTAGAAATAAGTAACGTTGGTAGTGGGAATTATTACGTGTGTTCTATGCCATAACATGGAACTTGGGGATTGACTTTCGGGCTCGTGAAGTACACGTCAAATTATTTGTAACTATTACTCTATTCTAATACTAATTTATTCAATTTTATTTATATATTTATGTAAATATGTGGGTAAAATTTAATAGAATATGATATGAATACCATAATCAAAATAAGAGATTTGATCCTTTAAGTAAAAATATATTTCACAACTTAAAATTTACTATTTTTCGTAATTAGTGATTATTATTTTCCATCGATTAGTCCATCAGAACTTGTTATCAAAATTTTTGGATCTTACTCAACAGTATAGCATTATACTTTCAGCCTCGAAAAGCATTATTGATACTATAGATATTGAATTTCTGAGTATGTAATTCAAAGAGGACGAGAATGTCCTCACAAATATAAGAAAAACATCAAATTATTAGAACATATGAAATCACTTCTTCCAATAATTTTGAAGATCTTATTGAGGAATAATCTCAAGAAGACAAGGAGAGCCATGTTTTACAAAGTGTTGTACAAAGTGTTGATCCATCGGTACATAATAAGGGAAAAAGAAAAGCCTCAGAAGAATTGAAGAGAGGCAATTAAGAATGACATGTCACTTTTGGAACTTACTGAAAATATAACTCGTAATAGAAAATTTTGATGTACTAGTATATAAGTAAATGATCTCTTGTAATGAAATCTTTATTATTTTCATACGTCTTTTAAAATTTCTTTCTTATATTTAGCTTAAACTTTTAAATATGTATTATTTACCTCTTAAGGTTTCAGTGTAAACTTTTTTCTATTTAAGCCTTATTATTATAGTTATTACTGTAGTTTTATTATTATTATAATTATTTCATATTTTATTTATTTATTCTTTTTTTGTATAGGTCATTCAGAAGCAGTTTTTCTTTTAATTAAAAGTAAGGCTACGTACTATTAAGCTTCTTCAGATGGAGCATATAAGCGAGATTTTTACTAAGTTGTTGTCGTTGATGATTATTATTTTCTAGAGATAAGGTAAACTTTCAAATATATATAATTAAGCATAAATCATGCATTATAAATAAATATCACGACTGAATAAAAGAAAAAAAGGTCTCTCTTACCCGATTTTTTATTGAAAAACAAACAAATGATTCCACAAGATCAATAGGTAGGGCTTAT
>JAOSBN010000007.1:31278704-31325555 GCA_027563595.1 Erythroxylum suave
AATTTATTTTAATTTTTACAAATCGATTAATTTGCAAAAAAAGACAAATTAATTAATTAATTGATCAAATTTTAACATCAAATATTATTAATCTAATTTTAACCAAAAAATTAGTCAATTCAATATTTTTACTGTTAAACCGACCAAACCGATTCAATTTTTAAAATATTACCCTTTTCTTCCTTTTTTCCGGTTTCTATTTTTCATTATTTTTCTTTGATTTCACCTTTTTTTCCTTCTTATCTTCTCTATATCAATTTTTTTCTATAAGTTGGTAGTTCACTTATTTCATTTTCTCCAATTTTTTTCCTTTTAACATTTCGAATATACCTCTTTTTATTTTTTTATGAAATAGTAATGCTTCTATTTAGCCCTTTCTTTCAAGCCATCCTCTTCAAAAGTCAGGCTTTTGTTCCTTTGAGATTGGGCCACTTGGCCCCTTTTCCACAACTTCATATTTTCCACAACACCTGGGTCAATTTTTCCAAAAGTCTCTAATTGATAAATGAGGTTATTTCCTATAGGTTCACATAAAAAATATTAAAAACAAAATAGATACAAAATTTTAAACCGTAATAAAAAATTTTTATTTTTATTTTATTTGAAGATATTAATTTGAAGTAATTATAAATTAATTTAAAATATCATATTTAGATTTAATATAAATACAGAACAATTATCTTAAACATATATTTTTATTAAGAAACTCGAAATAGTAATTCATTTTATTTTTGTAATAAATTAGTGTTTAAAATAACTTGCAATTAACAATGAGTAATTGATCAAATCTCAAGATTGAATAATTAGTACTGAGATAGTTTAATTAGTAGAATTTAATTACTATGTACTTACAATCTAAAAATTAAAATTTGAGTAGTGATTAAGGGTTATTTTCTTAATTTGATAATTTAAAGGTATTGAGCTACAAATAAATATATGATAAATTTACAAATATAAATTATAAGCACTTAAGAATTTATCTAATATGTAATAAGACGATATTGTTAATAGTGTTATTATTATTAAGACCACGACAAAAATAACAACAATAATTTAGTAAAATTTTGATGATATGTGAAATCTGAAAAAGTCCTATGGTACATCCGTCGACAAAAAGATCACCCTAAGACGATCATCTCATGGCTATTGAGAACAAATCAAATTAGATGGTTATATTTCTTGATCTTTCTGTCTTGCTCCTGCAGAATCAAGAGGTCGAAAAGATTGAGAAAAATCAGTCATTTACAACCTCTAATAAAGGACTTCTTGAAAAGTTAAGGATTAGTAATCTTTTTTAGAAATCGAATGGATTCAGTCTTATATATACTTGAGGAAGGTAATCAAAAAAGAAAGAAGAACTCATCTCTCATCTTCTTTCTTTTATCACTTAGGAGTTGTGCAAGATAAAAGTCTCGTGTACAGTTTTGAATGCGAGAAATCTTACCTTTAACTAATAGAAAAGTGTCTTTAAATAACTCACCCAAAAAAAAAAATCAATGTCATGATGATTCCCTCTTTGAATTATTTAATCATCCTCTTTTTCTGCCTCTTTAAGCTTTCCAGATGATCATTGAAAGAAATCATAATAAAGAAAGAGTAACAGTCATTGTTTTGTATTATTATTGGTCTGATTCTATTTCCACAACAAAGTATTCCCAATATTACAATTCAACCATAAAATTAACTAACCAATAATTGCTTGCCAACTCGAATTCTACTCACATCAGGCCCTGCCTGAAACACAGCAAACCCTGCCTCGCTCTCCGACGACCCACCGTCGTCAACCGTCATACTTTTCCTTCTCTTAGCTGAGCCACCGTCCAGAGCCGAACTACGTGCCACTGGTGAATCCCTTCGTTTAGCTGTGATCCTCACGGGCTCAGGCTCGTTAGTCCCAATCTTATGTGGAAAATTAAGCAAAGCCTTTGATCCACGCATCCTATAAGCCGCTTTATCGTAAGCCAGAGCTGCTTCCTCAGCCGTCTCGTAGGTCCCAAGCCAAACTCTGGCTCCGTTTTTCGCAGGATCACGTATCTCTGCCGCAAACTTACCCCACGGCCGCCGTCTCACGCCTCTATAACGCCTCCCTCTCGAGCCCTTCTCATCAACACCACTACTTTGACTTACCAAAAGCGTACTGGTAAACACTCCCTCAATAGGCTTAGCCTCTGAAACTGGACCCAATTCCACCTCATCTCTAGCTTCCAGCTTAACGGTCAAATCCACCGGGGACCAACCAAAGCTAACAGCGTCCCAGAGAGAATTGTATATGACCATGTCCTCGGAATCATCCACCTTCAATGGCAAGTCTCCCCATGTGTCGGTTAGACAAGAGACAAGACTGCTGGAACTCGAACTTGGATGATACTGATGATTGGAAAAACCTGTAGTTCCGTTCATTTTCATGGAAATCAAGGTAAAGGAAACACAGGGTTTGGTTTTCCAGGAAGTAAACCGTAGTTCCTGTGAAATTTTCCGGCCAGTATGATATAGCCTGTCGAGGAATTGAGTAAGGGAGTCAGGAAGGTGAAATGTATAAACAAGATAGGTGCGTATATACTAGTTAAGTAGTGGGTGACGTTTACTTTTTATTTAATATTTATTAATTAAGCCTTACTTTATTCAAAATTCCATATCAAATTATCGATGTGTTTCTATTACGTTACACAAGTGGGCAATTAGGATCATGCGGATGGTGACTATCACGTTTCTGATGACATCATCGGATGATGTAATCGGTGAGCAATTATTGGGACCCTTGGGCCTTGAGCGTGAAGTATCAGGCAATTCAGATACATTTTGGCCTTTGGAAATTTATCTTCTTTTAAAATTTAAATTATTCCCTTTATTTTAAATTACCTGATTTATTGTATAATTAAATTATCACAAATATAATTAGTTGTTTTTAACAAATATCGACTTTTAAATAATTAGAAGTAATATTTTAAATTGATTTACATAATCTTAAAATTTTAGCATATTGAATATAATGCCTTTTAGGGTAATTGAGTTGACAGAGAGGAGGGAGGTATAAGGTCAAAAGGTCTTATGTTTGAATCACCTACTTATATTCTCTCGATCGAGCTTGTTGTACAAGGCTTATCTAGTGTAAAGTGCTCAGTTGATGTTATTTGCAGACTATTGTATCAATTTAGATATTTAGTTAGTGTGCATCCAAATGATAGCGGCTGCAGGTTCCTCTGTTTTTTAAAAAAAATTAAATATAACGATGCTGGGTTGATGCCAATACCATTAAATTATACGATTACACACATAAATTTTTATTTAAACTAATTGATTTTATAAACTAAAATAATCTAATTAATTTTTATTTAACCATTTTTAAATTAAATTTTAAATTGTTCTTTTAGTTTATGACTTTCTTTAATTATATTTGAAATTCTTCAATTTTATTTGATTTTTAACTAATTTTATAATAGTCTAATATTAATAGAGGAATTTTAAATTTTTTATCTTATAAATTTAATTTTAGGCCTGATTTTAAAATATTAATTAAGTCCACCCGTCCAGAGTAGTGTGAATCCAGCTGAATTAAAATCACCACAGTAATGAAGTTTCTCTTAACCTAATTAATGTTTGAAGCAGATAGGGTTGGTCGGAGCTCACCATGAACCGAAGAGGGTCAAATGTTCAAAACGTTGAAGATGAATAGTTAGTACGGTCTACTGTTGACTCACCATAATTCTTCTTCTCAGTTCTCATTCCAAGTCGCAGCACTGCTGGGGCTTAATTGCGACGTACGAAGTATGCTGTTTCTCTTACGTTAAGAACCCCTAAGTTCAGGTCAGCCGCCAGACAACATCAGTGGACCTGTGAATGTGGAACTTCAAAACCTTAGCTATAATTTCTACAGAGTGTGGACAGCCATGGATTTGGAGAATCTTAAGCTCCTGGAAGTCAAGCAATTGGAGATCTTTTGCTTCTAGAGAGGGTTTATTATTCCAAGTCATTCAGAAAATGAAGTCATCACTTGTCCTATAGCTCGAGACTTTCTTGCAACTTTTAATAATTCAAATTCTGTGTCACCTAAATTCTCAAAAGTGGAATTAATTTGATTGAGGGAGGGGACCAGTAGTTGGCAATTTTCCATTAAGGTATAGAATTATTTTGAATAATAAAAAATGTTATCGACAAAAAATATTGTTTTTTATTATTTAACTCAGGGGAATATAATATTATATTATTATATGATCGTCGATTAGTATGCTCAATCGATTTGCCCGGTTTAATTGTAAAATTTTTAAACTGTCAAAATTTTCGATTCAGGGTTTTTAACTTTTCGATTCAATTTATATTAATAACTCTTGTTATTAAAAACTGATCAATTTATTAATTAATCGGTCAATTTTTGTAAATTAATAAGTTTTATAAATCAATTAATTTTTTATTTAAACTTCAGATTCTTCGACAAATAAAGACAATCTTTTTAAATAATATTTCAAATTCTTTAATTTTATTTAATCTATAGCTAATTTTATGACTGTCTAATATCAGTTGAATATTTTAAACCTTAAATTTCTTATTTTCCTGACTTAAGTTATTGAATTTTTTTGGTCAACCCTTTGGCTGATTTGCAAGCTTACTTGTTAACAAGGAAAAGCTTGAGTTAGGGAATGACTGATCACATTTGATCCTTGAGGAAACTAAATAATTGTATGAAAAATTATAATTTTTTAGGTCAATTTAGCAAGGGACTTTATGATGAGACAAGTGAAATTGTTTATATTTTCTAATTTTTAGTTTTAAATAAAAATATTTATATATTAATATTAATATTATTTTATTACATTATTACTAATAATAAATAAATATTAAATAAATTTAAAAATTAACTAATGAAGTCAATTATTTTTTTACAATATTTATTTGTAAATATTAATGAAAATTCTTATATTTTATTTTAATAAAATTATATAAGTAAAAAATGTGTAAAATATTATTCATCTAATATCTATTAATACTATATTTTTCAAAGTAACATACATTTTAGATTTTATGTCTTTTTAAAGATAAAATTTTAAATTATAAATATAACATTTTTATAAAATTATAAATTAAATTACTAAATTATAGTAGCCATAATTTTTATTAGTAATTATTATTAAATAATTAAAGAATATATATTTAGTTAATAAAGACAAAAATGGAAAAAGTAAATAAAAGACTAAAATTATAAAAAGTTAAATATTTTTTTATTTAAGAATAAATATGTAAAATATTAAACGAAAGCAGAATCCAACATCCAACATGTTCTTGATATTTTAGATGTTGTCTAACTTATTTTATATATCGAATTGTTATATATTTCTTTTTTTATTACACAATGAAGTAAAGCTAATGCTATCTTAACGTAGTAATCTGCAATGCAAAACTCCCGTCAGGTCTTGCCGGAGATGCTCCTGGATGACCGTGGAGGCTCCTGGAGAATATAGAGTCCTAACCGTGAATGGAAAGCCAACTTGGCTAGACTGTCAGCAGACTGATTTCTTTCTCGATGGATATGACGAATCTGAGTATCTTAAGCCTGACGCTGTAAGGCCCTAATATCCTTCACCAAAGAAAAGTCCTCAATTAGCATGCAAATGACTGAAGATAAAAGGTTCACTACCTCGATAGAGTCTACTTCGAGGACTACCCGACGAAAGTCGATGTCCCAGCTACTCATGTACAATAGGTCTATTCTCCATTTATCCCCTTGAATAGAAATTTGAGTGTGGAGAAGAATCAGAATTTCATGTTTCCTCCTTAATTTCTTGCCCCCGTCAACTTAATGACGTCCTAGAAATCCGTGATCAGATCTCCTATTCCGATGTTCTTATCATGTTCTATTAAATTTTGTCGACACATTTACATGAATCCTATATAAAATATATAGATGAGATTTAACAGAATATGATTGAAACAGAGTAATTGAAACAGATAATTTGATGAGTAAAAATTCATGTAAATCTGAATGAAAACAGTAGAAGACCCACTTATTATATCTCCCTAAAATCAATACAAAGCCCACCAAAAAAACATTATCAGATCAAAATTTAAATTGATAAGATTTGAAGTTTAAGATTTAAAAGATATAACCAGTATTAGACTGTCATAAAATCAGTTAAAGATTGAATGATTTAAATTTTGATTTAAAAAGGTTGTCTTTGCTTATCGAAAACTATAAAGTTTAATTGAAAAAGAAGACTGCTAAATGAAAAATAATTAGCATATTTCAATTTATAAAAATAATTAGTTTATAAAAACTGATCGATTAATTAATAAGCTGATCGATATTTAATAACACAATTTGTTAAACTAACTCAAACTTAAAAATTAAAAATCAAACAAAAAATTAGAATATTCAAAATTTTGTTATTAAATCGATCAAATTAAGTTGATTTTTAAAACAATAGATATTTACCCTGTTTGGCAAACAACGGATTGCATTAGCTATTAACTTATTCTATCAACGGTGAGCTGATAGTTGATTTGACTAGCAGATAACATCAGCTGCTTATTAAAGATATTTGATAAAATTAGCTATTTAGTATTAGCTGTTGATGTGTAAAATAACTTATGAGGGCATGATTTCAAAAAAATTATAAGGGCATAAATATTATATTTCTTTAAATATTCTTATAAGAATTTAGATTTAGATATTTAATTTTACAAAAAATAAATTTATAGCTTTAATAATAATAATAATAATCTAATGTTAAACTTTCTATTAATATGAATGATGCAACGAGTTACATTATATTAGTATTCTTTCTTATAAGATATTTGAATTTTATTATTTAATAAATTTAAAATATCTATAATTATAGTATAACAGATATATAGTAGTTATATACTAAAAATATTAATTTGATTTGACTCTTTATATTCAAAAACTTAATATTATAGTATTTTTAAATGTAAATTAATATTATAAAATTAAATAAAGATTAAAATTTTTAAATAATCCTTTTATTATATTCTTCCAAACTTCAGGACATAATTGTACGATAAAAAAAAAGTAAACTTTAAAACCACAAAGAGCAAAAGCAAAGAGTAAAGTAGAGAATAATACTGTCATTAGACAAACAACTAATTCCAGGGGTTCCTCTTATGAAACTTTTAGAAATTAGCTTATTGAACTTAAGTAAGCTAATCAATAAATCATTTAATAAAAACATCAATAGTTTTTAAAATAGTCAAAAAAAATTAATTTTTAATTAATAAACTAAAAATAGCTCATAAGTTGTTTGCCAAACACTCCTTTATTTTATTGGAACAAGACAAGGGAGAATCAAATTGTCTTGAATTCGCAGACCTTTATTTGTATTTTGCATATGAAACGAGTCCCTTTTCTACGTTTACTATGTTCCTTGTCTAAAAGCATACACCAGGTTAATGTATTAATCCGCACGTAACCGTTTGACTATGCAGAGCTTATAGATTCAGTAAAAGATTAGCAAAGAAAAGGACAGAGTAAAGACGTGATCTTTTAATTTTTTATATCATATGACTTGAAAAAGACACATATCAGTTACGTTTCCAATATATTTGTTGATATAATTTATTATATTACACAACAACATTAACAATTTAATAAAAAATTTATTAAAATATGAAACTTGAGAAAGTTTAGTGGTACACGACAGGTAAAAAAATTGTTTTAAAATGACCTACATAAAAATAAAAATATATAGTAAAATAAATAGAAATAAATAAATAAAAATAAATGATTGAAAAAGAAATAAATAAATAAATAAAATATGAAATAAGTAATAAACTAAATAATACGATAAAGAATAAGTAATAGTACTAGTAATAATATTAACAAAAAGCTTAAGCTAAATCTCTAAGAAGTAAGTACTATGTAATTGAAAGTTTATTTTAACTACAAGGGTAAAATTTTAAAAGACCTATAAAAACGATAAGGATGTCTTTATCAGAGATCTTTTATCTATATTTTAGTATGCTAAAGTTTTCTATTGCAGGTCATGTGCTCAGTACATTCCAATAATGTCATATTATTCTTGATCACCTCCTTCTAATTCTTCTCAAGCTTTCATTTTTCTCTTACAGTTTCTAAGTATAATTTTCTTGCATTTTCTTACTAAAGTGTCCAAGTATTTCTACTTGACAAGTTCAAATCATCTGAGCCTTGTATCTTCTAAATTTTCAATAATATTTGTTACCTTTAATTTGCCCCTTACTATAACATGAATAAATAAATCAAAACAACTTATCTGAAACGCAAGGTGTCCTGCAAATCACTACCCTAGGTCCGAAATTTCCCCTCTACGGTGCAGCAAAACAATTGAGTTCGACCCAAAGGTTAGCCCCTTCTCCACCAGCTTCATTGCCCTCTAAAGGGTAGAGTAAGAACTATCTCTGTGACTGAAGAAAAGACAAAACAAAAGAAGAAGAATGCAACAGATAAATGTGCATCATATGGAGCAAAGCAGACACGTATGTGAGAAGCAAGAAAAAACAGAACAGATGCGTGAGTGTGGAGAGAGGAGCCACATATGTGCGTCTGTTTTATATATATGAGAGATGAACGTTGTTAATCTTAAAAGAGCAATGAAACGTTTTTGGTATAATAATAATATTAAAGTGATGAACATTATGATAATAATGATAGATGTTTGGGTAATAAAGTATAATAAAAATGATGTTAGACGTTTGGGTAATAAAGTATAATGAAAAATGATGGACATTATAGTAATGTTATGAACGTTTTGGAACAACACCAACAATCCCCCATTTGGTCCAAACCTTGATAAACAAATTGTAACAATTTAGAGGAAAGATTGACGAATAACCAAGTGACTAAGTCTTGAGCTTGGTGTCCAAGAAATCAAAGACAGAACCTGATAGAGAAATAAACAATCTTAAAATGCCCTAATCTCACAATCACTCTAGAGAGATAGCCCAAATACTCTCATAAAAGGGTGACTAGCTCCCCACAATCACGTAGCTGAGTCCATCAAGTGTGTACTACTCACACCATCCAAACTTGGGCTATAGAACTTATTAAGGATTAAATAATCCAAACTCATCAAACGCATTAAAGTCATGTTAAGGGCGCTATTCAACAACTGAATAGATCTCAATATTATTCCACAAACAATATGCAAATAAGTAGTTATCACATAATTTCGTTTGACCCATTAAACTTGGTTTCCCAAGACAGGTGTCTATCACGAGATTACTACATAATTGGGCTCAACCTCATCCCTTTAGCATGCTCTAAAATTAGTTTCCTAATCAAAGCTTTTGTAAACGTATTCGCTAAGTTTCTCTTTGACTTGACACAATATAAAAAGATTACATCATGTCTAACTAAAGTACAAACAATTTGATGTCTCAATTTGATATGTCTACTTTTGTCATTATATGCCCTGTTCTTGGTAACATGCATGGTAGCCTGTGAATCACAATAAAGGACCACAGATAGAATTGGTTTTTCCCAAAGTGGGACATCTACTATGAGATTCCTTAGCCACTCAGCTTCCCATCCTGTCAACTCCAAAGTCATAAACTCTGTCTCCATTGTTGATATTGCAGTACATGTTTGCTTGAATGATACTGCAGCTATTGCCAAGGTAAACATATAAATACTGGTATAGTGTATATCATCACTCTCTGTAACCTAATTAGTCATAATATCCCTGCAATATAGGAGGATGACCACCAAAAGATAATTCATAATGCCTAGTACCTTTCAAATATCTTAGCAAACGAATTAATGCATTCCAATGCTCTTGACTAGGATTATGAGTATACCTACTAAGTATACTCACATAGTACGGAAGATCAGGATGAGAATAGTTCATTAAGTACATCACACTACCAAGAATATTAGCATACTCAATTTGGTTTATACTGTTACCAAGATTTTTCTTTAAAGCAACATTAGCATCATAGGGAACCTTGACTGGTTCAACATCATAGTAACCAAACTTCTTCAAAATTTTCTCAACATAATGAGTTTGATTCAACCTAAAATCAGAGTCAGTCTTATCAACTTTTGACTCTCAAAATAAAGTCTACAAGTCCAAGATCTTTTATATCAAAGGAAGACTTTAGCAGACTCTTGGTAGTTTCAATGACATATAAGCTAGTACTAAAAATAAGAATATCATCTACGTAAAGAGTTGTGATCACATAGCTATTAGCATCAGATTTCACATAAATGTAAGAATCAACAATACAATAGGTGAAATCATGTTTGAAAATCTCACTTTCAATTTGCTCATGTCACTGTTTAGGAGCTTGTTGAAGTCCATACAAAGACAACTTACACACCTTTTGGTTCTTGACTAGGTACTCAAAACCCCTTAGGTTGGACCATATAAATTTTCTCATCTAGATCACTATTCATGAAGACTGACTTAACATCCATTTGGTGCACACGAAGCTTAAATTATGAGATAACAACAAACAACATGCTTATAGATGCAATTTTAGCAACATGAGAGTAAGTATAAAAAAAGTCAAACCCTTCCTTTTGTTTAAAGCCTTTAATCACAAGTCTTCCCTTAAATGTCTCAATGATTCATTCAGGTCTCAATTTCCTTTTAAAGAATCTACTTACACTCCAAAGGCTTACAACCTCTAGGTAGATCAACTAAAGCATAAGTTTTATTATACATGATTGACTTTAACTCACCATATATGACTCCTTTATAAAAGATAGCATCTATGGATCCCATTGCTTCCTTATAAATTTTGGGATCTTCTTCAATAATATAAGTCACTACAAAATCATCCTCTGTCTTCTCAGGTTTTTTCACCACAAAGGAAGTAATAAAGTCATAATCAAAACTGGTGGGTATTCTAACTCTTTTGCTTCTCCTTAGTTCAACAATTTCTCCTTCCTCTATGTCATCATTGATAGAAGAACCAGGGAATGGTTCTCTAGGAACTTGCACACTCACTTTTATAGGAAATATAGCCTCAAAGAACACTGAATCTCTTGATTCCATAATTGGTCCATAAGTGTTAGATCTGACACAACGAAAGTAGTTAGGCATAGATTTTAGGTTAATCTCAAAACCAAATCCAAGCATAAAACTTAGGATTTAATCAACAAGAGAAAGACACACACTCTCTCAGGAAAATTTCTTGCAAAAACTTTATTAAAGTAATGTTTTCGGGGTCCTTAAAACATCTGTGGACCTCCCTTTTATATCCCTAACGTGGTACATAAGAGTCCTAATTCTAGCGTGAAAAGGATTGATTGAAATCCTTTTCTAAAGCTAACATATTTCAGTTTTCTTGTTAGACAAGAAAACTGAAATAACTAAGAAACTTAAAATAAACTAAAATAGAAACAAATCCTAATGGAATAGGTAAACATAAAGAAATCCTAATAGAATAGGTAAGCATAAACAAATCCTAATAGGTATATAACAACAACAAAATTCTTTATAGGTTCCTTCCTGTATTACTCCCCTCCACTTGAAAAGAACTTGACCTCGAGTTGTCATTAGGATAGAGCTCTTCTTCTCCATAAAAATCATAGATATCAACGACATTAAAAGTCTTTGAAATTCTCATCTCCTAAGGTAGATTGATAACATAAGCATTGTCGTTGATTTTATGTAGTATCTCATAAGGACCATATTTCTTTGGCTTCAATTTGTTGTAGGTTCCAACAAGGAATCTTTCTTTCCTTAAGAAAATCACCAATTTGTCACCTTCTTGGAAAGTTTTATGACTTCATGTGTTTGTTGGCTTGTTCTTTATATTTGGCATTAGTCCTTTCAAGTCTCTCTCGAACCTCCTCTTGCATAGTCTTCACTTGTTTGGCCATATTTTTCAGCTGCTATGCTTAAGTTTGGTAACTTGGGAAGTTTTATCAGATCAACAGTACTCTTTGGAACTTTCAAGTATACCAAGGAAAATGGTGATCTACCAATAGCACTATGGACAACACTATTGTAAGCAAACTTAGCTTGAGCTAGAGCTAAATCCCATTGCTTAGGCTTGTCTCCACAAATGCTCCTTAATAAATTTCCAATAGTCCTATTAAGTGACTCAGTCTGACCATCTGTTTGTGGATGAGTAGTGTTACTAAAGTTTAAAGAAGTATCGAACATCCTCCACAAAGTTCTCCAAAAGTGACTAAGAAACTTTGAATCTTAGTGAGATGTAATGGATTTAGGAATTCCATGCAATCTTACCACTTCTTTAAAGAATAGTCTAGCCAAATTAGATGCATCAGCAGTCTTCTTACAAGCAATGAAATGCGCCATCTTGGAAAATCTATCAACTACTACAAAAATAGAATCAACTCTCCTTTATGTTCTGGGTAATCTAAGGACAAAGTCTATAGACAAGTCCTCCCAAATATTTTCCGAGATAAGGAGTGGCATATACAAACTAGTATTTTGGGATCTTCCTTTAGCAGTTTGACAAACATAGCATTTTGTCACAAAGTTTCTAACATCTTTTTTTAACTGAGGTCAATAGAACCTTTCTTTAAGACTAGTAATGGTGTTGTCCCTTCCCATGTGATCGGCTAATCCTCCACTACGCACACCACGAATCAATTTTCTCTAAGAGAAGTATAAGGAACACAAAGTTGGTTACCGTGGAAAAGAAAACCATCAGTGATATGGAACTCACCAATAGGCTGCTTCTAAATACACTTTAAACACGTCCTTAAAATCTTCATCATCCTCATAAAGCTCCTTTAAAACTTCAAATCCAACTACCTCTTGGGACACAATAGAAAGCAATACTGTCCTCCTACTAAGTGCATCAACCACCTTGTTAGTCACACCAAATTTATGTTTAATAACAAAAGGAAACTTGTGTAAGAAAGTAGTCCATCTGGCATACATATTACTCAAGTGCTTTTGACTGTTCAAAATGATTAGTGTAAAGAATGAACTCTCTTTGAATCAGATAATGCTGCCAATGTTTTAATGTTCTCACAACTGCATAAA
The DNA here is from genome assembly GCA_027563595.1 of Erythroxylum suave. Taxonomy (NCBI): domain Eukaryota; kingdom Viridiplantae; phylum Streptophyta; class Magnoliopsida; order Malpighiales; family Erythroxylaceae; genus Erythroxylum; species Erythroxylum suave. The sequence continues at coordinate 31,291,658 of JAOSBN010000007.1, forward strand.
ATTCTTGAACATAGGTACTTCATCTTTTCCTTGTATCGTTAAACTTCCTCCTAAAGAAAGCTACAGGTCAACCTTCTTGAGATAAAACAGCTTTAATACCTACTCCACATGCATCACACTCAACTTAAAAAAGCTTGTCAAAGCCGGTAAGGCTAGGATAGGAGTAGTGCTGAGTTTTTCCTTAATCAAAGCAAAACTTTTCCCAGCTTCATCAGTCCAACCAAACTTTCGCTCCCACGGAAACATCGAACCTCACTAACATTCTTAGGGGCAGGCCATTCACGAATTGCCTTCACCTTTTCTCCATCCGCATGAATTCCTTCAGAACTAACCACATACCCTAAGAATAGTAACTTGCTAGTCAAGAAACTGCATTTCTTCAAGTTTAGGTAAAGCTTATCATATTGTAAAACAGACAATACTTTCTTCAAATGTTCTAGACGCTCATCAACTGTTCTGCTATAGACAAGAATATCATCAAAATAAACAACCTCGAACTTTCCATTAAAAGGTCTAAGCACCTGGTTCATGAGTCTCATAAAAGTGCTAGGGGCATTGGACAACCCAAAGGGCATGACTAGCCACTCATACAGCCCATCTGTCATTTCAAATACAGTCTTCCACTCACCCCCATGCCTGATTTATATTTGGTGATAACCACTTTTCGAGTCAAGTTTAGAAAATACCTGAGAACCACAAAGTTGATCAAGCATATCAACCTATCTAAGAATCGAAAATCGATATCTCACAGTGATTTTGTTAATGGCTCTACTGTCAATAGATATTCTCCACGATCCATCCTTCTTGGGTGTCAAAAGTGTAGGAACAACACAAGGAATCATGCTTTCTTGGATCAAGCCCTTTTTCATCAATTCTTCAACTTGTTCTCTTAGATTATTGGCTTCTTTAGGGTTCATTCTATAATGGGGTAGATTAGGAAGCTTAGCTCTAGGTAATAGATCAATGTGATGTTGAATATCTCTCATAGGAGGCAATTCATTTGGTAATTCGGACTAAACCAGATCTGTAAACTCGTCCAAAAGCAGCTGGGTCAAATCTGAATTAGCTCCATTATCCTCCTCTTTCTCCTCCAATAATTGGTTCTTTACCACCAAGATATGAACCTCTCGAGTCTCCTTAACTTCCTTCTCAAAATCTTGCCCACTAAGGGTCAGCAATGTCTTTCCCTCTGCTCTAAAAGTCTTTAGCCTATCAAAGGTTGCATTTGTGGGTAGCATCGTCATTTTCTTGCCCTTCCATTAGAATGAGATGGTGTTATCTCTTCCCCTATAAGTAACATCCATGTCAAATTACCATGGCCTTCCTAAGAGTATATGGCTTGCATTCATGTCCACCATATCATAGTAAACAGTAGCCTTGTAAGACTTTCCTATAGAAATAGGAACCTGACACAATTCAGTTACTCTCAAGGCTGGCCCATCAATAAGCCAACCAATGGTATAGAGATGAGGAAGTTTCTCGGTAGGAAGCTTCATATGATCCACCATCTTTCTTGCCACTAAATTCTCATCATTGCAATTGTCTACATTCAAGTTGCACACCTTACCATTAACAGTGCAGAAGGATCTAAAAATGCTTCTCCTTTATAGTGGCTCCTTAATTTTAGATGAACAAAGTATCTTCCTTACCACTAGACTAACTCGGTCCTCAGCAACTTCTTCAGCAAACTACTCTTCTTCTTCTCCCTCTTCTTGAAGCTTTTCCAAATCTTCTTCACCTTCATTAAGGTAGTCTCCTTTTTCAGTAACGTTGACAATTGATCTCTCATGACAATTACTAGAGATATCTCTAGGCTTCCAGCATTTATAGCACATGTTTATTTTTGGTGGTGCATATGGATTGGAACCCTTAGTAACTCCTCTACTGCTGCTCCTGCTGCTACCATGTCCTTCAAAAGGCTTCCTTTTGTCCACTCTTAGATCTTTAGGGGCATTATCGATTGTCAATGTTTCAACTAATGCTTTCCTCTTTCCTATTACTTCATTTGGAATTTGTTGAGTTGTTCTCCTAGGGTATTCAAACCTCTTAGGTGTCTCTTCCATCTTTTTAGCTTTCAAGATCAATTGGTAGGCCTCCTCTATGTTCCAAATAGTGTGCATTCCAAGCCTTTTACCTATGGATGATCTTAATCCTCTAAGCTACCTTGAAACTGCTGCATCTTTGATTCTTCAAGATTATTGCATGCTGCTAGCCTTAAGAACTCAGAATGATGCTCCTCCACACTCCTAGAACCTTGTACATAACTTTGATAAAGATCAAATAAGTGTAGCTCATAATCAGGGGGTAAAAATCTAAGGAAAAGGGCTTGTTTCAATTTTCTCCAAGATCTGATTAGTGGTTTTCTGTTCCTCTCTTGATTGTTTTGAAGATTGCTCCACCAAACTTTAGCACCACTTTTTAATTTATAGCCCACAATTCTCACTAGCTTATCATCTGTGACTTCCATCATGTCTTGAAAACTTTCCACCTCATCAATCCAATCAAGAAAGCCTTCAATGCTTAGATTTCCACTAAAGTAAGAGACTTCAACTTTAATCTTGTAATCATCTTTACGCCTTTGGCCTCTTTTTGGTTGGTCTTGGTCTAGAATTTCTTCATCTGAACTATCTTCCATGAGAGGCATCTAATTCTGACCGTGAGCTCTCCTAATTTCTGCATTCCTTGGAAGATCAGTTGTAACACCCAAATATCCCCTGGAAGGATATGCGGATGTTACATAAGATGGAACTTAAACTTATCGAAGCAATACAAAGTGTTACCATAATTGAAACAACCAATTATTTCTTTTTCATGCATAATCGACTTTAAACAAAATTTAACTAACACACTGGATTTGTTCGATACATGCTTCAACTACAACACCATCCTAATTTAAATTATTACAATATTTACAAACTTGTAACAAACTACATCATGTCTCATATTATTACATCCAACCCAAACATACACTCCCAAAACAAAACACATTCTTTGTGGCCACTGTGGTTGTCTTTGTCCCAGTCTCAAGTCTTCTTATCAGAACCTACACGGGGATAAAACCACCATGCTAAGCATATAGCTTAATGGGGAATAAACTAAACAGGATATAAGTTGACAATTGTTTCACATAGTCATCCAAAGATTCACATATTCAAAATCACATCAGACAATAAACAGTATTTACTCATCCATTTCCAAACCGAACCAAAATATCATAAATCTCAGAACAAAACGGAGCATATAACACAATACAAAATAAGTTATTCTGTTAATCCTTTATACAGAAGTAGGTAACGGGACTAATACAAGAGATACCATGATCGGTGTCACCGAAGAGGAGAGACTTATATCTCAATAATAGGAGACACCAAAGTGTCGGTAACAGGGGATATCGAAGTGTCAGTAACAGGAGACACCGAAGTATCAGAAACAGGAGATACCAATGTGTCACAGGAGCAGCTGCAGACCCTTCTAGGCATGCCTATTTACCCACGTCTAGGACTTATAGTTTTAAAACAAAAAGGGATCTTTTCAAAATTCTCATACAAGGAACATATTGCAACATATACCACTTTATTCCATTTTGTTCAACTTGACGTCTTCATTAATTTTCAAACAAACCAACATTTCGTACAATTAAAAGTATGCGCAATAATGCACCAATAGAGATATTGAGTCTTCACAAATTGTGTATATTCACACAAATAGAGAGCACTTCTAATACAGTCCCAACTATCAAACTCTTCGGACAACTGATGGTCCGGAATTATCACAACATTATCGCAGTAATTCCCAATTCACATCCATCCATATTCAATTCATAATACATAAGCCTTTGGAACTCATTCATTCATGATCACACCAAGCAATTCAACATTGTACACCATACATACTTTAGATTATCATCTCAATTAATCATGCATAATTTAACTAGTTATTGCTCAATTAACCTTATACAATCATCAATTGTATAAAATCACATTTTCTTCACCTTCCTAAACATTTCCCACAACTGTGGGATAAGGGACCCGAAAACTCCAATCAGCAGTTTTCACAAGACAAATTTTTAGATCAGTTTTTGTATGGCCATTCTGACCTAGAAATTGACGTTTTTAGACAATATGTTCCTCTAAACAAATTTCCCTCTATGTCTTAAGTTTCAAAAGAAACAAAAATAATTTAATTTGGTTCATTATTCCATAAGTTATGCTCAAAATACTACAGACTATGCATGTGCAAAATTTTGACCCGTGCATGCTTGTGCCTGTACACTCAAACTTGTAAAACTCATATCTCTCAATTCTGATATCCAAAAATCACAAAAATTTATACCAATAGAAAGATAAGAGGATAATATATAACTTTTATGAAGAAATATTTGTCTAATTCGGCTTAAATAAATACAGTTTATTCGATAAATACAGGACACGATTTCTGTCAGGTATAATGTCACAACCCATGCCAGAACTCAACTTCAAGCTAAATTTTGAAACCCTTAGTGAAAGAAATAAAATTCAACTTCTTCATAAAAGTTATAGATAAATGTATCTAGTTTTCTATTAATTTAAAATCATCCTATTTTGATGTCTACAGGTCAAGATATGGCTAATATACCGATACCTATTCAGTGGAACCACCCCTTCCAACAAGTATCCAGCAAATATCAAGTTTTTAACCTCAATTCTTTCTTCGTTCAGTACACATATTATCCACTTCAAGCATCAGCCAGTACATACTCTAGCCTAATATCAAGTTTAGTATTCGCTTACCTCTTTAATTTCGAATTCCAACTCCAAAAAAACAAGCCAAACTAGTCTTCCAAGCAAGCAAACACAATTCCAAATCAAGGTGACCAAGAAGACAGCAGCATAAAAGATCACATTCTCCACTTCCTTGATGCAATATCTTGCAAGAATTCTAAGTGAAGTTGAAGCAAAATTCAGAGTTAAGTGAGGGGGGAAGAGTTTCGGTGGTGGTGCTTCAATGAAAGCTATAGAAATTTCTAATAAGATACCTAAGTTGCTAGGTGTCCTAATCTTAGAGGAGCACATGTCACCAAAACTTTGGTCACACTTGTCCCCCCTTTTGAGCTGCCATAAGTCACACATCTATTAGGCCATGTGTTGCTCAATGAATGTTGCCACGTTTCATTAAATAATTAGGCCAAATGTTGCTCCAAGATTGATCCACTTGTCACTCAATCAATGGTGCCAAATGTCAATACATTAGCTATTCTAAATGTCAATAACTCATAGGCTTAATCATTCTATTTTTCATGCACCAACCTAACTTGCTACTTGACAATTTTCCTAGTCCAAATATATATTTAAATACCTAAATTCTCTAATGGTATCAATTAATCCCAATTTAGTAACTATAGTCCTTCAATACCAAAATTTAAGTCATATACCTTTCACATTCAAATCATAGAGCAATTTTAACTCCTATCTCACATGCACTTTCATGATCATGCATCGTTTCAACTAGGGCATATTTTGGGGCTTTACATCAGTTCTGCCAATTTGTTGGGATTGAGGTAAACTTCTGCCTTGAGCTCCATTAAGTGGTATTCCTCCATTATTGGCTTGATTAAGGCCTATAATGGTTAGAAGTTGATCCATATGAGTCACTAATCCATTAATAGCCTCCAAAACTTCGTCAATTCTCTGATTATCTCCTTGATCAGCCATGTATACTGCTTGGTCAACATTGAAAACGTTTGGTTCGATTTTTCTAAGTTTTGGGTGAAATTTTTTGGGATGGTAGGGTTGGAAGATAGGCTGCAGGGTGTGGAACAGAAACAAAACTAAAGAAAGGGACTAGGAAAGAAATCCAGGAAAAAACTTTATGGGTTGGTAGGGCTAGAAGATGGGCTGGAGGGTGTGGAATAGAAACAAAACTAAGGAAAGGCACCAGGAAAGAAATCTAGGGAAAACTGGATTTTAAAGCTCTGATACCAATTAACACAGCCAAAGTAACTAGGCAGAGATTTTAGGTTAATCTCGGAACCAAATCCAGGCATAAAACTTAGGATTTAATCAAGAGAAAGACACACACTCTCGTTGGAAAATTTCCTGTAGAAACTTTATTAAAGTAATATTTTCGGGGTCTCTAAAATATCTGTAAACCCTCCCTTTTATATCCCTAACATGATACATAAGAGTCCTAATTCTAGTGTGAAAATGATTGATTAAAATCTTTTTCTAAAGCTAACTTATTTCAGTTTTCTTGCTAGAAAAGAAAATATTCCTAATTAGGAAACTTAAAATAAACTAAAATAGAAACAAATCCTAATGGAGTAGGTAAACATAAACAAATCCTAATGGAATAGGTAAACAGAAACAAATCCTAATAAGTATACAACAACAAAACAAATCCTTATGGGTTCCTTCCTATATTAAGATCCCTCTTCCTTAACCATAAATCTATAAGCAGCACTTTTAGAGGCATATCCCACAAAAATTGATTTAATAGTTTTAGGACCAAATTTCTTCTTCTTATGTTCAGGTAGAGCAACCTTAGCTAGACACCCCCGCATTTTAAAAAAATGGAAGTTAGGTGAATAACCTTTTCAAATTTCATAAAGGGTTTGATTTAGTTTCTTATAAGGGACTTTGTTTAGAACATAACAAGCTGAAAGAATAACTTCCCCCATATAAAGTCGGGTAACCCCAAGGAAATCAACATTGCATTCATGATATCATTAAATGTTCAATTGTTCGTCTCTGCTATTCCATTTTGTTTAGGTGTCTAAGGGGATGAAAGTTCATGAATAATCACAGCTTTGTCATAATAATTAGCAAGAAAATTAGTACTATAGCCGCCACCTCGATCAGTCCTTAATCTCTTAATTTTCCTTTCTAATTGGTCCTCACCCTCAACTTTGTATTTCATAAACATTCCCTCAACATCACTTTTATTTTTCAATAAGTAAACCTTAGTAAATGTATAACGATCATCCATAAAATTAATATAATATATCATGCCTTCTTTACTCACACAATTCTTAAAATTGCCCAAATCTATATTCACTAAGTCCAACAATTGTGACTCTCTCTCATTTACAAACTTAAAAGGTTTTTTAGAGTGTTTAGCCTCAACAAAATTTTGATATATTTCCATTTCATTAGTGATCTTAGGCAACAAGTTTAAGCTTTGTATCTTTTTAACTGACCTCACATTCACATGCCCAAGTCTAGAGTGTCATAGATCTAGAGACTCAAAAATATAAGCAAAAGTAGATGCATTCATTTCTACATCAAATACAAATAAGCCCCCATTACAAAACCATTTGCCAACAAAGTTCTCATTCTTAGTAAGAACTTGCTTGTCAGAATCAAAAGTAAGTTTAACACCAACTTTGTTCAATAATGCTCTAGAAATCAAGTTTCTACGAATATCAGGAGCAAATAAAACATTTTCTAATACTAAAACTTTTCCAGAAGTGAGTTTGAGAGCAACTTTCCCAACTCTTTGGACGGGAACTCTACTGGAGTTGCCGATATACACAAACTCACCATCAGCATCATTCAACTCGTTAAACAGGTCTTTATTGGTGCAAATGTGGCATGTGGCTCCTGTGTCAATTGATCCATTCGATCAAGTTTTCAGTAAAGTTGACTTCAAACACCATAGCAGTAATAATCTCCTCGTCATCATCAACAACTTTGAACATATTAGCTTGAGGCTTATCAAAGTTATTTTGCTTACCCCGTTGGTAGCCCTTCTGGTTTCCTTTCCTGAACTGTCGTGGTTTCTGTCCTTGGTCCTTCTTCTGATGGTTGATTCTAGCTTGGCAAAAAGCAGTAGGGTGGCTTGGCTTATGGCACCACTAACAATCACCGTCAATCATTTTGTGCTTGAACTGACCACCCTTGTTGTTGTTGAAAGAAATGTTGTGTCCACCATTCTTATTGGATTTACTTGCATTTTTCTGTTCAACGACGTTAGCCTTAATACTAGTAGAAGGTGTGAATGATTTGGCCTTGTCTTGTATATGGTTGGCATTTTCAATCTTTATGTCCTATCAACTCTTCTAGCTTCATGTCTTTCTTCTGATGTCTCAATTGATTTTTATACTCATTACATGAAGTAGATAACTTCTTAATAAAGGCATTACCTTGAAACAACTCACACATGTTTATAACAAGGGTTGGCAAAAAATTGAGTGCAAACCAAACCGGCTCCAGACAATTCGAACAAAGGTAAAATTTCATGACCCTAAATTGGTTTGAAACCAAATTTGTTTTTACCAAGATAATCCAAAATCTAACCGGATTGGAAAACACCCAACTCGGCTTAGAACCGGTTTATCCTATTTTAACTAATAGTAAAGGGCCATTAAACTGCACCATCTTCTTCCTATCTCTTTTTCTCTGTAAAACCAATCAAAAAACTATAGCAAAGAAAGGTAAATTATAGTTGTCTAGTTGAAGTTCAAACCAAACAAATGGTAAGTCTACAACCAAATTCAAAAAAACAAAAATACAACCACCAAATTCAAAGTCTCTAACAAAATTATAGCAAGAAGCCACAAAGGCACAAACAGTACACCAAATCCAAAAACAGTAAACCACATTGTTCATACTACAAATTCAAACCAAATAAAACATGCAAGAAATAACAAATCCTTCTTCATCAAACTCTGAATATCCCACTCTTCATGTCCCAAAGACTCCATGATGTAAGGGGGAAAAACAAAAAACAAAAGATGACACAAGTTAGCTAACACGTATATAACAATCAAAACTTAATACAATAAATTAAAATAAAGTAATGATAAACTTTACCACTCATCAACTACTACTTGACTAGATTCATATGAAATAGCCTCATTGATAGCCAAGCTTAGCATTTCATCAGTCAATCCTTCAATTTCGCCATTACTTTGTTTTAAATAAAAAAATTAACTAATTAAAAATACAAAAAAATAAGTTTTAAAAAGAGCATGTGACATACTTTACAATCAAAATAACAAAAAAGAGACATGGGATTTTAGAATTTTAGAGTACATAACTTTTAATTCAAACATCCAATTTCGAGTACAAATGGTTGCGTCAATACTTTCATAAGACAATGAACATCTAGACAGTTCAAAACCTTACCTCCACAACCAAAGGTTGATTCAGATTTCAGATGCTATAAAAGTTATGGGAATGCTTAAAATATCACGTGCAAGTTTAGACAATTTTGGAAAATGATATTTTACCAATTTCCAAATTTGTAAGATGTCCAAATCTAGTTTCCTATCTATGGGAGGCTCTCCTAAGTACAAATCCACCTCTGATTTTTCCTCCAAGTACTCTTGATCACCTTTGTATTCATCATAATCCTTAAAAGGCAAAATAATACATGTGGATATTAATAATAAAATTAAAACTTGTACAAATATAATTAAACCAACATATACTAAAAATATCATGACATTTACAGAAGAGTATGGATCAGTAACACCTTGAGAACTAGACTGTCCTCGATGATCAACTTGGCTTGCTGAACCTACCCTTTGACATTTAGAATTGCCTAACGTTGCCTTGTACTCCCCAAACAGTGCGTAAAGATAATCCCTAACTTGTTTAACCCTCAAAACACCATCATCTTTTCCATAAATCTTAGAATAAGCAAAATTTACACACTTCATCTTATTGCGAGGGTCCAAAATGACAGCAATGGCAAGAATCAAATTACTCTTTTCTCAATCATGGTCATATTTCACTTTCATTCTTTACACCATTGAACTAACAAAAGGAAGAAAAGATTAGTAGTGGGTTATTTATTACCAGAAGGTTAGATCATAAAAGAGTTTCAATAACTTGCATGAAGCCTCAATTCTTAGCAATAGGGTATTTACTACCAGAAAACAAATGGGTTAGATCATAAAAGAGTTTCAAGAACTTGCATGAAGCCCCAATTTTCTCCCATTCATCAAATGTGGGGCAATAGGTGAAATGAGGTTCAACATTAGCACGTCCTTATAAAAAAAATAGATTCTAACATCGAAGTAGAGTTCCACCTCGTTACTACATCTTGCTTTAACTTTTTAATACAAAAAATGCTCAATTCTCTAGCACATTCTTTGAAATGTTTAAGCCTAGCACCTGAACCTCTAACATACTTAACACTCTCTCGAGCTTTGAATATTCCCACATCAATTTCCTTTAGCCCTTCCTCCATAATCAAATTCAACACATGGGCTACACAACGCACTTGTGAAAACTTACCTTTTAAAATCATCACACGTTTTTCATTCAAGTCATTCTTATAAGATTCAATAAAAGAATTGTTGGATTTAACATTGTCCATAATGATGGTAAATATCTTCTCTATGATATTACAACCACTTAACAATTTAGAAACCTTTTCAGAAATGAGCACACCACTATGGGGAGGAGGTAAATGAGAAAATTTAAGGATTAGATTCTTGAGTTTCTAATATTTATCAATAAAATGAGCAATGATTGCCATGAAGGAGTCTGCTGTCAAAGAAGTCCACGTATCCATAGTAAGACATATTCGACTAGGGCAGGATTTAAGGATCTCTTCAATAAAAGCCTTAGTCTTCTTATACAACTTTAAAATATCAACATTGGCAGTGTTTCTAGTTATTAGCTTAGCATCAGGATTAAGGTAGGAATGGAGCTTTCTAACACCATCATATTCAACCAACAGAAATGGTAGTTCATGTTGCATAATCATCATTGCCAAAACTTCCCTATATAGTTGTTGATCCAACTTAGTAGTCCTTGATGACATTTCACCACTAGTTAATATAGATTGGATAAACATTTGCTTCAAATCAGAATGGGTTCTGTTTAGAACCAAACAATCTTTAACATAATGTCTCAAATTAGTGGTTCCATACTTATTATCTGCGATATATATTTTGTGACAACCAATACACTTCCCACTTCCCTCTCCTAAAATCATCGTCTTTAGGTTTAGTGTAAGTACCTTCTTCTAGGATCTCAAAGTAGTCCCAAACATTAGATTTGTTCTTCTTGCGCTTTCCTTTAGTGTTTGTATTAATCACTGATGCAGATATATTAGGTTGTTCCTACACAAATTAAAAAGAAAACAAAAATTTTAGAAAAATGAAAATCACACAAAAATTACAAAAAATATATATACAAAATTTTTATATAAAAAATAGTGACAAAATAAAAAATCACTTTACACTATCTCATGAAAGCCAAAAAAAAAGAATTAGTCATAGAAAAAAATTTAAAAAAAAACTAGATGAAAGAAATTTTGAACTAAGCAACCAGATCCAACCTAGAAAAAACTTGCTCAGAGTATCAATTTTTTTGGTCCACTTTAATCGTCATTTGGATTGTTGGAATATAGTTTCCATCATAATTATAATTTTTGCTAGGCCTAGATCTAACATTAGCATAGAGAAAAAAATACAATAATATAATTAGCCAAAAAATATCTTTATTGAAAAGCAGAAACCAAAAAAAAAACATAACAAATACAATAAAACGAATGATCTAATAGTACCATGAGAAAAAAGGTGAAAAAGCGGAGAAGAATTTACCACTTTTGAATCAAAAATGTTGATTTCGTTCTTTATCCCTTCATTACTAGCCATTTTTCAATGTGTTGTCTCTTAAAGATGAAAATTAAAATGGAAAACCTAAGAGGCTAAGAAGAAAACCACAAGAATGAAGAAAAAAAGAGCATAAGGAGAGAGCAAAGTGAAATACAGAGGGGCAAGAGCAGCTGATGACTAGTAAGAAAATATAGATTAAGGGCTTCTTGTTATATGGGAACTCCCAAGTGTAGAGCATGTGCTGAGTGGAGAGTGGGGACCGCACTTTGAATTGTAAAAAATAAAAATTGCAAGGCGGGCTTTTTGGTGTTGTCCAGTTGCCACAACGAATAAAGGGCAAAAAAAACGCCAAATTTTGAAACAATGATTTTGTTTGCCTTTTTTAATTCGGATCAGATAATTTTAATTAGTTTTAAATGTTTGGTAGTTATCAATTTTAAAAATTATGACATTTTTTCCAGTTAGGTCAACCTAAATTCATATTTGATTTTAATTCGGACAAAAATCGGTCAACCTGGCTTAAATTTGGTCAAAAAAATTCTAATCCGTATTTGATTTTTTCTGAATTGGACAGGGTCAAGTTATCAGTTTTTACAAAATTTTGCTAGGCCTATTTATACCCTCAGCAAGGATTTTAGCAACTAGGTTTTCATACTCAAGTAATTGGTCTATAATGGGATTATCATAAACAACAGTAAACATTAACCACCCAACAACTGCATATTTCTTAGTACCAGCATCATCTGTCTCATATTTAACTTCTAAGGCATCCTAGATTTCCATGGTAATTTTGTACTTCTAATAGATATCAAACAATGGGTTTATCGTATGGTTGAGTAACACTCCCCTAACAATGCAATTATCATTAGTTGTCTTAAGGTCAGTATTCTGACTAGGAATTTCTTGAAACAATACATAAGTAATTTCGTATTGTTGAAAGTAAAATAGAATTTTCTCAAACCATCATTTAAAATTTCTCCTATCTAAAGGCTCTAATCTAGTTAGGTCAGGTATAATCCTCTAGGCTATAGTAATAGGGATAGAACCTATGTGGGAAATTGTAAATGCAAAACGTACATTGTACATTGGTTCCATTCACAGACGACATATTAAATCTGAAAGTAGAGATCTCTCACACAAAATAATCAAACAATATGAAGAGAATAGCAGCAAGAGCAACCGATATTTCAACTAACGTAGTAGTAAGAGCATAACAATATTCCAACTTATACTGAAACTAACATGCAACAGCACAGTATTCTGACTTGTGCTGAAATAAATACACAGTAGCAAGAACGCAGTAATTTCCAACCAACAGTAGCAATTCCGAAAACAATAGCAAGAATAAAAATATCCTGACAAAGAACAAGCAAAATAGTATAATTTCTGACAACAATAGTAATGCAACAAATATTTCTAATTGAGATTGTTAGTGAAAATACATTATCTCTTCTAATAAGGTTGCACATCTAACGAATTATGTTCTTCTTTGTTATCAGTAGCTTATGACTAACGAAATATAATCTTCTCTGTTATCATTAGCTTATGACTATGCACTTATTTGATGGGCCAACATTTCGTCCCATAGAGTATGACTGAGCTAATAGCTAAATGATAGAATTTACCCTTAAGCTTAAATGGTATCTTCTTGTCACTTAAAGCTCCTGGTTTACTTCTCTATTTAGGACACATGATCTGATTTGGTGAACTATGTCTTTATCAATCTCTCCATTGCTCTTAATGATAGAACCTAGAAACTTAAAATACTTATTTTATGATATAACTTCTGAACCAATCTTTATCTCCACATCAATAGCCACCTTACGCCTTGAAAAGTTAGGCTGAATACATGAAGTGTAATTTATTATATTAATATCGTTGTTTAGAAATTTAATGATAGATTATTGATATAAAAATTAAAAGTTAAAATATTTATTTTATTTTTTTTGGATAGAAAGGAGGCCAAAGTCCTGAGAAACAAAGAATTACACCATGCACCTACGAGGAAAGGAAACACCACTTATATCCTGAATAACAATAGAATAACATCTTGGAGGAGGAGTGGTATGGAATAACATCTTGGAGGAGTGGAAAAACTATGTAATCCCGGGTCTAAAAGGAAGTCGTAGTTGTCAGTACAATGGTTGCCCTCGCGTTAAGTATGTTGGATACAAACCTGCCAATGATTTCATTTTAACCGGTCAAAGTTATCAAATGAAGTTAATACGCAATTAGATGCATGCATCAAAATGAAATGGCAGAACAATTGGCACGTAACAGATGAGATTATATCATAATATGTCAAAAACATTTCTGTCGAAACAGCCTGTATTACTATCACCTAATCTCGGCTTAAACAATCGCTTTAGATACTTAAAACTCTAGCACATGGTCCCAATACAAGCACTGGGGAGTAATAACAGCTTAGATCAACAAGTTAGTGAGACACCAATCCATCCATAGATTGGACAAATCAGAGATAATTGTTTATAATCGGCAAGTTGATGAGGGTGACCTCTCCTAAGTGAATGCGTGGTGAATTGAAGCTTCGTACAAAGGGACCAAAAGTCCACCATCGTGGCTTATTCTAATGTCGTAAGTTGTTGACAAGTTAACACTTTAGTGACTAACACTCAAAGTCCAAATTCAAACCACATGGGGTTTGAACTTTGAATTGAATTTGGTCTGATTGAATCTCTACTTCATTCAATTCGAGTGCAGTACTCAAACCTTTTTTTAAAGAAAACTTTGATTTTTGTTTAACCTTTTGGAAGCATAAAATTGGGTTTAGGTGTGAACAGACTGACTTGAATTTCACTTTACTATTAATAATTGTTTCTGTGATCGTAGATTATTGAACTTTTTACATTCTTCAAAGATCACACTCGTCGAGTGGCAAGATCTACGGAGAAATGAAGTCATGCATGTGTGCTCGTACTCAGTTTGAGATTTCAACTTATTCCATTGATTATGCCCAGAAAAGTTGCGGATATACAGCACTTGCCATGATGACTACTAAGTTTTAACCACATAAGCTTAATGATTGTATGAGCAAAATTTCAAATATATTTAAATATAAAATTTTAATAAATCATCATCACACTTAATCTGAATCTCACATTACTGCAAGATTTGGAGAGATCTAATAATACAAAACTTTGTCTTTATATAAAATAGAAATGTTGCTTTCAGTAAACCCACATATAATTATAACATGAAGGAAAAACAAAGTATATCAATAATAAAAATATATAAATAAATGATGCAGGTTAAAAGAGTAAATAAATAAAACTATAATTAATTAATTAATTAATTAAAATTTTAAATAAATAGTTAGTTCAAAAGTTAAATAATAAAATTAATATATGCTTTAAAAAAACTAAAAGTCAACATACTCAGTGTACAAAACTTTTCACTTTGTGGGATCTAAAGAGAGTCATAATGTATAACATTGTTTTTATATTTTTACAAAGAGACTATTTCTATAATTTAAAGCTTAATCCAAATATTAGACTTTTTTTAGAGATAATATATTTATAAATGTTTAATTTTAGATATATTTTTAATTTGGTGTAAACTTTTTAAAATTTGTAATTTAATTATTAACGTTTTAAAATTCTTATAAATAAAGTAAAATGTTATTTTTACTCTTGTAATTAATAGATAAATATCTACGTGATAATTAGTGGACATGTTGTATTAATATAAATAATTTTTTGACTTGTTTTATACAAAATTTAAAGGATTAATTATTAAATTTAAAATTTAAAACATTAAATTAAAATAATTTTAAACTATTAAATAATATTTAGGGAAAGTTGGTTCATATAAGAGAATGATAATAAAAATAGGAATAGATATAGCGAGAAATAAAAGTAAATATAACTATCATAATTACGATGGTTGGTTGATAGGAAAGAATTATAATCATTACTATTGATAATGATTTGATTGTTAAAAATATTAAGAAATACAAATTTATTAAAATTTTGTTTTACATCAAATTTTAATATATTTTAATTAATTATATTAATGTTGCAGGCGTTACAAAGGCTGTCACGCCGGTAACACTTATTCCGTACTCAAAAATGAAACTTATTCTTCTTATATATCGGAATTATGGACGATTAGATAAAAGTCATTTATGTCCCATAATCATAATATAAAATCAATCACTTGTATTCATTCTATATTCATCGATTCATTTCTAGGGTTATAAACCAATCAGAACGAGATTTTTGTGTCTATAACTCTGTATTAATCCTATTTCAGACGATTCTATTTATATATTTATTTAAATTTCAGATATTTATATAGATAAAATTGCTTAAAATAAGATTAGTACAAAGTAAGGATTTGATCCCAAACTAACCACCACTTAATTTTTTATGCCAACTTTCGACATTCCAATTGCCCAAATTACCGAGGAGGCACAGGGAACTTTCATTAGTCATGTCAATATGTCTTTGTGTTAACTTTTAAGCCTCATCGCTTTGGATGAAAGTACACACAACGGCAACGTGGTGGATAAGATGCGTGTACCTGTCAACTGCTCCCAAGTTGTATGGGGACCATAAACCCGTTTTTAATGTTTGTACTTGCTGTCGGCAAGCCATGTTGGGACAACATTTCTTTTAAAATTATTCAACTAATTAACATTAAAAATAATTTTTAATTCATTAAATAATCTAATTATAGTACATAATTTACAAATTATTATACGCACCAAATATAAATAATTAAATTTATTATTTAATCATTAAATATTAATTCTTTAAATAATAACTACTTTTGAATTTCTAATTAAAAATTAGAAATTTAATTAAAATTGCAGACGATGTCGATTTAGGGTCAAAAATGTTGCAGACGATGTTGTTTTAGGGTCAAAAATGTTGAACATGGAAATGCGAAGCATGTAGGAAAATGGGAAGTGAAGAGCCTGATCTGAGAGACGACTTTGGTCAAATTTACGTGCTGTGTTGAGTTGTTGACCAATTGCCTTCTGTTGCGTCAGGCAAATAAACAGTCCGTGTCACCATCACTCGTTACGTCACTCTCAATCTCATATTTAAAAAAATTTACAATTTGTAAAAATGTATTTAATAAATTAAATAAAAATATATTTAAATTAATTAATATTAAATATAACGTAATTTGATAATTAAATGAAAAGGTTCATTTAACCAATGTTTTAAAAACCGGACCGAACCGTCCGGTCTGACTGGAAAAGGTTTGAACCGGTCAGTGGTCCGGTTTACAATTTGTAATTAAATTACAAATTAATTGTAATTAATTTGTAATTTAAATTTTAATTAATTTGTTTATAATTAAATAAACAGTTCGTGTCACCATCACTCGTTACGTCACTCTCAATCTCATATTTAAAAAAATTTACAATTTGTAAAAATGTATTTAATAAATTAAATAAAAATGGATTTAAATTAATTAATATTAAATATAATGTAATTTGATAATTAAATGAAAAGGTTCATTTAACTCGACCCAAATCTCAAATATATATATATATATATACATACATACATACATACGTATGACGTCGATTTGTTATTATTTGTCAAGTCTCGGGCAAAGCTCGAGCTTCAAATTTTCAAAAACTAGCTGATAATGGTCTTGTCAACTTGGGTTTGGCCTATTGACCTTGGGCCAATCAGATCAGGCCTGACCCAATTGATATCTCTAATTTGATTGACTAATTTAAATGATTTTGTACCTTAAATTTGTAGTAAATATAATTTCTTGAAATTAGTTTAATCTAAATTGGCAAATTTTAATTCTTTTCAAATAGAAATTATCAATTCATTATGAAAGTCAGATTAAAATCATTGAAGCAAATGATTCTTCCATGTCCTCGGAATTATATGTACTGGTGTTTATGTAATTCTTTCCACACAATGAATAATTTTAAATGATTTTATACGTTGACTAATATTCAATTACTTTACTTTAGCATGCAAACAAGCTTCATCAAATAATTTTAATTAAAAATATCAAATCAAGTCAATTTATTAGATTTTTTAATATAAACAGATTATAGAGTCAATTAATAATAACCCAATTATTGTTAGTGGATTCTATACTTTGCTTATATTAAAAAATCTAATATGTTATCAAAACAGGTTTAGTTCGGATTATTAATTTCCCAGTTATTCGTCTAAATGTCTAGTTCCAATGTCCCAGTCCGGTTACCACTGCGCTTATTTCAAGTGACAAGTAGATGTCCTGTCCCAATTGCACTTAAGGAGAAGTGTTAGAGTATCTCATATTGACTAAATATGAAAATATTAAAAAAATTATAAATGCTTATGATCAACTATCCAAATGACTAGTTCTAGTCATTTTAACAATGGTTGATCCAAGTTTAATTATTACTAATGGACTTTGTACTCTACAAATATTTAAAAAATATAATACAATTCAATCTTAATTTAAAATTAACGAATTAAATTCGATTTTATTGAATTCAAAATTAGGATTCAAGCTTGTCATCTTAATTAAATTAAAGTTTAGATTTCAAAAAGATTTAACAAATTTTTTGAACACAATCAATCATAGAATTAAATTTGAACAATTTGATTCTAAATGATTTTTTAAGTATGGATTAATCAATTAATCATGCTTTTCTAACAACTTAAGACAATTTTCATGCATGCATCTAACAAATTATAATGCTTTGAGGGGACAATTTCATCTAGAACGCTACTCCATATTTTAATCCAAGATAAGGTGATGATTTTGCTTAGTTTAGTTTAAACAACGAGCCAATGAAATGTAGAAATCATTTTTGACGGCTCAGATTCGGACCGGGAAGGACCTTGGAAGCAGAGTTCTGATCCTGGTCCCCTCCCACTAGGACTAGGACTGGATTACTAATTTTAGCACACTACAAAACAAAAGTGGATCAAGACCACTTGTCGTCAACTTTATAGATATGGCCAAAGGACGCTTCCACTGACCTCCTATGAAACCACCCCAGAAGCCTCCTTATCTTCTATGTCTCTTGTGTAGTCGTGTTCTTCTTCCCTTTATATACTCCTCCCCACTCTCTTATTCCACTCAAGAGAACATTCTTCTGTATCTTTGAAGTTTGAGCACAAATTTCCACTCATCACCATCTAAGCTTCTAATGGCTTCCTCAGATGAAGCTTCAACTCTGGAACTTATCAGACAACACCTCTTGACAGACTTCACTTCCATGGACAGTTTCATCTCCAACCTTGAACTTTTCACCTCTGATAATAGCCAACCAAAACCCTTAAAGGCTTCGACCTTAACCCAGCGAAAACCCACCATGAAAAACGTTGCCATACCGCCTCTAGTGAACGTTGCGAACAACAGCAACAACACGTCGGAGTGTGCTGAAAAAGAGAAGCATTACAGAGGAGTTCGTCGGCGTCCATGGGGCAAGTACGCGGCGGAGATTCGTGACCCTAATAGGAAAGGTACTCGTATTTGGCTAGGCACGTTCGATACCGCCGTAGAAGCTGCGAGAGCTTATGACAGTGCAGCTTTTAGGCTTCGGGGAAGCAAAGCCATCTTGAATTTTCCTCTTGAAGTTGGGGACTCCACTTATAGTGATTCGAATTCTATGGAATCTAAAGTATCAGAGACTGGTAGCTGTAAGAAAAGGAAGATTGAAGACACAGAGAGTTTTGTGGAGAGTAACAAGGTGGTGAAGATAGAGAGTTGTTTGTCTGAAACCGATGCCATGGTCATGAAGATGGCCAGTTCTATGCCGGAAAGTGACGTCAGGATGGCGACGGAGCCGTTGACGCCGTCAAGTTGGAAGAGTTTTGTGGAGATTAACAAGGTGGTGAAGATAGAGAGTTGTTTGTCTGAGACCGATGCCATGGTCGTGACGAGGGAGAGTTCTATGCCGGACAGTGACGTCAAGATCGCGACGGAGCCGTTGACGCCGTCAAATTGGAAGGACTGGGACTTTGAGGATAACGGAATATTTAGCATACCGCCGTTATCTCCCCATCCTACGATGGGGTATTCCCAGGTCATGGTTGTGTAAGCAGAGGATCGGACGGCCCCAAAGAGCGGCAGCGGACGTTGTGATCAGAAGTGAATGGTGATGATGACTGGTTTGAAATAAATGTACATATACATAAATAATTTTGTAGTAGAAAATGCTAGTGTTGTGGGAGTGGATGATGAAAGAGAATTTAAAACATTGTATTGGTTCTTTAATTCGATTCATTCAATGGAATGCGTAAAGATTGTTATATTTTTACGGTAGAGATGATAATTAGGCTTAAATTCGCCCTGAATTTAAGTTAATGATTTAGGCTTAAGTTGATCGAGCTTCAAATCATGCTCAAGTTTAGGCTTACACTAAATTTACACTTGACTCAACCTAAGGCTCAACAATTATATCATAAAGATGTTATTTTATATTTTAATTAAACAAGCAGTTTGGATCGGACCAAATATGGCTTGGGATTGGGCTCAGTCAGGTCCCGATAGCAACGGTCAAGTCTAGGTTGAATCTGGCAAGTTCAGGCTTGACCCATCGTATCTCATCCTAATTTATGAAATCAATTTTCAGATTTCAATTTGAACAAGTATTATTAAGTATTTGAAGTGCTAAATAGACATTATATTAGTGAATCTAATAATCACCTTCACTTAATTTAAATTTATAAATTGATTTAATAGTTAATTAATAATTTATAGTGCATAATTATTATATCTATTTAAAATTAAAAGATCATTTAATGCCAATTTATTCATAAAGATGAAAAATAAATTGTAATTAATAATAATAAATAAATAAGGGAAATTTTGTTTGGTTTTAGATTAGAAAGCATACCTTTGTTTGGTTTTAGATTAGAAAGCATACCTTTATTCTTTAAAATTTTATTTTTTAAAATTAATTATATATTTATTGGAGAATATAGTAATTCAAATGTCCAAGATAAAATAAGGAATCTTTGCAAAAAATCTAACTCTATTTTTTCCTAAGTGTTGGATTATACTGCATTCATCTCAACCGTTCATTGGTATTCTTGTCTTTTCCATAACATCTTTATAAATAGTTGATTTGTTCTCCTAAACTGAAAATCTTATTTTATATAACACGTTTTGAAATCCTAAAATATAACACTATTTGAAACTTATCCGAAAAATGACAAGCTCAAATTTTTGTTTAATGCCTTCAAATACTTCTCGAAGTACATCATATTTAGTTGAAGAATAACAAGTCTTGTGTCATGTATATCTTAATGTTTCACAAGACTTAGTCACTAGTAGAGATCAATCTATGACTCAATTTTGGTCTTGTATCACAACTAAGTGCTATTAAATGTTATCGAATTATATTACCACTGTTTGACCTTAGAGATCTTTACAAACTTAAGGGCAAACCATAATGAAAACTATTGGAAAATTCAAATGATGTATTCGACAAATTGAAAACTTGAATCCAAGCGGTACTTTTAAACAAGATATTGTAAGTACTTTATTTATTTGTTTTTTTCATTGTATGAATTGAAATACATGTGATTTATACCCTAAAATTTAATTTAAGTTACACAATTGTCTTGTAGCTCGAGAAAGCGAGAGATTTACTCGTTCAAGATCTAAAATTTCAAAAAAGATTCAAATTTGATCATGTATGACCAGTCACAAAAAAATAGAGAATTATGCTGATACTAACATAAAGAAAGCGTCAAGTCATCAAAAACGATCTACGTGTAATGAAATTTCACCATCTGAATCCAAAAAAATCAGATAAGTCAATAGAATCATCATTATTTTGTATTTATTTAAATAGTGATTATGAGGTTGAAGATGAATTTGCTGAAAGAAATGATGAAACTGATTATCCTATTAGGAGGAAGAAAGAAAAAATGGAAAAGGAACAAAATGAGGAAATGAAAAAACTTTTTATATCCATGAATAAAAAAAATAAAAGGAATGTTTTATGAAAGTCAATCTCTTTTCAAAAAAAATATGAACTTAAGTTGTTACTAGCTCAAAATGAGACAAAAAAATTAGAGTTATGACAAAGACAGGAAGATGATAAAATTTTATGCAAAGATCTGAATTTCGTCAAAGATCCGGTGATGCGTGAGGTTTTTAGAAATGAACAAATGAAAATTTATGCAAAAAGAGCTCAAGAAGGAGAACATCGAGGAAGAGTTTGCTCATCTAGTGACTTCAGTCAATATTTTGATTTTAGAAAAAATGAGGATGTCCTTCAAAACTATTAATTATTTATGTTAAATTAATATTCTCAAGTGTTTTAGTTTTAGTTTTACTTTTAGTTTAATTGTTGTAATTTTAGTTTGATTGTAATCTCGAGTCTGGTTATAATTGTAATTTATTTTAATCTGGTTGTAATTTCAATCATTTTTGTTGAGTTTTAATTTTTTGAATCAATGTTGTGGTTTAAATTTATGTACCTTTTATTTCAAATTTACTTTTTATTCATAAAATATTTTATTAATAAATTTATAACACTTATAAATAAGAATTATAGATAAATATTAAAAATAAATTTAGGGGGTGCTTATTTGAGGGGTATGGAAAAAGGGGTATGAGTATGGAATGAAAATTGATGTTTATTGAAGATCTGAGAGTTTCATTCCTTAGTTTTGGGCAATCCTCCGTTCTTCTCATAATCTAGAAGAATGGAAGTGATTGGTAAGTTTTTATAAAATTTTATATATAGAGAATAGATAAAAAGTATAATTTTGAGCTAAATAACTTCATAAATTAAGCTTTAATTTCAATAATCAAATCTATGGTGAAAACAATTAAATAATTAATTACACTATAATTAATTAAAATATTGTAATTAATTAATTAAAATATAATTATTAATTAATTAAAATATTGTAATTAATTAATTATAATATAATTAATTAAATTATTATTATTACTTAATTAATTACATTATATTTAATTAAAACATTATTAATAATTATAATATAACTAATTAAAATATTAATTAATTAAAATATTATTATTAATTAATTAAAATATTGTAATTAATTAATTAATTACAATATAATTAATTAAAATATTGTAATTAATTAATTAATTACAATATAATTAATTAAAATATTATTATTAATTAATTAACTGCAATATAATTCATTCATTAATTAAAATATTATAATTAATTAAAATATAATTTATTTTGTAATTAATTAATTACAATATTTTTTATAAACCAACCACTATCAATGATAATGGTAATCATTCTTTCATCTTAACCAACCATCATAATTATAACGATTATATCCATTCTCCTTCCTTTTTATATTCATTCTTATTCTCGTTCTTATTCTCTTCTATAAACCAAATGCCTTCTTAATATTATATTCAATATTAATTTCATTTTAAATGCTTAAATGCTTCAATAATGTGTAATGATATATTTTATGTAAAATAATATATATTTTTAAATCTAATTACTTAATAATCAAAATTTGGCGTCTTCTGCGTTGCGTTGGTCAGAGATGGCCTTAGAAAAGCCATTTTCCCAGCAGCTCTTAATTGTCTGTCCCACTTCACATTCAAATCAGAGTCTGCGTAGAAACTGACATCTAACGATATGATTTCAATTGGCCGTGGAGCCCCTAAATCAGAACTACTTGCAAGACTTTTGTCCCTCAAAAGCAACGTTTAGTGTCTATATGCTCTCTACGTGCCAAAGTATCCAACGCAAGCGCTTTGTTGTCGTCAGTAGATCTGTAGATGCCTAGTACCAAGTTGCTCCTCTCTTGTCATCTCTTCTCCTTTCCTCCTCAACTCCCGTCAACACGGGAAATTGACAGAGGAGGCCTTTGTGTTTAAAACATTGTCAATCTTCTTTAAGCACATTTAAGTGTAAGACGTTGAGTTCATTTTCTAAATTGAAGATAATAAAAAATTATGGAAAGAAGGTTGCGTACATTGATGGTCCTATTTCAAGAAGCTCTCACGTTTTGTGCATGAAGTTCGATAACTTTTTGTATTTTAAATATTAAATTAATGATTATTTATTAGAATTAGAGTTTAGTATTGAAATCATTAGAACTAGCCCTTTAGATAGATAATTAACTCTTATCACTTATAAACTCTTTAACATTTTCATTTTTAGTAAATAAGTGATATTCTAACATTTCTCCTCAAGTGTAACTGAGACCGAAGATTCAGTTGTCACTTGAAATAAATGAAGTGATAATCAGACTGGACTGCTGAGATTGGACATCTAAACGGATAACCATCGGTTCTAATACCATATTAGAATTGAGTTTCAATCAACTATTACCAAAATAAGTATAATTAGTCATTCAAATAGTTTTCCCTTACTATTTATAAATCCTTAACATTTTCATGTTTAGTTAATATAAGATAGTTTAATAGTATTAAATAATTTATTTAAATATATAATTAGTAAATTATTACATAATTTCATTATGAAAATTCTTAAAGTATATAAAGTATTAGATATTGACTTTGAGTTTAAAATTAAAAGATCAAATTGAATTTAATTGGCTTTGACACACAGTGAATGGTTATGCCATTGACGCACAGTGAAACCTACGCAAGTAGCCAGGAGACAGCCCATTTCACAGCAGTTGAAACTCTGTTTCGAAAATGGCTCCTCTCAACTTGCATCATTAAATAAGGTCGTACACACACACACACACTTGATGGATAAGATCATCCAATACCGCCACCTCAATAAGCTCTCTGATTCAAACCGTGTGCCTGCAGCGGGTACAAGAGGAACACCAATCCCTGTAATGATCCTAAGTCCGTCCCCACTTTCAACAGAATTGTAAATTCCCAGTTGCAAACTAGCAACAAAAACCGGTTCCTTTAAATAGCCCCTGATTCTGGCTCTGTTTTTCTTTTCATGTATACGTTTTTCGAGCTCTGGTCTGTCATTCTCTTGAAAAAATGGCGAATCCTGAAGAATCCTCCGCTTTAGAGCTCATTAGACAGCATCTTCTTGGAGACTTCATGTCCACGGATGTGTTTATAAGTAATCTTGATTCCGCTATCTCCAGTGCTTCCATTGACCTCAAACCTGTCAAGCTCGAGATGAACCTATCTGGGTCCGAGCCCAATTCGTCCATTTCCGACACGAATTGCCAAAACCATGAAGTGTCTAGCGTTGAGATAAAACCTGAAGTCATCATTGACTTAACAACGCCAAGACCGTATCTTTCTGCTTCGAGTTCAACCACAGAGGAACCCACGGTTGAGAAAGAACACGGAAGGCATTACAGAGGAGTCCGACGACGACCATGGGGCAAGTTTGCGGCGGAGATACGAGACCCGACCAGAA
This sequence comes from Erythroxylum suave, assembly GCA_027563595.1. NCBI lineage: Eukaryota > Viridiplantae > Streptophyta > Magnoliopsida > Malpighiales > Erythroxylaceae > Erythroxylum > Erythroxylum suave. The sequence goes on from JAOSBN010000007.1 coordinate 31,316,521, forward strand.
AGGGAAGTCGGGTATGGTTGGGGACTTTTGAAAGTGACATCGATGCTGCAAAAGCTTATGATTTTGCTGCATTTAAATTGAGGGGCAGAAAAGCAATTCTGAACTTTCCCTTGGAGGCAGGTCGTTGTGACCCGCCGGTGATCACCGGCAGGAAGCGTAGAAGAACGAAAACAGTGGAGGAAGAGGCAACGACCCTTCAACCAGGTAATGCTTCGCCTGAGAGTTGGGATGAGTGCTCGTCGGAGGAAGCCGACCTTGAGGGAGAACAACTGTCGTCGTTGGGTCAGGAACCGTTTCAATGACGTGTTAGTACGTGATTAGTGATGTATGTTTCATAAGGTCAAAATGGGATTTTCCTTGTTCTTATGTAATAAGGTTGGGCTCATAGTATTATTACCTTAAATTTGGACCAACAAAAAGCTAGTTGGTCTGAATTTTGTGGCGTTGGGAGTTACTGTTGGGATCAATCGTGCTACTGTAGGAGAAATTGTATCAATGTACCTTTTTTCTTACAATTTTAATATTGTATTGTAAATAATGATAATTGAGTGTTAAATATAAATATAATAAAACTATTAATTTCATAATATCATAAATATTTAAATTGTGTTAAGTTATTTTAACAAAATTTGCTGTTAAAACTAAATTAGAAAGTTGGTACAAATTATTTCGCATATTTAATGATTTAATAAAAATTTATATTTAATATTAATGTTGAAATATCAAACTAGAAGTTAAATTAATAAGATAAAAGGTTTAATATTTAATAGGTTGAACTGATGTTAAATCTTCGTAAAATCGGTTAAAGATTGAATAAAATTGAAAAAATTATCCTTATTTATTAAAAATTTTGAAGTTTAATTGAAAATAAATAATTAAAGAAAATTTAATTAGTTTATTTTATTTTATAAAAATCGATTAGTTTATTAAAACTAATCAATTACTTAATAACTTAATCAGTTTTTAATAATAAGAGTTATTAAAATAAATCAAGTAGAAAAGCTACAAATTAAACCAAAAAATTAGTTCAATTCAAAATTTTTACTGTTAAACTAATCAAATCAATTAAGATTTTTAATTATTATTTAATATTATATATGTTATGTTTTGAGTAAACACATTGATGATGATTCACTCACTGAATTTGTAAAATTCATCAAAAATTACAACATAACTTTTCAAGTTCAGAAAAGATATTTAGTTACACCAATTGGAGTAAAGTCATTACATATGAACATGAGCTAATGATCGGGATCAATTTGCATCTGCATATGTCTTCAGGCAATTTTGTATTAAACATTATATTCCGCATTTGATGTACATTGTAAAAGCAAATTATGAAATGCAATAATTTTTCCTACTGAACATGGGCCTAAATAAAATATGAGTTGCTTAAGATGTGTTTGATGTGCGGAAATTTTACAATAAGTATTTCAACCGTTTTAACATGTCATCCTCGTAGCATATATTTTCGAATATCTTCGTTATATCCGGGTATATGTTCTATGAGAATATTGTGTTATATTTTGCTACAAAGTGTTTTTTAATAATTTTAAACCATAAAAAAATCTAAAGTAAAAGTTTGTCTGTGACGAGGACAGTACAGTAGCATTTCCAATTCTGCCAGAACTTGACGACTCAGAAGCTGGAGTCCCGGAAAAATTCCGTTCGCAAGTCGGAGCTTTCTTTCTATTTCAAGGGACGACGACTGCAGTCTAGCTGTCTAGGTCCCATGTCTGGTTTAAAAATCGTTTTTGGATCGAGCAAGCAAAGCAACAAGGTCTAATATTAAGCCCACTGGCGATAATGATTGCATTAAATAAATGCCGAAGAGGGTAAGACTCCGGAGAGCAAGTTGCATGCATGAGGAGGAAGGGTCCTACGTTGTAACCAAGTTGCCAGAGTTCTGTTCTGTTGTGCCTTTACAGATCAGAGTCGGGATCTGTCAATATACAATGAGACACCAGATCGCAACTTGCAAGGTTTTGGTATTAGACACGGAAAAGCAAGCAACTTGCAAAAGATACCTTCCTTCTACGAATGGTAGATAGGACATGAGTCCACTCATCCAATCCAACCCCTGTTTAATATAAAGTCAATATGTAAGTTCAAGTCAGGGTTTGAACTCAGCCAAATGTCTGAACCAGGTCAAAGCTCGTAGTTTGAGTGCGAGTTCGATCGGATTTTAGTAGCCCAAAACTCGAAGTTTGATTGGACCCGAGTTATGCTTGATTGTTTTCTTTTTTCTTTCGGTTTAAATTTTGAAAAATTATGTAAAATAGCGTTATTTATATTTGATATACTTGGACTTTGGGTTAAGTTAGACCATAAGGTCCAAACTTAGTCAAAACATTAAAAATTAAGAAAATGAAGTTTGATCCACCATTGAATTCACTTAATTTGAGTTGACTTTAAGTGATACGGACTTAGCAAGATAGAATTCAAATACAAATGTCACTCCCAATTTACATTAATTGAATTTTGAATTGAATTTGAATTTGGAGATTAATGTGAGACTTAATTCAAAAAGTCCAACTTTTATATCAAAACGAGATTGTTTTGAACCATTCAAACGATTTTGGATTTAAGTTTAAATTGCACCTATTTAAAATTTAACTAAACTTTAAATCGGATTTGAATTGCATCGTAAAAGAGTTGAATAATCAACTTTACTAGACTTGACCTTAAACCTGATTCATTTGAATAGTTACGACCCTTTCACCTGTCCAGAACGACATTTAACTAGATATTTAATAAGGATGTCAATGTTGACCGAGCTAGGGTTGATCAAGTTATGGATTGATCTAGTTCGGTCTGTAATCCGACTGTTACTTTAAAAATGACATCATTTATATATATTTTTAAATATAAAAAAAGTTGGATTGGGTCACGAGTTGGGCCACCCTAAACCTGGCTTGACCCGTTAACATTCCTAATTTTAAAGATATTATATCCAATTTGATCAAGCATACTCTTTGGTTAGAATTTCAGATTTTTTATTATATTTTAAATTATTGTGTTTGGAATTAGAAAGTGAACTAATTAAATAATAGCATGTCCTTTAGTGCATTGAGGGAGACCAACAGATCCATCACCACGATAGCATTATATTCATTACACTAAGGAATCTTGAACCACTGCTTTTAAATATATATTAAATAAATATTTTAAAATAATAATAATTTATAACTTACATGTAATAAAAAATAAATATTTTAAAATAAAAGTTATAACCGAATAATCTCAATATTCGAATACCTAAAAATTAAAATATGTGATCTCATTACCTTAATCACTCTTAAAATCAAGAAATCATAAATTTAAATATTCACTTAAGTTAAATCAATTTTGTAATTTTAAGTTTAGAAAAAAATAATAAACCAAAAAATGTTTCAACTTTTTGATATTTTTAATTTAATAGTAAATTTTAAAAATTTAAATTTAGTAATTAACATTTTAAAATTTGTAAAATTTATTTTAAAATATTATTCTTTATTGATATGATTAATATATAATATTCAAATAATATTTAGTAGATATGATACATTGATAAAAATAATTTTTAATTAAATTTACATAAAATTTGTACGATTAGTTATTAAAATACTGTTTAATTTATTATCTAAAAATTTTTAAAAAATATTTTTGGGCTTAAAAAACTGTTTTTTTTTCAACCCAAGCCTACGCTCTAACTATTTACTATTCCCACAAATATCAAAACTTAAATTAGTAAAAAGAAAAATTTTAAGTTAAAAAATTTAATTTGCAGTTAAAAAATTAATTAAATATTATAAATTTAAAAAAATTAAAATATTAATAAAAGAGACTTTACTTATTCATCGGAAATTTTTAAATTTTAAATAGAAATTGTTATATAAAAATAATTAGTTTATTTTAATTTATAAAAATTAATTAATTAAAGATAATTATTAAATTAATCGGTTATTAATAACAAAATTATTATAATAAATTAAATTGAAAAGTAAAAATTCGAATAAAAGAGTTAATCAATTTAAAATTTTTACCGTCAAATTGATAAAATTGATTGAACTTTTTAACCATTAAAAAAAATAAATCAAAACAAGTCTATCAATTAGCTCCCACCTATTTCTGATTCGATTAGATTCTAAGTCGTCTATCTGGAGTTCAATCGAATTTTAAGTTTGAATTTGAACATAAGTTTTTGGGTTGGACTCATGCCTACTGTACCCCGACCCAATAACATTTCTACCCGCTATCATTTTTATTTTAAATTTAAGTTGCTAATTTGGCATACACAATTTATAATTTATTGATCTGTACCTAAAATTTATTTAATACATAAAGTGATGACTACAAGCTTCTTAAAAAAATATAAAAATCCCAAATTAATATAATGTTTTAAGTACATTTCTGAAATTATATTTTTATTAAATTAATTTAAAATCTTTTAAAAGTTTCGTTTTATATCTTTATATTGTCAGTAATTTAAATTAGAACTTTTAATATGACCAAAATGTAGAGTTTATAATAATAATTAAATTTGGGTCAATTATTATCAAAATGACTAGAACTAGTCATTTGGATAGTTGATCCTTACCATTTATAAACCCTTTAATATTTTCATGTTTAGTCAATATAAGATGCTCTAATACTTCCCCTCAAGTACAACTGAGACTAGACATCTAGTTGTCACTAGAAATAAACGAAGTGGTAATCGAACTGAGTTGCTGGGACCGAACATCTAGACAAACAATCGAGAAATTAATAATTCGAACCAAACTTATTATGATGTTATGTTAGAATTTTGAATATGAGCAGATAGTAAACTCCATTAATAAGAATTAAACGTGAGTCAACTATTATCAAAATGATTAGAATTAATCATTTGAATAATTATCTTTTACTAATCGTAAAACTCTTAACATTTTCATATCAATTTGTACTCTGTTTGACAATAGACTTAGAAATGAAGGCTGGAGGTGTCGAAATGGTATGCAATGAATCGATTTGAGGGTGTAACTCGTAAGAAAGAGTTTAGGCACTAAAAGCTAATTAAATGGGAGTTTAGGTTTATTTTCCAATTACGTGGTTTTCAAGCTCACATTAAGGGGAAAAAAAAAATCTCAGCTTTTAGCTCTTTTGAAGGGTTTTTCTTCACCCAATCAAAAACCCATTTGATTCAATCCCGCCACGTACTGTTTTTCCCTTCATTCTGCCGGAACTTGCATGAATTGCCGATTTCAGGTTTCGTTCTTAGTTCAATTTTCTCAAGTTCGTCTTTTTTCCTTTCTTTTTTTTTTTTACGTGTTGCAAGTTTTTTTGTTCACTGTGGTTCGAATTGGTGTGTTCCTTTTCAAAGTCATCTTGACTAGGCAACTGATTGTTATCTGGATTAGTTCAGTGAATGACAGAAGCAAATGTTATACCTTTTTTGGTATTTTTTGTAAATTGAGTTATTTTGTTGTTGTTATAGGAAAGATATAATGTTAACCAGATGGAGTAGGGTCATAAATCATTTGTCGAAGCTTGGATCAGTTCGTGTCAATAACACTGGTGACATTGGAAAAGATGCCATTTTTACTTCACGTCAAAGCTTTTCCAAGGCTGCTGCAGCTGTGGCTCCAGCTCCTGGTGATTCTACTGGAAAGGGGTTAACGAGCAAATCTTTGGTACTATATTGCATCTGCTTTTTATTTCAAATTCTTAGAATCGTGCTCACTTATGTTCCTTTTCAGAGTTTTCTTTTCAGTTTGATTCGGAATTCTCTGTTTCTGCAAATCCTGCTTTTGTGGGTTGGGTGCAGTGCTTGGTTCTGAGTATGTTGTGCTTGACATGATAATTCTTCAATCTTATGAATTGTTATAAGGATATAGTATGTTTTAAATTGGGTATTGCGTAGGTCTATTTCATATGTTCTTTCAAATAGTGCCTAGGCTTTTAGTTAGTTTATCATTGTTAATACAATTATCTGAACTTCTCTAGGTAAATCTGAATAACATGTTCTGGTCTAAGCCTTGTTCATTGGCATTGGCCCTGGATTCTCCGCTTAGAATTGAAGAGCCCAAGTATGAGGGAATCCGGTACTTTATGCTCAAGCTGTTACTTTTCTATAGTAAACAAAGCAAGTCCATTCGAGGGGCGAATGTGGTCTACCAGCGTATAATTGCTCAAGTGGATAAACCCACAATTTATGAAGGTATTACCATTGTTTGCTTTCAGTAAGTTCCTAAGGTGATATGGTTTTTAAATAAATTAATCTTTCATGCTGTGCTTTTTCATTTAATTGCTTTTTCTTGATGCAATCCTGTTGGTAATATTGAATCACATATTCATGGTTTATCTAACCACTTTTGTTTTTATATTGTTGTTTGAGAAGGGAAGGGAGTCCCAGTTTTGTTAGCTTGGTTTTAAGTTGATATGTTGAACAATAAACACAAAAAGTGAAACCTCCCCTTGTTTCATGACGGCTGCATAAACCAAAAAAAGCTCTTTCTCTTGCAGTTTTCAACTTGGAAAGGACATTTAAGATGACATTCTCATTGCTTGTCCTCCACATGTGGCTTTGCTTGCGCCGCTTGAAACAAGAGGGAAAAGAAGGTACTGAATTTGGGCAATACCTATATGAGATTTACAATCATGATGTGGAGCTTAGAGTATCAAAAGCAGGGGTAAGCTTTACTGCAGTATACTATTGCTGTACTACTTCAATTGTCATCTGTTCATAGTAAAGTAAATTATTAACTAAATGTGATTAAAGTATTGCTCAAAAAAAAATTTTCTCATGATAATTCAACTTTTTTTTCTGAAATATGTTTTTGCAATTATAGACTTCTGATGTAACAGGTTAACTTGCTATTGACAAAATGGATGAAAGAATTGGAAAAGATATTTTATGGAAACATTGTTGCCTATGATACTGCTATGCTTCCAGAGGCTAAACCCGACGAGCTACAGAAAGTGCTATGGAGGTAAGAATTTCATCAATATCTGGTATACCATCTCCTTGCAATCAATATCTCTGCTGTAACTAGACTTTTGATGTTCATCTTCTTCTGTTAGTTCCATTCTCTATCATTTGAGAGGGTTGTTGGTTGAAATTTGAGGAAAGTTCTTCTACAGGCTCAATTCTTGTAGGAAATGTATACTGTGGGCTTGGATTAGTGTTGATCATATCATGACTATTTCTGTTTTTGTGACTGAATTGGTCTAACAAAGTAAAATTGTGTTGCAGGAATATCTTCTCTGATGATGGTAAGGCAGAGCCAGATGATTCTGCATTAAGAGCTGTAAAGGCAAGTACTCATCTTCTCTTGTGGTTTATGGTGTTCTAGATGTAGTAGAGGATTTCTTTAGCTTTATAGGCGTAGGTTGTTTGATGTCATTGTGAATTTGTGAGAATTAAATTTATACAGGAGAAATATGATACATGAGAAAAGCTCTACTGGAGTATTATACTACAAAGAATAATAAGATGGATTTTAATTGTAGTTGTATATATACAAAAAATGCCTATAGAAAAAAAAGTTCTTTTCTCTCGTTCTTGATTTGTTCTGCAGAGATTGAACCACTTTAAATTCTATTCATAATTTAAAGTTCTTACCAAATAATATCAATAAAGAAAATATTCAATTATAATATGAACAATATAATCTTTGACCTTTGGACTTGATTAAGTGATTCCTTTGGTAAAATATGTTGTTGGATGTGTCTTTAGTCCTCGACCATTAATGAGCTAGCATTCTGTTGTAGCGTGCACATCTCCGAGGATAAGATAAAAGTCATTAAGAATCTATCATGAATTATTTTTGCGAATATATCATAGAACTTTTTGAAAGTCATATGAAGATCTGTCCCCTGATCTATGTCAACATAAATTCGCCAACATGTGCAGGCAATGACAAGGTATGTACATCGGGAGGTTAGCTGCTTTTCCTTGACAGGTAGTTCATGCTTTATTTAAATTGCTTTTCTCATTTAATTTTGTCATGGAATCAACTAAATGAAAGCTTGTTTTTGACTTCCTTTTTTGACAAAAGCACTATCTATTGTGAGACTATTACATTACTAACTTATTGAGATGTAATGGCATTGCCATGTACGAAATCAATCCATGATTTTCATTAAATCTCGATTCATAAATGCCATCCGTCTACAACTTACTGGAGAAAAAAGAATGAGATAAGCCGATGGGAAAGAAGTGGAAATCTTAAAATGAAGAGAATGGATGAGGATGCTATAATAAGTTGTACCAAACCTTTATATCATTTTTTTATGCTTGGGATGCATGAAATGCACAGATTTTAGACACTGGCGGGAATTTGACACTTGTTGCCTTTTTTAGCATATAGAATTCTCATGCAAATCAACATCTTGTTTCTACCATAAGAAATATCAAAATGTCTCTTGCTTGCTGTATCCTGTGCATGAGATTTCCAACAGTTACATCAATATAGATTGTTTATAATATATTGGTGTATTTGTCTTTGAACTGTATCTATTTCTCAGACTTAAAAGTGTGAAATTGGATTTGCAGATAAAGAAGCGATGTTTTCTGGGAATTTCAAGTTCACCTCCTTGGATAGTGTGCCATCCGAATCAGAGAGGAGGTAGAGTGGAAGAGGTCAACACAACATTAAGGCCTGGAAATTCTGGCAATAAACTTAGTCTGCGGAGCCAAAAAATGTCCTCTCTTATTACAGTGGAGTCATAAAGCCACTTGGAAGTGATGATTTTTTCATTATATTTAGTTATATGAGCGGCAGTGATTGAACTAGTTAAAATGCATGATGATGGTAACGTGTGATCATAATCTGACTACAATGTATCTGAAAGTAGCTAAATGCAGTATTGACGGAAAATTGCTGCAAGTTACGGATACTTTGTCGGATGTATACTTCCAAAATGCATTCTTTTACTTCTCAGAATTTTCACATTTATTATACTGGTAGATTTAAAGATGGAACTTATGTTACTATGTGATGTCGTTTTACACCCATGATGGGTCTAAAAGGCATCATGTATGAATAACTACCAACGGTAGTTATTCAAGGCAG
>JAOSBN010000007.1:31325655-31335655 GCA_027563595.1 Erythroxylum suave
ATGTTGTAAATATGAAAAATAAAATAAAAAAGTTTATAATTTATTAATTTTAAAAAATACAACAACAATTTTTTAAAACTGTTTTTAAAAAATTTTAAAATATATTAAAAGTCCGGGCTAACAATGACCTGGTAGGCGGCCGGTGGCCTTGGCAAGTTAGGCGGGCCAGGCCATGGGCCACCCATTGTCCGGCTCTCCACAGCCCACGGACCATTTCGGCCCGCATGAGCCGAGTCATGAGCCAGCCTTTTGCGGCCCATCCGGGTCGTAGACTAGGCCCGCCCGACATTATTTTTCGACTGACCGGGCTGGGCTATCTCTGGCCCAGGCTCAACCTAGCCCGTTGACATCCCTAGGTTTAACATGAATGGGAGAGCTCTTCTTCCTTGCCTCTAAGCCTCGATTCTTCTGTTGGGCTGATTCTTCTCCTTTGGTCGTAATAGTACATTTCCAGTTATTTGGAAATGTACTTCTTGAAACTCATTTTCGTGTGATTCCTGCTTTCTCATGTCAAACAAAATGTGACTATTACTCAGAAGTTGAGTGATCGAAACTGATTCAGAGACAACAAAAAGACTCAACAAATTGGAAAAGCTCGAACCATCAGAACCTGAAAGCTGACCCATGGATACGATTGTGATCTTCATTGGCATAATCTGGCACAAAATCACTAATCTTCCTGAATGTCTTGTCCTTGAAACTGTAACTTACGATATTACCAGGTATATGCAACATCATTTACGAATCTTCATCTTGTTCTTCCCGAATTATGCATAGGATGTTGAATGTGTGATAATTCAAGTTTGATGGGTCATAATGTATCCTGACAACCCCTGGAAATGCAGCTGCGATTTCGCTGAGATCGATACGATATTTCACCAACCATTCGGAATAATCACTCTTCATCTCGTAGACATCAAACTGTGTAGTGGGAGGGCTATAGATCTCAACAAGATGCAAATGGTTCCAATTTGAACCGAAGCATACATACCTCCTCTCCTCCCAACCCTCTGGAAGTGGAGGCATTGACATTTCCTGAACCTTTTCCTCATCAATGTCGAAATACAGGGATTGCCCCCAAGCACTTATCCAATGTACAACATTATTGCAGAACACACCATACTTGAACAATGTATTAACATGTGCAAGAAAAGGATCACCTGCCAGCCTCCAAGATCGTGTCTCTGATGAGTAGATCTCAATCTGATAGAAATAGTATGTGTCATCTATATGATGGTCCTGCAGTGACTTCAAATATCGAACACAGACTACTTTATAATTGGGGGATGTAACAGGATAAAATGCTAAGCTAAAACCGAGAATTTGACCGTCAGATTCATCCGGTTCAAACAATTGTTAAGTAGCAGAATCATATTCTGGTTCAGGAAGTGTAATAAAATGCTTGTTGACAGGATTGAAAACGTGGCAATTACTATATCGAAGTCTGTACATGCGAAAGCTACAACCGAGTAGCAGTCCATGACAGGATTGCAAGATATTGATACCTGATGGGTTAGTAGCAAACGTGGGGGATCTAAATGGAGCATTTTGGGGATGATCAACGAGAGAGATGAACTCAAACTCAGGATGAATCCCAGGAGAACGCAAAAACAGGCCAGAGACGTGGTATGGATCTTGGTAAAGTCGGCGACAGAAATCTGGACTTGAAATGAGAAAAAGCCAGCGTTTTGACACAGATTTGAATCTGAGTAGAGACTTTACAGGCAAGCGAGCAAGGATTTCCAGTAACAAGTCTTCATTATCTGTAATAGAGACTTTCAACTCTATGGAGTTTGTTTTGCAAGATTGCATCTTTAATGTCACCACTTGTATCTCCAAGAACTCAGCTTTTTTATTATCTGGGAAGATTCCTAGATACGCCACGAGTATTCTTCAGACTTGACACAGTAAACCTATCTACTTTTCTTATTCAAATGGTGGGTTTTGGACTATACCAAACTCGGGAACATAAGCAACCATTAAAGACAAAGCTGAAGACGTGCTTGGCAATTAATCAAAACAAGCTTAATGCCCAATCTTCTATATGGAAACAGGTATCTCTTCCTCAGCTTGCTAAGTTCTACATATTTCAATGCACTTTGTCACGTCCAACATCGGATAGGCAATGAAGAGGGTCCTGGCTTATAAGCATGGGCGCTGCACACCCCATTAGGTGCATCTTTTGGGGAGAGGGTAATGGACACGTGACAAGTGGTATCAGAGCCAACATTAGAGATACCTTGGGTGTCGCCGAGATGGCTGGTTCAAGCGAAGTAATTACTCATGAAGGAAGGGAGGTCGAGAGACTTCCTCCTATCAATAAGGGAAAGAGAGAAAGGTCTACTACAAGGGACGCCATGGCTGAAGTGATGGCTAGGCTCTCGAAGTTGGAGATCATCGTAGGGGAAGATCGGGAGAGGATCGATGATTGGGACCAAATAGTAGAGGAGCTGGAGAAGGAGCAGTCTCTACTTCGGGAAGAAATGAATGGGACCGTCAATATCGTTGCCTTAGATGCTTCCGAAAAGGTGAGTTCCTTGGAATCTTCTCTTGTTGATAAAATTAATATGCTTGAGGAAGCACTTGCTAGTTTGTCTGTCAAGTTGAAGGAGGTAAAGGGGGATTGGAGTTTGTGTAAGATGGCGGTGACACAAGGAGGTGTGGCACCTTTTTCTTCCATTGCTTTTGCCAAAGTAAAGGTCCTGGAGCCTAAAGCCTTTCGAGGAGCAAGAGATGCGAAGGCTATCGATAACTTCTTTTGGAGTATGGAACAATACTTCAAAGCGCTTGGCATTACAGATCATACCATGATGATCGATAGAGCTTCTCTCTACCTTGTAGACACAGCTATAGTGTGGTGGAGGAGAAGATACAATGATATTGAAAAGGGGACCTGTATCATGAACATATGGGATGACTTCAAGAAAGAGCTGAAGAAGCAATTTTACCCCGAGAACGTAGAGAAGGAGGCTCGAGCCAAGTTGAGAAGGCTCACTCACTCGAAGAGCATTCGAGAATATGTTCGAGAATTTCAAGAGGTGTTGCTTGAGATTTCTGACTATCCGGACAAGGAAGCTTTCTTTGCCTTTTGTGATGGCTTACAACCGTGGGCCAAGACGGAGTTGGAGAGGCGAGGTGTGCAAGACCTTGCTACTGCAATCGCGGTAGCGGAATCCCTTTATGAAGTAAGAAGGCATGTTTACCGCTCTAGGTCCCAAAAGAGTGATAAGGGAAAGGGTGGGGGAGAGAAGAAGCAAGGCAAAGATGGAGTTTCAAAGGGCAAGTTGAAAGAAGGTTCAAGCAAAGGCTATAAGGAAGACAAGGGTGGAAAACGTCCTACATTGAAGTGCTACCTTTGTGATGGACCTCATCGGATTAGGGATTGTCCGAAAAAGAACAAGCTTGCGGCACTCGAAGAAGAAACCTCAAAATCAACTAAAGGAAGGTGTGGATCCTTAGAAGTCCTTCATGCCATAAATACCAAAGTTGAGGAACCAAAAACGGAGAAGAAGGGGCGATTGTTCGTAGACACAAAGATTAGTGGACAAGGTACGAAAGCCTTGGTAGATACTGGTGTTGTGAACAACTTTATGAAGGAAGAAGAAGCCAAGCGGCTAGGCCTCAAATACACACCCACCAATGGTTGGATAAAGGTAGTAAACTCGGAGGCTAAAAGCATGTGTGGAGTGGCAAAGAACGTGGAGATTCGTATAGGTGAGTGACATGGTTTAGTAGATTTTTCTATTGTGCCTATGGATGATTTGCAGGTGGTGTTAGGTATGAAATTCATAGACAAGGTGAAAGCTATTCCGATCCCATTTGCAAACACCATGTGTATTGTGGAGGAGGGGAACGCAAATATGGTACCTTTGTCCTGAGAGGTACCAACGAAGACCAAGACCCTTTCAGCCATGCAACTCTCTAAAGGAGTGAAGAAGGCAGAGCCAACGTTCTTAGTGACTATCAAAGAGGAAAATGTCACTACTCATGAGGAGTTGCCTAAGGAGATTTCTCGTGTCCTTGATGAGTACAAGGATGTCATGCCACCCGAGTTGCCAAAGAAGCTACCACCAAAGAGAGAGGTGGACCACAAGATCGAGTTGGAACATGGTACTAAACTCCTAGCCGCAGCCCCACATCGTATGACACCACTAGAGTTGGAAGAGCTAAGGAGACAATTGAAGGAACTCCTGGATGTGGGGTACATCCAACCTTCTAAGGCCCTATATGGTGTGCCGGTATTGTTTAAAAGAAGTATGACAGATCACTTTGGTTATGTATTGACTACTGGGCACTAAACAAGATAACTGTGAAAAATAAATACCCTATCCTCGAATTGATGACTTATTTGATCAACTTGGAGATGCAAGATGGTTCTCCAAACTTGATTTGAGATTGGGTTACTACCAAGTAAGGATTGCCGAGGGAGATGAGCTAAAGACTACTTGTGTGACGAGATATGGAGCTTTTGAATTCTTAGTCATGCCATTTGATCTCACCAATGCACCCGCAATGTTTTGCACACTTATGAACAAGGTACTACATCCTTTCTTAGATCAATTTGTTGTTGTTTATTTGGATGACATTGTGGTGTATAGCAAATCGTTGGAAGAACATGCCATACATCTACAACGTATCTTTCAAGCTTTAAGAGACAATGAGTTATATGTCAAAAAGGAGAAGTGTGCATTTGCGAAGTCAGAGGTAGTGTTTTTGGGGCATATCGTAGGACAAGGCAAGCTAAGAATGGATGGATCCAAAGTGCGAGCTATTATTGAATGGGAGCCACCAAAGAAGGTAAGTGAGTTAAGGTCCTTCCTTGGTTTGGCTAACTATTACCGTAGGTTCATCCATGGATACTCTTCCATTGCAGCACCTTTAATGGATATGCTCAAGAAGGGATGAGTTTAGGGATGGGATGCCAAATGTCAAAAGGCTTTTGATGCCTTGAAGGAGGCCGTGATGAAGGAACCAGTCCTTACTCTTCCAAATCACACAAAGCCATTTGAAGTACAAACGGATGCTTCTGATTTTCCACTTGGGGGAGTGTTAATGCAAGGAAATCCAATTGCTTTTGAGAGTAGAAAATTTAATGACACCGAGCAGTGTTACATGGTACAAGAGAAGGAGATGACAGTCATAGTGCATTGCTTGCGAGCATGGAGGCACTACTTGTTAGGAGCAAAGTTTATGGTGAAGACAGACAATGTTGCTTCAAGTTACTTCCTCAATCAAAAGAAGTTAACGCCTAAGCAAGCTAGATGGCAAGCTTTCTTGGCAAAATTTGACTTCAAGATGATATACAAGCCTGGAAAAGGGAACTTAGTGGTGGACGCACTAAGTAGGAAGGCCAAGTTAGCAGTTTTATCACAGCCCAATTTTCCTTTGCGTGATCGAATTAAGGAGGGATTGCAACATGACCACCAAGTCAAAGAAGTGCTGAAGCAAGTCAAGGAGGGAAAGAATCGCAAGTTTTGGCTTGAGGATGGGTTGCTCATCACCAAAGGAAGCCAAATTTATGTGCCTAAAGGGGATGGATTGAGGAAGGAGATTATCGAGGAGTGTCATGACTCCTTATGGGCTGGTCATTTAGGAATGCATCGGACTTTGTAGCTTGTAGAGTGTGCCTACTATTGGCCCCAATTGAGGAATGATATAGAGGCATATGTGAAGACTTGTCTTGTTTTCCAATAAGACAAGGTAGAGAATAAAGCATCAAATGGATTGCTGCAACCATTGCCAATTCCCAAGAGACCATGGGAGAGTGTCTTAATGGACTTCATTGTTGGGTTGCCGAAAGTGGAGGGACAAGGCAATATAATGGTTGAAGTGGATCACTTCAGCAAGTATGGAGTGTTCATACCTGTGCCAATAAAATTCACTACCGAAGATGCTGCTCACTTATTCTTTAGGCATGTAATAAAGTATTGGGGCATTCCACAAACCATCATCAGTGATAGGGACACTCGCTTCACTGGAAAATTTTGGACGGAGTTGTTTAGGCTCTTGGGTTCAGAGTTAAACTTCTTTACTAGTTTCCATTCACAAACTGATGGACAAACCAAGAGAGTGAATGCTTTATTGGAGTTGTATTTGTGGCACTATGTGAGTGCCAACCAGCGAGATTGGGTAAAGTTGCTCGATGTTGCCCAATTCTTATATAATTTACAGCGGAGTGAGTCTACAGGAGCTAGCCCTTTCGAGTTGGCCACTGGACAACAACCTTTGACTCCACCCACTTTTGCTGTCAGTTATAGTGGTAGAAGCCCTGGAGCATACTTGTTTGCTAACAGTTGGCATTAAAAGTCTGATATGGCTAGGACATATCTAATCCGAGCAGCCAAGAAAATGAAGAAACGGGCCGATAAGAGGAGACGTCACTTGGAGTTCAATGAAGGAGATTTGGTGATGGTCAATCTCCTTTCTCATAGACGTGCTGGAGGAGATGTTCATAAGGGCTTGATTCAAAGGTTCAAAGGACCTTTACCTATGGAGAAAAGGGTAGGAAAATTGGCATATCGAGTCAAAATACCCTCACACTTAGAGATTCATCTAGTATTCCATGTAAGTTTTCTAAAACCTTATCATGCTGATAATGAAGATTTGAGTAGGGGTGAATCAAGGCGCGCACCCACTACTGTGACAACAACACATGAAAAAGAGGTGGAAGAGATCTTGGCAAATAGAGCTATACCGAGGAGAGGCTCACGTCCAACATATGATGAATACTTAGTCAAATAGAAGGGGTAGTCACAAAGTCAAGCTAGTTGGGAGCATGAGCTTTCTCTTTGGCAATACAAAGACAAGATTCGAGAGTTCCATCGAGACATGACGAGGATGTCACCAAATTAGGTGGGGGAGAATGTCACAATCTACATATTTTAAAGCCCACAAAATGAGGTTTGGGATCCAAAAGAGTCTTCTAGAGCATGTTGGAATCTTATGGAAGATTCTGGAAGCTTCTGGAATATGGTAGAAGCTTATGGAAGGCCCTGGAAGCTTCTGGAACATGGTAGAAGACTATGGAAGCTTATGGGACATTGTGGAACAATATAGAACTTTATAGAAGCTTATAGAATGATGTAGATATATACATAATGTATATGAAAAATGTAGAGTAGTGTAGAGAATTCTAGAAGGTCAATATGGACCATTAGATCAAATAGATCTTAGCAATCCATTCTAGGAAGAAGTAAGTATAAATACCCATTGGGGTTGTCTCATATAGTAGATAAAAGATCATAGTGTGCATTGTAAGCATTGTAACTTTCTTGAGAGTTCTTTAATAGAAGTGTTCTTATATTCTCCCACATTCCTTCTTCTCTTTAGCAAAGTGTCTCGTGTAGAAGGCTGACTTGGGGAACGAGAGCATACTCAAGTGCCGAATGAGCATTGGTGAAAGTCCAAGCCCGTTACACCATGCTTGGGGGTGCTCAAGGGCATCAAGTGCAAGGAATCAGCGATGACGCATCCCCTTGCTGAGTCGATTTCGATGCACGGGTGGACTTGGGCATGTCCAATCATGGGTCTTGGCCCCTTCTTAACGAAAACATCGCATTGTATTCAGGAGTGCCGGAGGGCTGGCTTGTTGATGAGGATTGGTGAGGTGATTTGTTGCTTAGTTAGTCCGAAGACAAGGCGGCATTTTGGCAACTTAAGTACGGTGTGGTGCTCAGCGATACTCAGATTATGGGCTCAGATTGTTGGATTTTTTTATGGTTGAACCCCATGTTTGGGCTTGCTCGAGAGCATCATGCGCAAAGGAATCGTTAATGTCGCATCCTTTTGTTGAGTTGGTTCTGACGCGCGGGTGCTTTTTGGCAGGGTCGATCGTGGATGTCATCTAGTCGCATTGTGCACCATGTCATACTTAGGAATGCCGAAGGGTCGGTTTGTTAAGGATAGGCGAGGCATTAAGTTATTGAATTGGTCAGGAAGGCAACGCAACGTTCCGGCAACCTTGGTACAGTGTGGTGCTTAGCAAAACTCATAGAAGTCGGTGCTGTTCTTGTTTGATACTCGAATTGTTGGATTATCAGTTGTCCCTTGCTTACCAAATTCTTGTGCTTCGCGGTGTAGACATGGTTTTGTCTGGTTACTTCTTGTGCTCGATTGGCACACTAGTGCATTTATTAGATAAAAGGTCGACGCGAGGTCTGCCCGTTGCTCTGATGATTCATGATAACTCGATAGATCGCACGGCCATCTTGCTGGTGACACATCATTCAAATTTCTACCCTATCAACTTTTGATGGTAGGATAGAGGCCTACCATGGTGGTGACAGTTAAAGGAGAATTATGATTTCTGAGAGGGAGCCTGAGAAACGGTTACCACATCTAAGGAAGACAGCAGGGGTGCAAATTACCCAATCCTGTCACGGGGAGGTAGTGACAATAAATAACCATACTGGGCTCCATGAGTCTGGTAATTGGAATGAGTACGATCTAAATCCCTTAACAAGGATCCATTGGAGGGCAAGTCTGGTGCCAGCAGTCACGGTAATTCCAACTCCAATAGCGTATATTTAAGTTGTTGTAGTTAAAAAGCTAGTAGTTGGACCTTGAGTTGGGACGGCCGATCCCCCGTAAGGTGTGCACCAGCCGCCTTGTCCCTTCTATCGGCGATGTGCTCCTAGCCTTAACTGGCTCGGTCGTGCCTCTGGTGCTATTACTTTGAAGAAATTTGAGTGCTCAAAGCATGCCTATGCTCTGTATACATTAGCATAGGATAACATCATAGGATTTCGGTCCTATTGTGTTGGCCTTTGGGATTGGAGTAATGATTAACAGGGACAGTCAGGGGCATTCGTATTTCATAGTCAGAGGTGAAATTCTTGGATTTATGAAAGACGAACAACTGCGAAAGCATTTGCCAAGGATGTTTTCATTAATCAAGAACGAAAGTTGGGGGCTCGAAGACGATCAGATACCGTCCTAGTCTCAACCATAAACGATGCCGACCAGGGATCGGCGGACGTTGCTTTTAGGACTCCGCCGGCACCTTATGAGAAATCAAAGTCTTTGGGTTCTGGGGGGAGTATGGTCGCAAGACTAAAACTTAAAGGAATTGACAGAAGGGCAGCACCAGGAGTGGAGCCTGTGACTTAATTTGACTCAACGCAGAGAAAATTACCAAGTCCAGACATAGTAAGTATTGACAGACTGATAGCTCTTTCTTAATTCTATGGGTGGTGGTGCATAGCCGTTCTTAGTTGGTTGAGCGATTTTTCTAGTTAATTTCGTTAACAAACGAGACCTTAGCCTACTAACTAGTTATGCGAAGGTGACCCTCTGTGGCTAGCTTCTTAGAGGGACCATGGCCTTCTAGGCCAAGGAAGTTTGAGGCAATAACAGGTTTGTGATGCCCTTAGATGTTCTGGGCCTCACACGCGCTACACTGATGTATTCAACGAGTCTATAGCCTTGGCCGATAGGCCCTGGTAATCTTTGAAATTTCATTGTGATGGGGATAGATCATTGCAATTGCTGGTCTTTAACGAGGAATTCCTAGTAAGTACGTGTCATCAGCTCGCGTTGACTACGTCCCTGCCCTTTGTACACACCGCCTGTCGCTCCTATTGATTGAATAATCCGGTGAAGTGTTCGGATTACGGCGACATGGGCGGTTCACTTCCGACGACGTCGTGAGAAGTCCACTGACCCTTATCATTTAGAGGAAGGAGAAGTCGTAACAAGGTTTTCGTAGGTGAACCTACGGAAGGATCATTGTTGAATTCTGCAAAGCAGAATGACCCGTTAGCAAGTTGTCCCTCAGATAGAAGAGGGGGCCTAGGGGTGAGAGATCTCCCTAAAGCCTCTGTCTGTGCTAGCAACAACATAGTTTAACTAACCAACCACAGTGCGGGTAGTCTCAAGGAACATGTTAGCGAATGGGTCTACGCTCATCGCCCCAGAAATGAAAGGTGGACAAGAGGTGGTGATCACTTTATTATAAATCAAATCAACTCTTGACAACGGATATCTCATCTCTCGCATCGAT
>JAOSBN010000007.1:31340655-31363206 GCA_027563595.1 Erythroxylum suave
GGAAAAATAGCCCATTGGGCACCTTCGGTGGGAAAATCAGCACCTTGGTGTAGTTTTGGTGGCTGAAACAGTCCCTTGGAACAGTGGGTAGGCACCTTCGGGGGAAAAATAGCCCATTGGTGCACCTTCGGTGGCTGAAACAGTCCCTTGGCACGTTGGGTAGGCACCTTCGGGAGGAAAAACAGTCCGTTGGGCACCTTCGGTGGGAAAACCAGCACCTTGGTGTAGTTTTGGTGGTCGAAATAGTCCCTTGGCACAGTGGGTAGGCACATTCAGGGGGAAAAAACGTCCGTTGGGCACCTTTGGTTAGCAAATAAGCACCTTGGAGCACCTTCGGTGCCCGAAATAGTCCCTTGGCACGGTGGGTAGGCACATTCAGGTGGAAAAATGGCCCTTTGGGCATCTTCGGTAGGAAAATCAGCACCTTGGTGTAGTTTCGGTGGTGAAAAAAGTCCCTTGGCACAGTGGGTAGGCACCTTCACGGGGAAAAATAGCCTGTTGGGCACCTTCGGTGGGAAAATCAGCAGTTTGGTGCAGTTTCGGTGGCCAAAGTAGTCCCTTGGCATGGTGTGTAGGCATCTTCAGGGGGAAAAATAGCCCGTTGAGCACCTTCAGGGGGAAAAATAGCCCGTTGAGCACCTTCGGTGGGAAAATCAGTACCTTGTTGCAGTTTCGGGGGTCAAAACAGTCCCTTGGCACGATGGATAGGCGCCTTCAGGGGGAAAAATAGCCTGTTGGGCACCATTGGTAGGAAAATCAGTGCCTTGGTGAAGTTTTGGAGGCCGAAACTGTCCCTTGGCACGGTGGGTAGGCACCTTCGGGGGAAAAAATAGCCCGTTAGGCACCTTCAATGAGAAAATCAGCACCTTGGTGCGGTGGCCGAAACGGTCCCTTGGCACAGTGGGTAGGCACCTTCAGGGGGAAAAAATAGCTCGTTGGGAACCTTCGGTGTGAAAATCAGCACCTTCGTGTAGTTTTGGTGGCTGAAACAATCCCCTGGCACGGTGGGTAGGCACGTTTGGGGGGAAAAATAGCCCGTTGGGCACCTTCTGTGTGAAAATTAGGAGCTTAGCGCAGTTTCGATGGCCGACATAGTCCCTTGACATAGTGGGTAGGCACCTTCATGGGGAAAAATAGCCCGCTGGGATCCTTCGGTGGGAAAATCAGCACCTTGGTGAAGTTTTGATGGACAAAACAATCCCTTGGCACGGTGGGTAGGCACCTTCGGGAGGAAAAATAGCCCGTTGGTGCACCTTTGGTGGGAAAATCAGCACCTTGGTGCACCTTCGGTGGTCAAAACAGTCCCTTAACACGTTGGGTAGGCACCTTCGGGGTGAAAAGATCCCGTTGGGCATCTTCAGTGGGAGAATCAGCACCTTGGTACAGTTTTGGTAGTCGAAACAGTCCCCTGGCACGGTGTGTAGGCACCTTTGGGGGAAAATAGCCCATTTGCCACCTTTGGTAGGAAAATTAGCACCTTGGTGCACCTTCGATGGCCGAAAGTGCCCCTTGGCATTGTCACTAGGCAGCTTTGGTCGGAAAATCAGCACCTTGGTGCACCTTTAGTGGCCAAAATAGCTCATCGGTAGGGTTGTCGGGCACCTTGGGTGGCCAAAACAGCCCCCTCGGGTGAAAATCAGCATTTTTGGCAAAATGAGGCTAGTAATGGGCGAGAAACTTCCCCCATTGCCCTACTGCCTCGTAAGTCAGCCCCATCCCTCAGCACCCTTTGAGGCTAGCGTCAACCGAAATCTCCCCCCGTTCGACCATGTCACGTGCGCTTGGGAAATCTACCCATTCCATTCCAAACCTCCAAAATCACCATTAATCATCACAAAGTCTCCCTTTGTGATCTCCCACACAATTGCTTCAACTAAAAAGTATCGATTGGTCCCTTGCTGAAGCAACCAATCTTCCCACCAACACCTT
This sequence comes from Erythroxylum suave, assembly GCA_027563595.1. Taxonomy (NCBI): domain Eukaryota; kingdom Viridiplantae; phylum Streptophyta; class Magnoliopsida; order Malpighiales; family Erythroxylaceae; genus Erythroxylum; species Erythroxylum suave. Next base: position 31,342,585 of record JAOSBN010000007.1, read on the forward strand.
CGGACAACCCAACATGCCACTGCTTCACCAATTCTCCATGAAAATATTTTCAAATGTGCAAACTGACTTCACCATAATTTTCAGCACATTTTTTGGAGACCTCCCCCAAAATTTGGTGTCATTTGGACCTGGTTTCGATTTTTTACGATTTTTCAAAATTTACATAATTAAAAAGTCATATAAAATAATTTGCCGCTCAGAATCGTCTCTAATTTTAATCGAAGGTGCATTGGATTATTGTGAACGTGTCTAAAATATTTCAGATCAAAATTCCAAGTATTTTTAATTTGGGCGGGGGTAGCAGCTGAGACAGTCCAATGTCACCATGGTAAAGCTCAAAATGCCCCAAATGCTCTTTAGGGGGGTAGTGGGTGCCCACACCTGTGGGTAACCAGGTTGGGGCTAGGCGCGGGCACAGCTACCGCGCCCATGTGCCGTCATAGTTGAAAGTGCGAATTAAGCAAAAATAAGCCCCAGCTGGTCACGGATTGTGGGATTTTCATCGAAAATTGGCCGATTTCAGCCGTGCCCCCTATGATCGGTGATCGTTGAGCGACCAGGCTGGCGTTGGGAGTGGCTTCTACGGCCATGTGCTGGCATACTTAGTAGTGGGAAATTTGTTGAAATAAGCCCCAGCTGGTCACGGATAGTTAGATTTTCATCGAAAACTGGCCGATTACAACCATGCCCCCATGATCGGTGACCGTCGGGAGACCAGGCTGGGGTCGGGCGCGGTTGCCACAACCATGTACGGGCATACTCCATAGTGAGAAATTTGTGGAAATAAGTCCCAGTTAGTCACAGAATGTTGGATTTTCATCAAAAACTGACCGATTTCAGTCGTGCCCCCTATGATTAGTGACCGTTAAGCGACCAGACTGGGGTCAGGAGCGGCTGCTGCGGTCATGTATGGGCATACTCGATAGTGGGAAATTTGCTAAAATAAGCCCCATCTAATCACGGATTGTTGGATTTTCACTGAAAATTGGTCGATTATAGCCGTGCCTCCTATGATCGGTGGTTGTCGGGCGACCAAGCTAGGATCGAGCGCGGCTGGCACGGCCATATGCAAGCATACTCAGTAGTGGGAAATTTGTGGAAATAAGCCCCAACTGGTCACGGATTTTTGGATTTTAATCAAAAACTTATTGATTATAGCCATACCTGCCTCTAGTTGGCTATAATCGGCCACCGTTGGTGCTATTTGTGGCCAATGACCATGTGTGAAGTGTGGGCTTGGGCAAGCTTTGTGGGCACCCAATGCTACGAACGGGCATTATCGATGTTGGTTTTCAAGCCTGTTTCGATGCATGCTGCTCATGGGTGAGTTTGGGCACACGGGATGCACCGCTAGTTGGGCACCGACAGGCATTTTGGCAGCAGACGAGAATGACCTCGAATTATGCTTTGGTTGCTTATGGGAAGGTCCTATGTTTCAAAATTACTCCGAATTAAAATGTAGTCCTCAGTCTTCACACAGAAAACACGAAGCATGGCTCAGGACCATGATCGTCGAGGGGTTGACCCCCATGTCTGGGCGTGCTCAACGGTGTCCAGTGCAAGGAATCGACGATGACGCATCACCTTGTTGAGCCGATTTCGACACATGGGTGCACTTGGGGATTGCTAATTATGGGTGTTAGCCCCTTGTTGACGCAAACATCGTGTTGTACTCGGGAGTGCCGGAGGGCTGACTTGTTAATGACGATTGGTGAGTTGATTGGTTTCTTAGCTGGCCTGAAGGCAGGATGGCGCTTTGGCAACTTAAGTATGGTGTGGTGCCTAATAATACTCGGATTGTGGGCTTAGATTGTGGGATTTTCAGGGGGTTAAACCCTATGTTTGGGCATGCTCGAGAGCATAATGCGCAAGGAATCATCGACGATGCATACTCGTGCTAAGTCGGTTCTAGCATGCAGGTGCTCTTTGGCAGACCCAATCATGGTTGTCATCCACCCACGTTGTGCACCACGTCGTACTTAGGAGCGTCGAAGGGTCAGTTTGTTAAGGATAGACAAGGCATTCGGTTATTGAACTGGTCGGGATGGTAAGGCGATGTTTCAGCAACCTTGGTATAGTGTGGTGCTTAGCAAAACTCGGAATGTTGGAATGTCGGGGGACCGACCCCCATGCTTAGATAGGCTCAAGGGCATCAAGTGCAAGGAATCGGCGACGATGCATCCCCTTGCCGAGTTAATTTCAATGCGTGGGTGGACTTCAGCACACCTAATCATGGGTCTTGGCCCCTTGTTGACACGAACATCGCATTGTACTCGGGAGTGGCGGAGGGCCAACTTGTTGATGACGATTGGTGAGGTGATTGGTTGCTTAGCTGGTTCGAAGGCAGGACGACGCTTTGGCAACTTAAGTACGGTGTGGTGCTCAACAATACTTGGATTGTGGGCTCAGATTGTGGGATTTTCGAGGGATTGAACCCCATCTTTAGGCATGCTCGAGAGCATTTATGTGCAAGGAATCTTCGACGACGCATACCCTTGTTGAGTCAATTCTGGCACGCGGGTTCTCTTTCGCAGACTTGATCATGGGCGTCATCCAACCGCGTTGTGCACTACATCGTACTTAGGAGTGCTGAAGGGTCGGTTTGTTAAGGATAGGCGAGGCATTCGGTTATTGAAATGGTCGGGATGGCATGGTGATGTTTCGGCATCCTTGGTATAATGTGGTGCCTAGCAAAACTCGGATTGTCAGAATATCGAGGGACCGACCCCCATGCTTGAGCCTGCTCAAGGGCATCAAGTGCAAGGAATCGATGACGATGCGTCCCCTTGCTGAGTCAGTTTTGACGCGTGGGCGGACTTGGGCATCCTAGTCAAGGGTCTTGGCCCCTTCTTGATGCGAACATCATGTTATACTCGAGAGTGCCAGAGGGCTGGCTTGTTGATGACGATTGGTGAGGTGATTGGTTGCTTAGCTAGTTCGAAGGCAGGGCGGTGCTTTGGCAACTTAAATACAGTGTGGTGCTTAGCAATACTCGAATTGTGGGCTTGGATTGTGGGATTTTTGGGTGGTTGAACCCCATGTTTGGGCATGCTCAAGAGCATCAAGCGCAAGGAATCGTCGACGACATATACTCTTGCTGATTCAGTTCTGGAACGCGGGTGCTTTTTAGTAGACCCAATCATAGGTGTCATCCACCGGCGTTGTGCACCAAGCCATACTTAGAAGTGCCAAAGGGTCGGTTTGTTAAGGATAGGCGAGGCATTCGGTTATTGAACTGGTTGGGACGGCAACTCGATCTTTCGACAACTTTAGTACGGTGTGGTGCCTAGCTAAACTCAGAATGTTAGAATATCGGAGGATCGACCCCCATGCTTGGGCATGCTTAAAGGCATCAAGTGCAAGGAATCGGTGATGACCCGTCCCCTTGCTGTGTCAGTTTCGATGCGCTAGTGGACTTGGGCACGCCCAATCATGGGTCTTGGCGCCTTGTTGATGCAAACATCGTGTTGTGCTCGAGAGTGTCAGAGGGCCAACTTGTTGATGACGATTGGTCAGTTGATTGGTTGCTTAGCTGGCCCAAAGGCAGGACGACGCTTTGGCAACTTAAGTACGGTGGGGTGCTCAATGATACTCAGATTGTGGGCTTGGATTTTGGGATTTTTGGGGTGTTGAACCCCATGTTTGGGCATGCTCGAGAGCATAATGTGCAAGGAATCATCGACAACGCATACTCTTGCTAAGTGGGTTCTAAGGTGTAGGTGCTCTTTGGCAGACCCGATCATGGTTGTCATCCACTCGCATTGTGCACCACATCGTACTTAGAAGTGTCGAAGGGTCGGTTTGTTAAGGATAGACGAGGCATTCGGTTATTGAACTGGTCGGGACGGTAAGGCGATGTTTTGGCAACCTTCGTACAGTGTGGTGCCTAGCAAAACCCAAAATGTTGGAATGTCTGGGGACCGACCCCCATGCTTAGACGTGCTTAAGGGCATTAAATGCAAGGAATCGGCGACGACGCATCCCCTTGCTGAGTCGGTTTCGACACGTGGGTGGACTTTGGCACACCTAATCATGAGTCTTAGCCCCTTATTGACACGAACATCACATTGTACTTGGGAGTGTCGGAGGACTGGCTTGTTGATGATGATTGGTGAGGTGATTGGTTGCTTAGCTTGTCCGAAGGCAGGGTGGCGCTTTGGTAACTAAAATATGGTGTGGTGCTCAATGATTCTTGGATTGTGGGCTTACATTATGGGATTTTCGGGGGGTTGAACCCCATGTTTGGACATGCTTGAGAGCATTGTGTGCAAGGAATCGTTGATGACGCATACTCCTGCTAAGTCAGTTCTGGCGTGAGGGTCCTCTTTGGCAGACCCTATCATAGGTGTCATCCACCCGCATTGTGCACCATGTCGTACTTAGGAGTGTCGAAGGGTCGGTTTGTTAAGGATAGGTGAGGCATTCGATTATTGAACTGGTCGGGATGGCAAGGCGACGTTTCGGCAACCTTGGTACCATGTGGTGCCTAGCGAAACTCAGAATGTCAGAATATCAGAGGACCGACCCCCATGCTTGGGCGTGCTAAAGGGCATCAAGTGCAAGGAATCGGCGATGACGCATCCCCTTGCTGTCTCAGTTTTGACACGTGGGTGGACATAGGCATGCCCAATCATAGGTCTTAGCCCCTTGTTGACGGGAACATCGCGTTATACTCGGGAGTGTTGGAGGGCCAGCTTGTTGGTGATGATTGGTGAGGTGATTGGTTGCTTAGCTGGTCTGAAGGTAGGGTGGCATTTTGGCAACTTAAGTACGGTGTGGTGCTCAGCGATACTCGGATTGTGGGCGCAGATTGTGGGATTTTCAGGGTGTTGAACCCTATGTTTTGACATACATGAGAGCATCATGCATAAGGAATCATCAACGACACATCCTTTTGCTCAGTCAGTTCCACTGCGCAGGTGCTCTTTAGCAGGCCCGATCATGGGTGTCATCCACCCGCGTTGTGCACCACGTCATACTTAGGAGTGCCGAGGCGAGGCATTCGATTATTGAACTGGTCGGGAAGGCAAGGCGATGTTTTGGCAACCTTGTTATGATGTGTTGCTTAGCAAAACTCATATAAGTCGGTTCTATTCATGTTTGATACTCGAATTGTTGGATTATCAATTGTCCCTTGCTTACCAAATTCTCACGCTTCGCGATGCAGGAATGGTCTTTTCTAGTTACTTCTCATGCTCGATTGGCGCACTTGCCCATGTCGAGCAGTGTTGGGCTGGATGAAATTGTTGCCTAGTGTATGTGAAGTGCATGAGTGCAGTTCGGATTGCATAGGCGGACAGGCTCCATGCTAACCACATCGAACCATCTTCCTTCTTTCCTCTTCATTTGGTTCCTGCTTGTCGTGAGATTAGTTTCCTGTGTTGGGTATCAATATCGGCAGAATTATAATTTTTGGACGATTGTTTTCACCTTGCATTTGTACGGATGAGGGGTTGACCACGTAGTGACCTATGTGTGCAAAACATGCCTCTATTGGGGGTGTTGTGTTCCACAGATGGGGAGCTAGTGTTCCTAGATGCGATAAGCTTAATGGGCTGAGCAACCATCCTAAATCCCTTCAAAATAGCTTTGTCCCTTGTCCTGAACGACATTCGCACCCATTTTTTGACACCTACCAATGTGATTGTGTGGGGAAGCGGCGTCATGAAGGAATGCTACCTAGTTGATCCTGCCAGAAGTCATATGCTTGTCTCAAAGATTAAGTCATGCATGTCTAAGTATGAACTATTTCAGACTGTGAAACTACGAATGGCTCATTAAATCAATTATAGTTTATTTGATGGTACCTACTACTCAGATAATTGTAGTAATTCTAGAGCTAATACGTGCAACAAACCCCCACTTTTGGAAGGGATGCATTTATTAGATAAAAGGTCAACGCGGGCTCTGCTCATTGCTCTGATGATTCATGATAACTCGACAGATCACACGGCCAAGTGCGGATAAATGACGGGAGTAACTATGACTCTCTTAAGGTAGCCAAATGCCTCGTCATCTAATCAGTGATGCGCATGAATGGATTAACGACATTCCCATTGTCCCTGTCTACTATTCAGGGAAACCACAGCCAAGGGAGCGGGCTTGGCAGAATCAGCGGGGAAAGAAGACCCTGCTGAGCTTGACTCTAGTCTAACTTTGTGAAATGACTTGAGAGGTGCAGGACAAGTGGGAGCTGGAAACAGCGAAAGTGAAATACCACTACTTTTAATGTTATTTTACTTATTCTGTGAATCTGAGGCGGGGCGTCGCCCCTCCTTTTGGACCTAAGGCCATTCGGCAAGCCAATCTAGGCGGAAGACATTGTCAGGTGGGGAGTTTGGCTGGGGCAGCACATCTGTTAAAAGATAATGCAGGTGTCTTAAGATGAGCTTAACGAGAAGAGAAATCTCGTATGGAACAAAAGGGTAAAAGCTCATTTGATTCTGATTTCCAGTACATGAACAGTGAAAGCGTGGCCTATTGATCCTTTAGTTCTTCAGAATTTAAAGCTAGAGGTGTCAGAAAAGTTACCACAAGGATAACTGGCTTGTGGCAGCCAAGTGTTCATAGCGACGTTGCTTTTTGATCCTTCGATGTCGGCTCTTCCTGTGATTGTGAAGCAGAATTCACCAAGTGTTAGATTGGTCACCCACCAATAGGGAACGTGAGTTGCGTTTGGACCGTTGTTAAGGAAAATTCACCAATAGCGAACGTCGATGGGAAAATCAACACCTTGGTGCAACATCGGTGGGAAAATAAGCACCTTGGTGAAGTTTCGGTGGTCGAAACAGTCCCTTGGCATGGCGGGTAGCCACCTTCAGTGGGAAAAATAGCCTGTTGGTGCACCTTCGGTGGGAAAATCAACACCTTGGTGCACCTTCAGTAGCTGAAACAGTCCCTTGGCATGGTGGGTAGGCACCTTCAGGGAGAAAAATAGCCCGTTGGGCACCTTCGGTGGGAAAATCAGCACCTTGGTGCACTTACGGTGGGCAAAATAGCACCTTGGCATGGTGTGTAGGCACCTTCGGTGGGAAAAATAGCCTATTGGGCACCTTTGGTGGGAAAAATAGTCCGTTGGGCACCTTCGGTGGCAGAATCAGCACCTTGGTGAAGTTTCGGTGGCCGAAACAGTCCCTTGACACGGTGGATATAGGCAGCTTCGGGGGGAAAATATCCCATTGAACACCATCAGTGGGAAAATTAGCACCTTGGTACAGTTTCAGTGGCTGAAATAGTCCCTTGACACGGTGGATAGGCACATTTGGGGGGAAAAATAGCCTGTTGGACACCTTCGGTGGGAAAATCAGCACCATGATGCACCTTTGGTGGCCGAAACAGTCCCTTGGCATGGTGGGTAGGCACCTTCAGGGGAAAAAATAGCCCGTTGGGCACATTCGGTGGGAAAATAAGCACCTTGGTGCAGTTTTGGTGGCCAAAACAATCTGTTGGCACGGTGGGTAGGCACCTTCGGGGGGAAAAATAGCCCATTGGGCAATCAACACCATGGTGTAGTTTTGGTTGCCAAAACAGTCCCTCAGCACAGTTGGTAGGCACCTTCGGGGGGAAAAATAGCTTTGGCAAGGAAATCAGCAACTTGGGGCAGTTTTGGTGGCCGAAACAGTCCCTTGGCACGGTGCATAGGCACCTTCGGGGGGAAAAATAGCTCGTTGGTGCACCTTCGGTAAGAAAATCAGCAACTTGGAGTAGTTTTGGTCGCCGAAACAGTCCCCTGGAAAGGTGGCTAGGCACGTTTGGCGGGAAAAATAGCTTGTTGGGCACCTTCCATGGCAAAATCAACACCTTGCGGCAGTTTTAGTGGCCCAATCAGTCCTTTGATACAATGGGTAGGCACCTTCGGGGGGAAAAATAGCCCGTTGGTGCACCTTCGCTGAGAAAATTAGTACCTTGGTGTAATTTCGACGGCCAAAACAATCCCTTGGCACGATGAGTAGGCACCTTTGAGGGTAAAAATAGCCCGTTGGGCATTTTTGGTGAGAAAATCAGCACCTTGGTTCAGTTTCAATGGCCGAAACAGTCCCTTGGCACAGTGGGTAGGCACCTTCGAGGGGAAAAATAGCCCGTTGGGCACTTTCGGTGAGAAAATCAGAACCTTGGTGCAGTTTCGGTGGCCGAAATAGTCCCTTAGCCTGGTGGGTAGTCACCTTCAGGTGGAAAAATAGCCCTCTGGTCACCTTCGGTGGGAAAATCAACACCTTGGTGGAGTTTTGGTGGTCGAAACAGTCCCTTGGCACGGTGGGTAGGCACCTTTGGGGGCGAAAATAGACCGTTGGTGCATCTTCGGTGCAAAAATCAGCACCTTGGTGCAGATTTGGTGGCCGAAACAGTCCCTTGACAAGGTGGGTAGGCACCTTCGACGGGGAAAATAGCCCGTTCGGCACCATCGGTGGGTAAATCAGCACCTTGGTACAGTTTCAGTGGCCGAAGCAGTCCCTTGGCACGATGGGTAGGCACTTTCGGGGGGAAAAATAGCCCGCTGGACACCTTCGGTGGGAAAATCAGCCCTTTGGTGCAGTTTCGGTGGCAGAAATAGTCCCTTGCACAGTGTGTAGGCACCTTCAGGGGGAAAAATAGCCCGTTGGGCTCCTTCGGTGAGAAAATTAACTCCTTGGTGCAGTTTTGGTGGTCAAAACAGTCCTTTGGCCCGAGGGGTGGGCACCTTCGGGGGGAAAAATAGTTAATTTGGCACCTTCGGTTGGAAAATCAGCACCTTGATGCAATTTCGATGGCCGAAACAGTCACTTGGCATGGTGGGTAGGCATCTTCGAGGGCAAAAATAACCCGCTGGGCACCTTCGGTAGGGTGAAATAGTCCCTTGGCATGGTGAGTATGGACCTTCGGGGTGGAAAATATCACGTTGGGCACCTTCGATTGGAAAATGAGCACCTTGGTGCAGTTTTGGTGGTTGAAATAGTCCCTTGGCAAGCTGGGTAGGTACCTTCACGGGGAAAAATTTCCCGTTGGGCACCTTTGGTGGGAAAATCAGCATCTTGGTTTAGAGGGAAACAGTCCCTTAGCATCATGGGTAGGCACCTTCGCAGGGAAAAATTCCCCATTGGGCATCTTCGGTGGGAAAATCAGCACTTTGGTGTAGTTTCAATGGCCGAAAACGTCCCTTGGCATAGTGGGTAGGCACCTTCTGGGGGAAAAGTAGTCCATTACAGCACCTTCGGTTGAAAAATCAGCACCTTGGTGTGGTTTTGACGGCTGAAATAGTCCCTTGACACGGTGGGTAGGCACCTTCGGGGGGAAAAGTAACCCGTTGGGCACCTTTGGTTTGAAAATTAGCACCTTGGTCAAGTTTTGGTGGCCCAAATAGTCCCTTGGCACGATGGGGAGGCACCTTCGGGATGAAAAATAGCCCGTTGGGCACCTTCGGTAGGAAAATCAACACCTTGGTGAAGTTTTGGTTGCCGAAACAGTACCTTGGTACGGCGGGTAGGCACGTTCGGGGGGAAAAAGAGCTCGTTGGGCACCTTCGGTGGGAAAATCAGCACCTTTGTGCAGTTTTGGTGAACGAAACAGTCCCTTGGCATGGAGGGTGGGCAACTTCGGGAGGAAAAATAGCCCGTTGGGGACCTTGGGGTGGAAAATCAACAACTTGGGGCAGAAAATAGCCCGCTCACCTTCGTGGGAAAATCAACACATTGGTACGATTTCGGTGGTCGAAACAGTCACTTGGCACGGTGGGTAGGCACCTTCTGGGAGGATAATAGCCCGTCGGGCATCTTCGGTGGGAAAATAAGGACATTGGTGCAGTTTCGGTGGCCGAAAAAGTTCGTTGGCATTGTGGGTAGGCAGCTTCGGGGGGAAAAATAGCTCGTTGGGCACCTTCGATGGGAAAATTAGCACCTTGGTGAGGTTTCGGTGGCCGAAATAGTCCCTTGGCATGGTGGGTGGGCACCTTCGGGGGAAAAATTCCCTGTTGGGCACATTCGTTGGGAAAATCAACACCTTCGTGCACTTTCGGTGGCCGAAACAGTCCCTTGGCACAGTGGCTAGGCACCTTCCGGGATAAAAATAGCCTGTTGAGCACAATCGGTGGGAAAATCAGCACCTTGGTGTAGTTTTTGTTGCAGAAACAGTCCCTTGGCATGGTGGGTAGGCATCTTCGGGGACAAAAATAGCCCTTCGGCACCTTCGGCGGGAAAATCAACACCTTGGTGTAGTTTCAGTGGTCGAAACAGTCCCTTGGAACAATGGGTAGGCACCTTCGGGGGGAAAAATAGCCCGTTAGGCAACTTCGGTAGGAAAATCAGCTCCTTTGTACAGTTCTGGTGGCTGAAGCAGTCCCTTGGCATGGTAGGTAGGCACCTTCGGGGCGAAAAATAGCCGGTTGGGCACCTTGGCTAGGAAAATCAACACCTTGGTGCAGTTTTGGGGGCTGAAACAGTCCCTTGGCATGGTGAGTGGGCACCTTCAGGGGGGAAAAATAGCCCGTTGGGCACCTTCGGTTGGAAAATCAGCACCTTGGTGCAGTTTTTGTGGTCGAAACAAACCCTTGACAAGGTGGGTGGGCACCTTCGGGGGGAGAAATAGCCCGTTGGGCACCTTCGGTTGGAAAATCAGCACCGTTGTTCAATTTTGGTGGCCAAAACAGTCCCATGGCATGGTGGGTCGGCACCTTCGGGGGGAAAAATAGTCTGTTAGAGCACCTTCAGTTGGAAAATCAGCACCTTGGTGTGGTTTTGGCGGCCGAAATAGTCCCTTGACACAGTGGGTAGGCACCTTTGGGAGGAAAAATAGCCCGTTGGGCACCTTTGGTTTGAAAATCAGCATCTTGGTCCAGTTTTGGTGGCCCAAATAGTCCCTTGGCATGATGGGGAGGCACCTTCGGGATGAAAAATAGCCCGTTGGGCACCTTCGGGATGAAAAATAGCCCGTTGGGCACCTTCGGGATGAAAAATAGCCCGTTGGGCATCTTCGGTAGGAAAATCAGCACCTTGGTGAAATTTTGGTGGCCGAAATAGTGCCTTAGTACAGCGGGTAGGCATGTTTGGGGGGAAAAAGAGCTCGTTCGGCACCTTTGGTGGGAAAATCAACACCTTTGTCCAGTTTTGGTGGACGAAACAGTGCCTTGGCATGGAGGGTGGGCAACTTCAGGAGGAAAAATAGCCTGTTGGGGACCTTGGGGTGGAAAATCAACACCTTGGGGTGGAAAATAGCCTGTTGGGCACCTTCGGTGGGAAAATCAGCACATTAGTGCGGTTTGGGTGGTTGAAACAGTCACTTGGCACGGTGGGTAGGCACCTTCTGGGGGGCAAATAGCCCGTTGGGCATCTTCGGTGGGAAAATAAGGACAATGGTGTAGTGTCGGTGGCCGAAACAGTCCGTTGGCATTGTGGGTAGGCACCTTCAAGGGGAAAAATAGCTCGTTGGGCACCTTCGATGGGAAAATCAGCACCTTGGTGCGATGTCGGTGGCCGAAACAGTCCCTTAGCATGGTGGGTAGGCACCTTCGGGGGAAAAATTCCCCGTTGGGCACATTCGGTGGGAAAATCAACACCTTGGTGCACTTTTGGTGGCCGAAATAGTCCCTTGGCACAGTGGGAAGGCACCTTCCGGGGGAAAAGTAGCCCATTGAGCACAATCGGTGGGAAAATCAGCACCTTGGTGGTAGGCATCTTCGGGGGCAAAAATAGCCTTTGGGCACCTTCGGCGGGAAAGTCAGCACCTTGGTGTAGTTTTAGTGGCCGAAAAAGTCTCTTGGCACGGTGGGTAGGCACCTTTTGGGGGAAAAATAGCCCGTTAGGCAACTTCGGTGGGAAAATTAGCTCCTTGGTACAGTTCTAGTGGCTGTAGCAGTCCCTTGGCGACGTGGGTAGGCACTTTCGGGGCCAAAAATAGCCGGTTGGGCACCTTCGCTAGGAAAATCAGCACCTTGGTGCAGATTTTGGGGCTGAAACAGTCCCTTGGCACGGTGACTGGGGACCTTCAGGGGGAAAAATAGCCTGTTGGGCATCTTCAGCTGGAAAATCAGCACCTTGGTGCAGTTTTTGCGACCGAAACAGTCCCTTGGCAAGGTGGATGGGCACCTTCGGGGGGAGAAACAGCCCGTTGGGCACCTTCGGTTGGAAAATCAGCACCTTTGTTCAATTTTGGTGGCCGAAACAGTCCCTTGGCATGGTGGGTCGACACCTTCGGGGGGAAAAATTCCCTGTTGCGCACCTTCGGATGGAAAATCAGCACCTTAGTGCAGTTTCGGTGGTAGGAACAGTCCCTTGGCACGGTGGGCAAGCACCTTCGTGGGGAAAAATAGCCCGTTGGGCAACTTCGGTCAGAAAATCAGCTTTTGGTACAGTTTCGGTGGCCGAAACAATCCCTTGACATGGTGGGTAGGCATCTTCGGGGTAAAAAATAGCCAGTTTGCCACCTTCGGTAGGAGAATCAACACCGTGGTGCAGTTTTGGTAGCCGAAACAGTTCCATGGCACGGTAGGTAGGCACCTTCGGGGGGAAAAATAGCTCGTTGGTGCAGTTTTGAATGGGAAAATTAGCTCTTTGGTGCAGTTTTGGTGGCTGAAACAGTACCTTGACAAGGTGGGTAGGCATATTCGGGGCAAAAAATAGCCGGTTGGGCACCTTCGGTTGGAAAATCAGCACCTTGGTCCACTTTTATGGCCGTCACAGTCGCTTGACACGGTGGGTAGGCACCTTCAGGGAAAAATAGCCCGTTGGACACCATCGGTGGGAAAATCAATGACTTGGTGTAGTTTTGGTGGTTGAAACAGTCACTTGGCATGATGGGCAGCACCTTTAGGGGGAAAAATAGCCCGTTGGGCACCTTCGGTGGGAAAATCAACACCTTGGTGCAGTTTTGGCGGCCGAAACAGTCCCTTGGCACGGTGGGTAAGCACTTTCAAGTGGGAAAATAGCCCGTTGGGAACCTTCAGTGGGACAATCAGCAACTTGGTGGAGTTTTGGTGGCCGAAACAGTCCCTTGGCACGATTGGTAGGCACCTTCGAGGGGAAAAATAGCCAGTTGGGCACCTTAGGTGGGAAAATTAGCACCTTTGTGCAGTTTCGGCGTCCGAAACAGTTTCTTGGCATAGTGGATAGGCACTTTCAATGGTGAAAATAGCCCGTTGGGAACCTTCGGTAGGAAAATAAGCACATTGGTGCAGTTTCGGTGGCCGAAACAGTCTATTGGCACTGTGGGTACGCACCGGAAAATAGCCTGTTGGGAACCTTCGGTGGGCAAATCAGCACCTTGGTGCAGTTTCGGTGGCCGAAACAGTCCCTTGGCATGGTGGGAAGCACCTTCGGGGGAAAATTTCCGTTGGCCACCTTTCTTGGGAAAATCAGCACTTTGGTGCAGTTTCGGTGGCCGAAACAGTCCCTTGACACCGTCCGTACGCACGTTCGGGGGGGAAAAATAGCCCATTGAAGCCCCTTTGGTCAGAAAATTAGCACCTTGGTGTAGTTTTTGTGGCAGAAACAGTCCATCAACAAGGTGGCTAGGCACTTTGATCGGGAAAAATAGCTCGTTGGGCACCTTCGGTTGGAAAATTAGTACCTCGGCACGGTGAGTAGGCACTTTCATCGGGAAAAATAGCTCGTTGGGCACCTTCGGTTGGAAAATCAACACCTTGGTGCAATTTTAGTGGCCGAAACAGTCCCTTTGCACGGTGGGTAGGCACCTTGGGGGGAAAAAACAGCCCATTGGGCCCCTTCAGTGGGATAATCAACACCTTGGTGCAATTTCGGCAGCTGAAACAGTCCCTTGGCATGGTGGGTAGGCACATTCGGCGGGAAAAATAGACTGTTGAGCACTTTCGGTGGGAAAATCAGCACCTTGGGGAAGTTTGGGTGGCCGAAACAGTCCCTTGGCATGGTGGGTAAGCACCTTCAAGCGGAGAAATAGCCCGTTGGGCACCTTTGGTGGGAAAATCAGCACCTTGGTGAAGTTTCGGTGGTCGAAACTGTCCCTTGGCACAGTGGGGAGTCGTCTTCTGGGGGAAAAATAGCCTGTTGGGCACCTTCTGTGGGAAAATCAGCATCGTGGTAAAGTTTTGGTGGCCGAAACAGTCCCTTGGCACGGTGGGTAGGCACCCTCGCGGGGAAAAATAGCCTGCTGTGCTCCTTCGGTGGGAAAATTAGCACCTTGGTCCTATTTTGGAGGCCGAAACAGTGCCGTGGCATGATGGGTAGGCACCTTTGGGGGAAAAAATAGCCCGTTGGGCACCTTCGGTGGGAAAATCAGCACCGTGGTGCAGTTTTGGTGGCCAATACAGTCACTTGGTAGGGTGGGTAAGCACCCTTGGGAGGAAAAATATCCTGTTGGGCACCTTCAGTGGGAAAGTTAGCACGTTGGTGAAGTTTCGGTGGCCGAAACAGTGACTTGGCATGGTGGGTAGGCACCTTGGTGGGTAAAAATAGCCCATGGGGCACCTTCAGTTGGAAAATCAGCTCCTTGGTGCAGTTTTGGTGGCCAAAACTACCACCTCGGAACGGTGGGTAGGCACTTTCGGTGGAAAAATCAGCATATTGGTGCAGTTTTGGTAGCCGAAAAAGTCCTTTCACAAGGTGGGTAGGCACCTTGGGGGTGAAAAATTGCCCGTTGGGAACCTTTGGTGTAGTTTGGGTGGCCAAAACAGTCCCTTGGCACGGTGGCTAGGCACCTTCAGGGGGAAAAATAGCCCGTTGGTGCACCTTTGATGGGAAAATCAACACCTTGGTGTAGTTTTTGTGGCCTAAACAATCGCTTGGCATGTTTGGTAGGCATCTTCCGGGGAAAAAATAGCCCGTTTGGTACCTTGGGTGGGAAAATCAGCACCTTGGTGCACTTTTGGTGACCGAAACAATCCCTTAGCACGGTTGGTAGGCACCTTCGGGGGGAAAATAGTCCGTTGGTGCACCTTTGGTGGGAAATCAACACCTTGGTGAGGTTTCGTTGGCCGAAACAGTCCCTTGGCATGGTGGGTAGGCACCTTCGGGGGGGAAAATAGTCCGTTGGTGCATCTTTGGTGGGAAATCAACACCTTGGTGTGGTTTCGATAGCCAAAATAGTCCCTTGGCATGGTCGTAGGCACCTTCAGGGGAAATATAGCCCGTTGGGAACCTTCAGTGGGAAAATCAGCACTTTAGGGAAGTTTTGGTGGCCGAAACAGTCCCTTGGCATGGTGGGTAGGCACCTTCCGGGGGAAAAATGATCCGTTGCGCACCGTCGGTGGAAAAATTAGCACCTTGGTGCAGTTTCGGTGGCCGAAACAGTCCCTTGGCACGGTGGGTAGGCACAATTGGGGGGAAAAATAGCCGTTGGGTACCTTTGGTTCGAAAATCAGCACCTTACTGCAGTTTCGGTGGCCGAAATAGTCCCTTGGCATGGTGGGTAGGCATCTTAGGGGGAAAAAATAGCCCGTTGGCCACCTTCGGTGGGAAAATTAGCACGTTGGTGCAGTTTTGGTGGCCTTAACAGTCCCTTGGCATAGTGAGTAGGCACCATCGGGGGGAAAAATAGCCCGTTGGTCGCCTTTGGTGTGAAAATCAGCACCTTGCTGCACCTTCGATGGCCGAAACAGTCCGTTGGCACAATGCGTAGGCACCTTCGGGGTTAAAAATAGTCCGTTAGTGCACCTTTGGTGGGAAATCAGCACCTTGGTGCAGTTTTCATGGACAAATTAGTCCCTTGACACGGTGGGTAGGCACCTTCGGGGGAAAAAATAGCCCGTCGGTGCACATTCGATGGGAAAATCAACACATTGCTGCACCTTCGGCGGCCGAAACAGTCCCCTGGCACGGTGAGTAGGCACCTCGGGGTTAAAAATAGCCCGTTGGTGAACCCTCGGTAGGAAAATCAACACCTTGGTGCACCTTCGGCGACCTAAACAGTCCCTTGGCACGATGGGTAGGCAGCTTCGGGGACAGAAATAGCCCGCTGGGCACCTTTGGTGGGAAAATCACCACCTTGGTACTGTTTCAGTGGCCGAAACAGTCCCTTGGCAAGGTGGGTAGGCACCTTCGGGGGGAAAAATAGCCTGTTGGGTACCTTCGGTTGGAAAATCAGCAGCTTAGTGCAGTTTTGGTGACCAAAACACTCCCTTGGCACGGTGGGTTGGCACCTTCTAGGGAAAAAATAGCCCGTTAGGTACCTTTGGTGGGAAAATTAGCACCTTGGTGCAGTTTTGACGGACAAATTAGTCCCTTGACACAGTGGGCAGACACCTTCAGGGGGAAAAATAGCCCGTTAGTGCACATTCAATGGGAAAATCAACACATTGCTGCACCTTCGGTGGCCGAAACAGTCCCCTGGCACGGTGGGTAGGCACCTCGGGGTTAAAAATAGCCCGTTGGTGAACCCTCGGTGGGAAAATCAACACCTTGGTACTGTGACTAGGTACCTTTGGGGGGGGGTGAAATAGCTCGTTGGGCAAGTTTAGTGGGAAAATCAGCACCTTGGTGCAGTTTTGGTGGCCGAAACAGTCCCCTTGAACTGTGGGTAGGAGCCTTCGGGTGGAAAAATAGCTCGTTGGAGCACCTTTGGTGGGAAAATCAACACTTTGGTGCATTTTCGGTAGCCAAAACAGTTCCTTGGCACGATACTTAGGCACCTTCGGGGGAAAAAATAGCCCGTTGGGCACTTTTGGCTAGAAAATCAACACCTTCGTGCAGTTTCGGTGGTCGAAATAGTCCCTTGGCACGATGGGTAGGCAGCTTCGAGGTAAAAATTGGCCATTGGTGCACCTTTGGTAGGAAAATCAACACCTTGGTGCACCTTCGGTGACCGAAACGATACATTGACACGGTGGGTAGGCACCTTCGGGGGGCAACATAACCCGTTGGGCACCTTCGGTGGGAATATCTGCACCTTGGTGCAGTTTTGGTGGCCGAAACAGTCCCTTGGCATGGTGGGTAGGCACCTTTGGGGGGGGCAATAGCCCGTTGGGCACGTTCAGTTGGAAAATCAGCACCTTGGTGCAGTTTCAGTGGTCAAAACAGTCCCCTAGCAAGGTGGGTAGGCATCTTCGGGGGGGGGGGAAATAGCCTGTTGGGTACCTTTGGTGGGAAAAGCAGCAGCTTGGTGCAGTTTTGGTGACCAAAACACTCCCTTGGGACGGTGGGTAGGCACCTTCAGGGGAAAAAATAGCCCATTCGGTACCTTTGGTGGGAAAATCAGCACCTTGGTGCAGTTTTGATGGACAAATTAGTCCCTTGGCATGGTGGGCAGGCACCTTCGGGGGGAAAAATAGCCCGTCGGTGCATATTCGATGGGAAAATCAACACATTGCTGCACCTTCGGCGACCGAAACAGTCCCCTGGCACGGTGGGTAGGCACCTTGGGGTTAAAAATAGCCCGTTGGTGAACCCTCAGTGGGAAAATCAACACCTTGATGCACCTTTGGTGACCTAAACAGTCCCTTGGCATGGTGGGTAGGCACCTTCGGGGGGGAAAAATAGCCCACTGGGCACCTTTGGTGGAAAAATCACCACCTTGGTGCGGTTTTGGTGGCCGAAACTGTCCCTTGACATGGTGGGCAGGCACATTCTGTGGGAAAAATAGCCCTTTGGGCACCTTTGGTGGGAAAATCAGCTACTTGGTGCAGTTTTGGTGGCCGAAACAATCCCTTGGCACGATCGGTAGGCACATTTGGGGGAAAAATAGCCCATTGGTGCAGCTTCGGTGTGAAAATCAGCACCTTGGTGTAGTTTCGGTGGCCAAAACAATCCCTTGGCACGGTGGCTAGGAACCTTCGGTGGGAAAAATAGCCCGTTGGGCACCTTCGATGGGACAATCAGCATCTTGGTGCAATTTTGGTTGCCGAAACAGTCCCTTGGCATAGTGGGAAGGCACCTTTGGGGGAAAAATAGCCCGTTGGTGCACCTTCGGTGGGAAAATCAGCACCTTTGTGCACCTTCAGTGGCCAAAATAGTCCCTTGGAAAGATGGGTAGGCACCTTCAGGGGGAAAAATAGCCTTTGGGCACCTTCGGTGGGAAAATCAGCACTTTGGTGCAGTTTTTGTGGCCGAAACAGTCCCTTGGCCTGGTGGGTAGTCACCTTTGAGGGGAAAAATAGCCCGTTGGGTATCTTCGATGGGAAAATCAGCACTTTTGTGCAGTTTTTGTGCTCGAAACAGTCCCTTTGCACTGTGGGTAGGCACCTTGGTGGGGAAAAATAGCTCGTTGGGTACCTTCGGTGGGAAAATCAGCACCTAGGTGCTGTTTCAGTGGCCGAAACAGTCCCTTGGTAAGGTGGGTAGACACCTTCGAGGGGAAAAATAGCTTGTTGGGCACCTTCGGTGGGAAAATCAGCACCTTGATGCAATTTTGGTAGCCAAAACACTCCCTTGGCAAGGTGGGTGGGCATCTTCGGGGGGAAAAGTAGCCCGTTGGTGCACCTTTGGTGGGAGAATCAACACTTTACTGTAGTTTTTGTGGCCGAAACAATCCCTTGACATTATGGGTAGGCACCTTGGGCGGGAAAAATAGCTCGTTCGTCACCTTCGGTGGTAAAATCAGCACCTTGATACACCTCCGGTGGTTGAAACAGTCCCATGGCACGGTGCGTAGGCACCTTCGGGGGGAAAAATAGGCCGTTGGTCACCTTCGGTGGGAAAATCAGGACTTTGGTGCAATTTAGGTGGCCGAAACAGTCCCTTGGCATGGTGGGTAGGCACCTTTGGGGGGAAAAATAGGTCGTTGGGCACCTTTGGTGGGAAAATCTGCACATTGTTGCAGTTTCGGTGGCCAAAATAGTCCCTTGGCATGGTGGGTGGGCATCCTAAGGGGAAAAAAAAGCCCGTTGGTCAACTTCGGTGGGAAAATCAGCACCTTGGTGCAGTTTCGATGGCCAAAATAGTCCTTTGGCATGGTGGGTAGGCACCTTCGGGGGGAAAAATAGCCTGTTGGGCATCTTTGGTGTGAAAATCGACACCTTGCTACAATTTTGGTGGCAAAAACGGTCCCTTGACACGGTGGGTAGGCACCTTCGGGGGGAGAAATACCTCATCGGTGCACCTTCAGGGGGAGAAATACCTCATTGGTGCACCTTCGGTAGCCGAAACAGTCCCTTGACATGGTGGGTAGGCACCTTCAGTGGGAAAAATAACCCGTTGGTCACCTTCGGTGGGGAGATCAGCACCTTGGTGCATTTTTGGTGGCCGAAACAGTCCCTTAGTACTGTGACTAGGCACCTTTGGGGGGGGAAAATAGCTCGTTGGGCAAGTTCAGTGGGAAAATTAGCACCTTGGTGCAGTTTTGGTGCCCGAAACAGTCCCTTGGAACTGTGGGTAGGTGCCATCGGGTGGAAAAATAGCCTGTTGGAGCACCTTCGGTGGGAAAATCAACACTTTGGTGCAATTTCGGTAGCCAAAACAGTCCCTTGGCACGATAGGTAGGCACCTTCGGGGGAAAAAAATAGCCCGTTGGGCACTTTTGGTCGGAAAATCAACACCTTGGTGCAGTTTTGGTGGTCAAAATAGTCCCTTGGCATGATGGGTAGGCACCTTCGAGGTAAAAATAGGCCATTGGTGCACCTTCGGTAGGAAAATCAACACCTTGGTGCACCTTCAGTGGCCGAAACAATACATTGGCACGGTGGGTAGGCACCTTCGGGGGGGAAAATAACCCGTTGGGCACCTTCGGTGGGAAAATCTGCACCTTGGTGCAGTTTTGGTGGCCGAAACAGTCCCTTGACATGGTGGGTAGGCACCATCAGGGGGAAAAATAGCTAGTTGGCACACCTTCGGTGGGAAAATCAATAGCTTGGTGTAGTTTTGGCCGCTGAAACAGTCCCTTGGCACGGTGGGTAGGCACCTTTAGGGGGAGAAATGATCCATTGGTGCACCTTTTGTGGGAAAATCAGTGCCTTGGTGCACCTTCGGTGGCCAAGACTGTCCATTGGCACGGTGGGTAAGCATCTTCGGGTGGAAAAAAAGCCCGATGGGCACATTCAGTGGGACCATTGGGCGCCTTGGTGCAGTTTTGGTGGCCGAAATAGTCCCTTGACATGGTGGGTAGGCACCTTTGGGGGGAAAATACCCCGTTGGTGCACCTTCGATGGGAAAATCAGCACCTTGGTGCAGTTTCGGTGGCCGAAACAGTCCCTTGACACAGTGGGTAGGCACCTTCGGCGAAAAAAAGAGCCAGTTGAGCACCTTCGGTGGGAAAATCAGCGCATTGATCCATATTCGGCAGCCGAAACAATCCTTCGGCACGGTGGTTAGGCACCTTCGGGTGGAAAAATAACCACCTTCGGTGGCTTAAACAGTCCCTGGAAACGATGGGTAGGCACCTTCGTAGAGAAAAATACCCCTTCAGTGCACCTTCAGTGGGAAAATCAGCACCATGGCAAAGCACTGATTTTCCCACCAAAGGTGCCCAGCGAGCTACTTTTTCAACCAAAGGTGCCTACCCACCGTCTCAAGGGACTGTTTCGGGCATCGAAACTGCACCAAGGTGTTGATTTTCCCACCGAAGCTGCCCAACGGAATATTTTTCCCCCGAAGGTGCCTGCCCACCGTGCCAAGGGACTTTTTCAGACACCGAAGGTGCACAAAGGTGTCAATTTTCTCACTGAAGGTGCCCATCGAGCTATTTTTCCCCCCGAAGGTGCATACCAACCTTGCAAAGGGAATATTTAGGACACCAAAACTGCACCAAGGAGCT
>JAOSBN010000007.1:31363306-31375139 GCA_027563595.1 Erythroxylum suave
GAGAGTTCTTTAATAGAAGTGTTCTTATATTCTCCCACATTCCTTCTTCTCTTTAGCAAAGTGTTTCGTGTAGAAGGTTGACTTGGGGAACGAGAGCGTACTCAAGTGCCAAACGAGCGTTGGTAAAAGTCCAAGCCCGTGACAAGTGGTATCAAAGCCAACCCGTTCCCAATTCCGGTGTCTCGCCAAGCACCCCTCAAGATGGGGTAGGCAGGGGGCCCACCTGTGATGAGAGCGTCACAGGATTGGGTGGGAGAGAGTGTCACGTCCCACATCGAATAGGCAATGGAGAGGGTCCTGGCTTATAAGCGTGGGCGCTGAACACCCCACTAGGTGCATCTTTTGGGGAGAGGGTAATGGACACCTGACAACTTGCAGGGAAAAATATACTTCGGTGATGTCTATTCCAATGGTGCCTACTCAATTGATTGGATTTGAGATTTAGGTTCCTCCATGTAATGTGTATGAGATGAAAATGGACTACCTAAAGGACATTCTTGATCTTGGAGTTGCAGGAATTTTGACCAAATTTTGCAAGGATTAAATAAACAATAACAACATCAAGTGAAAGTCTTGTTGAAACGTAGAATTTGAAGAGGTTCAGTAGTACGCAATTTTATCTCTATCTAGTAGGGAGACTATTTTCGATAGACCTATATGAAATGCAAAATAATAATGACAGTAAAAAAGTATAAAAATGTACTATAAATAAAAATATACAAATATACAACACATAATATTGTACGTATAGAACAGGATAAAGATTAACAGTTATAGATAAAATAATTAAATATACAAACTAGAAAAAGACAAGTATAATCGTAAATCAAATCAGCAATGTCAAGAATGTAATTAGGCTAAGTAAGAAACTATCTAGGTTAAATAACTAGGAGGTAAGTAATCATCATCATCACACCCAGTATGAATCTCATATCAAAACGGGATCTGGGGAGGTCTGATAGGAGGTAAGTAATACGTATTAAAAAAAAAAGCTAACTATAAAACGAAAAATATCAAAGAAAATGTCTAAAATATCAAAGAGAATGAGAATGACCTCTTTATAAAAGATTCTTTATCTGAATCCTAATACGCCAAAGTTTTCTATTTCAAGTCATATCCTCCATAAGTTTCAACAGAATCATATAATTCTCGATCACTTCCCTCTAATTTTTCTTAAGCTTTCTTTTTTTTCCTCGTACAATTTCTAACTACTGTTTTTTCAAGAGCTAAATGGATGAACTTAAATCCATCGTTTATGGAAAGGGGAATAAGTATATTTTCACATTATTTCGAAAAAATCAACTTGAAACTCATTTTCATGTGATTCTTGTTCCTCTTATGTCAATCTACATAACAAGCACGATGATCACCATTATCAGTTTGTTTTATAGTAATGCCTGTAAGCTTGACATTAAAGCTTTCTTAGTAAACGTAATGACAAATTGCAGCTGACACAAGAAGCTGCATATGGGACGAGTTAAAAGGAATCTTGACATTAAGAACAGAATAATTGGCATCAACTAACATTATAGACAGTGACTCTAATTGCCACAATTGTCAACTATACTGAATTATTATTATACAAAATATCACAAAGTCTAAAATAGACGCATGTTCAAGGTCAGAACCGGAGTATAATTAACTGAAGCAATTGGATCAACAAAGGAGTGGTCCTTTTGAAAGTGTGCTTCACGTTGCCAAAGAGACAAGTGTTTTACACATAAAAGGGCCATTGACCAAATTAAACATCATCATGCCATAATGATTGTGATGGTGAAGTTGACTCCACGACCCTTAACCAGAGCTAAGGAAATGAACATAAAGAAATATAGAATAATTAGACTATACAAGTTTCCATGTCTAACTCTGATTTAGGATAGGATATGCAGTAGCTACAACACCAGAAAAACTTAGCATTGGATTTGGTGTTTCTTGGCTCAGAATCAACAGCAATCAGTAAAAACATGAGAATCATCCCAACCAAGAACACAAATCCTGAAAGTGGTGAGGTAGTTGAAACAAACATGAACACCTGTGCTGGAGAAATGATTGGGACTCCCGTGTGAACTTAACGAAAGAAAGCTGGCATGATATGAAATCCAAGATCATGTGCTGCTGATGTTTTCTGTAATAAAGAATTCCCAGATTCTGACAAAGCCGAATTTCCAAGTCCGAATACAAATCTACATTTCTTGTTGGATGGCTGAAAAAGTACAAATTTTGCTTCAATTTAATATTCTGGCGACAAAACTTTATTGATGAGCATCGACATCTGAAATTCTGCAGCTCTTGTTATGTATCTGAAACATTCAATAATTTGAATAACCATGTATGAATTTCCTGCAAGTCATTGTCATCCCTGTTCATCACTCTTTTCCCAACCACAATTGAAAAATCTAGGTCAAAATCATCTGCACAGTACTTTTCATAATTGGTATGTCTGCTATCTTTCAATTTCTTCAAGCTTCCAGAGGACTTCTTTCATATTTGGCCTAATAGAAGGGGAAGGGGCGCAACAAGCCATGGCAACCTGAAAGAATTTGAGTATGCATTCTTCGGTAACCGGCCTCCGAATGTCACTGCCATTGCTACGAAGTATGTCTGGATGGTATAAATCTGAAATTCTTCGATCAAGAACAGCATTTCTCATGAATGTTGGGAGATAGAAGTCCTCATCGGTACTAGGGTTCTCACTAATAGCTTCCTTCCCTGACAGCAATTCAAGCAATATTATCCCAAAGCTATATATATCCGTCTCCTCATTTGCATCTCTCATTTTCATAAGATCAGGAGCTTTGTAACCTTCAGCGGCAGAAGCTTCAAGCATTTCTTGTCCAGCAGTAGGATTCAACAACAGAAATAGGCTGAAGTCTGAGATAAATGGTTTATGATTACGGTCCAAAAGTATATTTTTTGACTTGAGATTTCCATGAATAATAGGTTTTTGCAATCCTGAATGAAGATGATCTAATCCTCTGGCTATGCCAGTCGATATCTCAACTATAACAGTCCACTTGTGAGATTCAGGACTCCCATCTGTCCATCAAAATCAAACTTGGTGTCATTAAGCCACAGATTCCAACTCAAAAGGATGAAATTGATAGTATTTAACTAAGAACATCAAGAAAATTGTTGGACAAAGTTGAAATGCCATAATGAGGTCACTGAAAGTGAAATATGCAACAAACATTCAAACTTAGTTGACTACTTGCACAGGAAGAGATCTGCACAGCAGAGAACAAATTAAACTTCACTCTCAAACCGGTAGAGGATCCGCTCCACCAACCCATGACAAATTAACTCATGACATGACAGTGACACAGGATTCTGGCAAAAATTAGTCTTAACAAGGGAACTTCATAATGCACGGAAAAGATCGAAAATGAAGACAGAATTAAGAAAAACTCATATGGTAGAGGATGCAATACATAGTTCCAGGAATATCAAGATCTAGCAAGAGATTTACAATCACCTTCCATCTCTTATAAACTTCTTCAAATTTTTATTTCTCCATTTTGGATCCGATATCGCTTAAAAGTAAGTTCTAATTAATAACACGTGTTCCTCTGCCTTAAAAGTTCAACAAAATTAAGCAATAGTGATCTTGCTCTCACTACCGCCCATGATTTTTCATTTATCAAGAAATTCATGTAACCATTACTCAGAAAAATAAGATCCATAAAGCGGAGTAACAGAACTTAGAAAGCCATGATTATTCTCTAATGTAGGATTTCAGTATTACTATCCTCAAGTTCACTTAGCCAAATAGTTCGTTGTTACAATTTCCTGTGACAAACAATGTGAAGAGAAAGCTTCTGTACTTCGACAGCTACCAAACATCAAAAAAGGAAATCAAAAGCTATACAACTTACCACGGATGAACTGAGCCAGATTGCCATGCCTATAAAAGGGATGAACAAGAAGTTTTTCACCTCTTGGTCCCGCATAGAACCCTAAAAGAGGCACCAAGTTGGGATGCCTAACAGTACCCAACAACTGAATCACATCAAGAAAATCTTCGACTCTCGCAGTGCAAATTGGCCTCAAGAACCTAAGCAACCTCACACAATTGCTTCTCTGAAGCAAAGCTTTATAGAGAGTACCATAATTGGATTTTCCGATCACCTCTCCAGGAGCATCAAGAATGTCACTAATCGTAAGGTCCTGACCACCTTGGAAAGTCATTAATTCCTCTGACTCTATCTCATCCCCAGGCTTGTGCTCAGTGGACTCTATGTCATTGAAGTTTTTCTTCGCTCTTCTTCTCATGTAAATAAAAATTATAAGTACGAGAATGATCACAACGGTAGCTGGAGTTAGTCCCAGAATCAATTTTAGCATCTGGGATTTCTTCATTTTCAAAGTAGAAATCTTTGAACCTCTCCTACTGAGAAAGCATACGATGCTTTTAGGAATTTAACAGTTACAGTGTATGAGGAACAAAGAAACAAGATCTGGGTACAGTGTAAAAAGTATAAAGAGTTAAGCTTGACGAAGCTTCAGTTCAACTTTGTGTTGGGATATGTGCGAACAAGACAAGAAGAAGGAGATAGAATGAAACTTTGTGGGGTTATGGAACACAAGCTTTAACTTTCTCTGTGGGGGGGGGGGAAAAACTGTTAAACTCTGGTTAGAACAAATGGGCATTGGATCAGGAGAGGCTGAGAGATATGAGAGAGATGAGCGAGCCTTCTGTATCAGAATGAAGCAGAAGAATCCATTAAAATATAGACAGCTGAATCCAGTGGAACATACCTATCTAACCATGTGATGTTTTATCTGTTTTATGACTGCAGACTTGGTTTGGTGTAGCTGTGAAAGCCATGTCACAAGTTTGGAAGAGTTAAACAAAAAAGATTGGATCTTTGGTCATTTTCTCAAGTGGTTAAAAATAGTAGTAATGCTTCCTGCCATTGGTACCCGTAAACTGAAGGTAAGTTAGAAAATTGTTCAAGTTGCTCAACAAATCCAAAGTGTAGAGCATAAGAGTGGGCCCAAAAGATCAAGAAATTGGAGTCTTTTCGGCTTTATAATGTAGTTGGGGACAAGAGTGAGGATAATTGGTGGCGCACAACCATAAAGATGCAACCTTTAACTTCAAAAGTAGAAAGAATAAGGAAACAAAAATTAAAAAGAACAAACCTTTAAAGGCCATTTGTTTCAATTTGGCCACCTAAAATCTTTCATGGGGTGATTATATTCTTCTATATGTGTAAAAAAAATATTTATATGTATTTTTAGGAATAAAAAATATTTAAATATTTTATTATTTTACAAGTATTTTATCATCCAACTCTATCTTTTTATCTTATACAAAATATTTTATAAAATTTATTATTTTGAAAGCATTTTTTATAATTCAAAACAATTCTAAAATATTTATGTTATTAAGAAATACTAAAAAAAAACTTTCTGCTCTATTTTTTATATTATTCAATATTTTATTTTTAGAGGAAAAATAACGAACCTTATTTATTATTAAAATTAAGTTAAAAACAGTCATACAACCTTTTTAAATAATAATTTCTTTTTTCAAATAGATCTTTTATAAACAGTCTCTCTATTAGTTAAAGGTAAGACTACGTACTATTAGACCTCTCCAGACTCTACTGTCTAGCGAGATTCATATTGGGTGTTGTTCGTCATTTTTATAATTTCTTTTCTCAAAAGAGTCTAATTTCGTTAAACTACATAATGAAATTCTCATTAAAATTATAAACTAATTTAAAATAATTTAAAATAGTAAAATTATGATATAAATAGGAATCATAATGGAGATTAACATGATTCATTCCCTACAAAGGGCATTCATGAAAGCCAGCTGATATCCACCGTCGGATCAATACTGTGATCTGGGACGTTAGTATATACGGGTAGGACCTAAACTTTCGCAGAGGTAGTTGAGACGTCGTGCTGATTAACGGCGGAGATTGCTGTGATTTTGGTAAGGTGGACCCCGCGTTACTCGCTCTCCATGCATTGAATTCTCTTTTATCATTTGTCCAATAAAACATCAAATTGGTGACACCGTTGCCACCACATGAGCTATCATGGTCTCGCCAAACGTGTGACAGATGGTGGCCCACAAGCCCTTTTCCCACCAAATATTAATCATTTTGCTTTATTATTATTAATAACTGAAAACTAACCTAATAGAATTAAAATATTTAAATTTTTTAAAATTGAATTAATATTAAATCGTCATAAAATTAGCTAAAAATAGAATAAAATTGAAAATCTAAAACATAATTAAAAAAGATTATCCGTAATCATTATCCATCGAATTACTTAAATTTAATTGAAAAAGAATATTAAATGAAAACTAATTTATTTATTTTAATTTAAAAATCACTTAATTTACAAATCAATCAATTAATTAAATTAACAGTTAATTTAATTATAAAAATTTGGAACATATAAAAAATTTTCAATTCAACTTTTAACTTTTCGGTTCGATCTAATTCAATAACTTTTATCTTAAAAAATCATTGATAATTATCATCATTAATGCCTAATTAAAATTTAACTGAGACGCGAGATTTTGAGAGATTCAATAATATGCAACCTTATTCTTACATAATAGAGAAGTTGTTTCTGACATATTAACATTTACTGCGGCCCGACGATATTACAAAATTATAAATAGATGTGTAGACATATTAAAAAAAAGGTATTAAAAATACAAAAAACTAATAAAGAGCAACAAAAAAGTTAAGGCAATACAAGAATATGTCCATAATTAACATTAAATGGTAAGACAAAAATACAAACTATAAAAGATATGGATAAGAGTAAATCCAGCCTGGCTGATATTTTTTAATTATTAATTATTATCAATAATCGATGGTAATTTTATTTTCCTATTTCTGTTCTATTTAAATAATTAATTGTTTATTTTTAGAATTAAAAATGATGAAGTATTAAAATTGAATACATAATTAAATAATATTTAAAAATGATAATTATATTTAAAACATGAGGATTAAAATAAAATAAAACCAAAAATGACGATGAAATTAAAATAAAATTAAATTAAAAGAGTAAATTTTAAAATTTTAAATAAGTAAAAATAATCTTTTTCAATCATTTTTTAAAATCTTCAAATTTATTTATTTTTAATCGGTTTTATAACAAACTGAATCTTATAAACCTTAAACATTTTGTCTTATCGATTTAACTTTCAGTCTAATTTTGAAAAAATTGATTATATGTATAAAAAATAAGTATCTCATTCTTTAGGGTAATATGTTCAATTAAAATAAATAAATAAAGGTAATTAATACAATAATTAAAATTTAGGATAAGAGTTATAATGTCAATGGAATTGAGTAAAATGGACACTTCAAGTTTCTTAATTAGGAACATTGTCAATTCAAAGTAATATGATTAAAAACACAAGGTAGGAAATCATTATAATACGGTGCAACGGAACAATCTATCTGAACAAATAGCATTTTGACATACCTTTCAATTGAACAATTATAAGCATGTAGTGGAACTTAAGCTTTCCATAGATAATCATGTTTTTCCAAATAATCATTCTCGGATTAAGGGTGACCCGAGTCCAACTTGAAGCCAGATCAGGTATAAATTAAGCTTGATTAAATATATTTTTAATTTTAAAAAATTAAAAATAACATCATTTTAATTAAAAATTTTAGGCGGGCCGACAAGTTTTGTCATAAGATGACAAATAAATAGATTTATAAAAAATTAATTAATTAAGTTTATAATATAATCTTAAATCCTTAAATAATTAAATTTATTCATTCGGTATATACATGAAACATTTTTTGGAACGAAGGAATCTGCAACCGCTATCCTTTAGATGCGCAATGGGTAAACCTCTGAATTGACGTAATAGTCTGCAAATCACGCCAATCAAATACTCCGCACTAGACAAGCCCTATACAATAAGCTCGATCGAGAGAGTGTAAGTAGAGAGATTTGAACATACACGAAACATACTGATTGATTATAAATAAATCATCATATCCATATTAAAAAATCATAGCAAATGCACCCACTTATGTAAATATAATTTGAGAATTATGAACTTGTTGGAACTATAAGCATAGGGTGCTTTCTAATTCATATGCATTATTGTGTCTAATATTTTTAAAATCGGATCAAAAGCTAAATTGATAAGACAAGAAGTTTAAGATTTAAAAGGTTCAGTTGGTATTAGACTATTATAAAATCTATTAAAGATTGAATAAAATTAAAAATTTAAAAATAATTGAAGAAGGCAAATCTTACCTATAGAAAAATTTAAAGTTTAATTGAAAATTTAATTAATTGATTAGTTTTTAATTACAAAGATTATTAAACTAAATCAAGCTGAAAAGCTAATTGATTTAAGGTTTTTAGTGTTAAACCAACCGAATCAGTTCAATTTTTAAAACATTGCTTGCATCGTCTTGTAACTTTTACTTCATGTACATGTAAGTCTTCTAAATTTTATTTTAATCAATTTTATTTTAAATTTTTAAAGTTTTCTCTTGAAACTTGTATTTATCTAATATAATTAATCAAATTTCATCTAATCCTAAGATTTTAAAATCTTCAATAATTATTCGAATTTGTCACCTTGTCACTATTATGGCAATAAATTAAAAATTTTAAGATATATTATAAACTTAATTTAATAAAAATAAATGTTTAAAAATTTCTACAATAAAAGTTCAAAGATCAGACCTTTTTTTTTGCCTAAAAATTAATATTCTAAACTCAATAACTCAAAATTTCAATTTGTTAAATATTAGTGTTGGATATTTTATTTTCATATTCCTAAAGTTTTAAATCTTATTTAATATTAAAGAGTGACTTTATATTGATTATTTAAAATATATAATTAACAAATTGTTATATATTTTTAAATTTTATTTATTATATTTCAGTCTCATCTCTCTTCTACCACATGAACCTGGCATAACATCATCATCAATTCGGGTTGGAGCACCCTGTTTTTGTTAGGGTGTTCTAACTATGTTATGTATTTTTAATTTTGACGGCATATTTGTGTGGATCTTGCATAAATCATTATCATCTACATCAATGCAAGATTTAGGAAAATTTGATAGTATGTAGCTTTAGTCTTACAAAACAAAGAGGATATTTCTAATAGACTCACATATAAATGTAACAATAAAAATGTGATGAAGGTAAAAAATGTGACAATGCTAAAAGAGTAGATAAATAAAATAAAATAAAATAAAATACTTTATATGGTACCCAAATCTACTAATATATGATAAGTTGTAAAGTACGGCTCTTCATGTTTCGAATTGTGCTATGGATTCTTGTTCAGTAATCATACGAGTATGAACAATCTAACAATATCAAATGACCTCGAAGACCTTTCCCCATCCACCTTATATAAATGTATGAAATAAATGTGTAGATAAAATTTAACGAGTAATTTCCCCATCCACCTTATATTAATGTATGCAATAAATGTGTAGATAAGATTTAAAGAATATAAAATAAAATAAAATGCCCGATATGGTGCTAAGATCTATTAATACCTGATAAGATGCAAATTACGGCTCTTCATGTCTCGAGTTATGCTAGAGATTCTTGTTTAGTAATCATACGAGTATGAACAATCTAACAATATCAGATGACCCCGAAGACCTTTCCCCATCCACGTTATATAAATGTGTGAAATAAATGTGTTGATAAGATTTAACGAGTAATTTTCCCATCCACCTTATATTAATGTATGCAATAAATATGTAGATAAGATTTAACGAGTAAAAAATAAAATAAAATATTTGATATTATACCTAGATCTATTAATACCTGATAAGTTATAAAGTACAACTCTTCATAGCTCGAGTTATGTTAAGGATTCTTACTCAAAAACCATATGAGTATGAACAATTTATCAACATCACAAGACCTCAAAGACCTTTACCCATCTTTTTTTTTTGAAATCAAGGCTACATTATATAAATATATGAAGTAAATGTATAGATAAGATTTATCAGTACGAAAAGAGTATCTGTAGCTCGTCAATTCTTAGCCATAAATGATGATTCAAGAACTCCTTGTTGCCTGATAATGACCTGAGGGAAATGAAAGCAGAAAGCTACGGACCAGCTATAATAGGCCAACTACTCTTAATGCGAAAGTGGGGATGGTGATGGTACAATTTAAAGGCTAGAATCTGGAGTCCTAGACAAGGGTCATTTATAAACAAAAGGTAAAGGACATAAAAATAAGTACGAAGACAGGCAATATGAAAAAAAAAAATCAAATATAAAGTAATTAAATTTTATTTACATGATTCATTCTGATTTTTAAACTCACACTGAAGTAATTAAATTTAATTTAAATAAATTATTTATTATAATTATTTTATATTTTAAATTTAATTAGTTTATTATTAAAATAAATTTAATAAATTATTTATTATTATTATTATTATTATTATTTAACTAAAATTAAGTCAAGAAGAGTCTTTTTAAACTAAAAATTAGAAGAAAATTTTCCAAATTCTTACAAATTAGGGATTTTAAAAAAAGATTTATTAGATTATAAACAAGTTCTTTATTTTTTACTCTAAAATATTTCCACATTTTAGTCAATTTTATATTATTAGTCTAAATTTTAAAAAGTAGAGCTAAAATGCTCTTACTTTTAATTTTAGAAAAAATAGCCGGATATCAATTTTTATGTTAATGTTGATGACTTTACAACCCACATTATATTAGTATTTTTACCAGACGAGTCTTATATATTGTATTTATGCTACATATAAATTTTATTATTTAATAAATTAGAAAAATAAAAACTATAAAAATAATTATGAAGCAAACATAGTGTATAATTATTTTAAATTTTTGATATTTTCAATTTATTAAATAATAAAATTTATACATGACGTAAATTTTATATTTGATAGATCATAATAAAAATATTATTTTAATGTAACTCGTTACATTATTCACATTAGCAGATAATTGAATGAATTGGATGTAATATTAGAAGATATCTTTTTTTATTTAACCCTTGAGAAAAAAAGACACCAACATTAAAAGAGCAATAGAGTACTTATTGACCTTAAGATGGCTCTCTGTCATATCCATTCATACAACAACAGCAACGAGCCAACAAGAAGATGTATACAGAGGTGGTCCAACCGTCCAAGCGGTGAAGCTATACACTTTAATGCTATATGTATATATATATTGGGTGAAAAGAGGGGCTAAACCCAACGCATTAAATAGAAATTACGGAATACAAAGACAGGATATGGTGCCCAAATACTGTCTCTAAACAGATAATAACCAAGATCTTCCAGGCACTCGTCAAGCCTATGACATTCAATCGAAAAATTCAGTGCATGACCAGCCAGTTAATCAGCACAAGAGTTCCCTTCGCGATACACATGTCGCACTGCCACCGTCCAATCCCTTGTTAACATTCGCCGAATATCGCCCACCAGCATTTCATGTCCCGTTGCTTGAACATGATCTAAGAACATCTCTAACTATTTCACCAAATTTTTACGCTAAATTTAGTGTAAAATGAAATATTTTTTGAATCTTTTTACACTAAATTTGGTGTTACTCTAATCATTCTATATCAAAATTTTTACATAAAAATTTTATAAAGAATATACCACAATAATTTAGTTATTAATTAAATTAATTTATATTTATACGACCACAATAATTTAGTTATTAACTAAATTAATTTATATTTATACAATAATTTTTATTTATTTATTAAAAATCAAAATAAAATTGTTATTCTTAATTAATTAATATATGCTTTATATTAAATTAATATTATTTACAAAATATTTTTGTTGAGTTTTAATTTT
>JAOSBN010000007.1:31375239-31388400 GCA_027563595.1 Erythroxylum suave
ATTTTAAATTTAATTACTTAGTAAATTATGTAAATAAATCAATTTGTAAAAAGGACATAAAAGGAATATGTTAAAAAATAATTAGACAAAGTTCTCTTTTTGTACTTTTGGTGCAATGAATAGTTGCACCATTTTGATGTAAAGATTTAGTGTCTTCTTTGGAGTGGATTTATTGTACAAAAACACCAAATTTGGTGTTTTGGTGTCTTGGTTGGAGATGGCCTAAGTTCAGTAGATGCGTTGTCACTTTGAAAGTCAATCTCAAGAATTAATTGTCTCATCCTATATTATTTGAGAGAAGAGTTTATAATAAAATGTAATTGAATATAATAGAAGGCGAGAGTTTCACATTATATCATATTCTATTATAAACAATATTTCATCATATTACATTACGAACTCTTCTTTTAAATAACATTTTACTATATTACATTATGAACTCTTCTTTTAAATAACATTTTACTATATTACATTACGAATTCTTCTATCCCTCTCAAACAATAATTTCTAATATTACATCCGATTCATTCAAACACCGGATGCAAAATTTGATGTACAATCCTACGGTTTACTCCGTACATATCAAAAGATAAAGATATGTAAGTTTTACAGTTATCTGAGGAGGAAAAGAAAACATGTGGGGACTGCTGTCGGATGAACCGATGAACTGTTAATACACATAATTGGTGTCTTTGGTTGCAGGTAAAGAATCCTAGGTAAGCTTTCCGGGGCCAAAGGGTGTTGGTTCCTTGTGGCAAATGGTATCTTCTTGTCCATTTTTCCTGGGGTTCAGGTCAGTAAAGGGGACAGAGAGTCAAATCTTTGGTTATCTACAACTTTTCTTGTTTTGTTGTTTCTTTCGAGAGGAACCAATTGGAAGATGGAAAAGTGAACTGATTCCTTCGTCCTCTTCGATGAAGTTAGTTTGTGCGTTGTTATAATTCAATGAAAGGGAAGCGCTTCCTTCCATTAACCTCGGAGAAGTTACACACACCAATCTTAAAGAAGATGGTTAGTCGAGAAGTAAAGATACGGTAGAGTTTGCAAGTGTCGTTTAAATCGAAGCCGTTAGTTTTGACTTGCTAGTTCTTCAAATGGTTTACTCATAAGTTACTGGTAATTATACGTCAAAAACAGTCCGGCCTGATTTTGACCCGAGTTGATTAGATTATAGGTAGACCACGCGTTAAAATCGAGCCAACCATGGTCGGCTCCAAAATGATGTTGTTTTTGTTGCCGTTTTAGAAGTTTGTTCCAACAAATAAAAATAACAAGTCAAGTTGGCCCGACTCATCCATGACCTATTAGGCCATAGCTCGGGCCACAGGCCGGTCAACCAATGATCGAGCCAGGCCACACCGACCCATCCTGAACTACAATTCAGGTCATGTCAGAGACAACTCAGACCCAACCCAGCTTATTGACAAGCTTAGCAATTTATTTAAAAGAGCAACCAATGTATTATTCTGATATTAAAAATAAGATAATTAATTTTAAAGTACTCAAAATTTTAGAATTTTTTAATCTAGTATATAAGATTTTAAAATTTTTAATTGAGTCATCAAGCTTTTTAAAATTTAACAATTTAATTCAAAACGTTAATTTTGTTAATAATTTATTGATTTAACATCTGAAATTTTTTATTTTCATCATATAATTTACTCATAATACGTAACTTACGGATTATGATATTTACCTTATAGTTTATTCAATGGGTCCGCGGGTGGAATCTATCGATATTAAAAATAATAAGATAATCAATTCTAAAATGTTCAACTTTTAAGGATTTTTTTAATATAGTATTCAAGCTGTTAAAATTTTTAATTGAGTGATTAACTTTTTAAAACCTGAACAATTCAGCTCAAAACGTTTATTATGCTAATAATTTATTAATTTGGCTAATAATATATTCCTTGTTCATAATATATAGGTGTCCACCTGAAAAATTCTCTCCTCTAATCTAACATGACTAGAAATGTCAAAATTGGCCCGACCCACAACCCCGTCGTTACTTCCAAAATGATGTCAAAATTGACCCGGCCTATAACCCAATCGTTACTTCCAAATTGACGTCGTTTTGGAAGTTTTTTATTAAAAAATAAATGGTAGGCCGTCAAGCCATAATCCGGGCCACGGGCTAACCATTGACATCCCTAATCATGACCACTATTTTTCCAAGTGGCCATTTATATATTATGAATAACAAAAATTTCGTTAATCAGATCAATAAATTCATTAACGGGATTAACATTTTGAGCTTAACTATAAAAATTTAAAAAGATTGGTAACTCAATTGAAAATTTTAAAAACTTAAAACTTGAAAAATTCTAAAAGATTGGAGAATTTAGAATTGGATACCCAAAATAAAACTGTCACCACAATAAATGGTGAAACTTTGATGTAATAAACTGGATTGAGACAATGAATCTTTCATAACCTAATAAATAGCAAGCCTGTTCATCAAGAAACAGCAACTATCCCAGAATACCAAATTTGCTTATTATTCCAGAAAGCAAAGGACTTGAATGATGCCATAACAAATTTGAATCAAAGGCATTAATGAAGAAATCTTGGAAATTTGAATGACTTTATAATTGACTGCATACAAACCTGTACATATCAAGTTTCTTGGTTTATTCACGTGCAACTATGGCTCATCAGGGTATGTAATACATAGGATTCGGAAACTTGAATGACCGGATCGACAACGAGGCGCCTAATAAATCGCTCCACTGATCTCCGGCGTTACCCAGAATCCTGTATCCTTCTGTCACCATGTCAGTCCTCTTCTCTGACTTGTATATAGTTGCTAGTTTACCATGATCATCTGAAGCTCTGTACAAATGCAAGACAATGACGATAAGCAATCATCTCTAACACCAAATTATTGCAAATGAACACATAACAAGAGGAGTGTGTGCTTCTCTTTGATGTCAGCTTTAAATTTTATCATAATCAAGGGTAACATGAAAAGAGCAAAGAATCATAAAAGTAACCAGAAAGATAGCCGATTCGTTTAGTGATAATGTTTTCATCAAAATTGTCAAAGTTCCTCATTCTTTACCATTCTTCATAATCATTCAATTCATATAACAATCGTCAGAATGTAGTCCAGAAAAACAAGTAAACACAGAGGTAGAGGTCAAATGGAAAGTTTAACTGCAATGAAACTTGCACAGGGGAACACTAATCATTGAGCTGCCTCTCATCAGAGGAAGAGCGATTTGCCAGGATTTTCAACTTCAGCAGTAACTTGATTATTATTCGCCAAGAAACGGGGAGAAAAACTAACAATCCTGAGAATTAGGTAAAACTAACAATCCTCAGAATTAGGTCCTCTATTCTTAGATTTGCAGCTGTCCTCTCAGAACAATTCAGGACGTAAGTCTGCGAGAAGGAAAGGTAAGATATAAAGCAGCTAATATTAACTGATCTAATCCATTTCTACTACACAACACATATGTTATGAATGCTGGGGAGATAACTTTAGGAAGCATTTCAAATGAATGAACCTGAACAAGAGCTATATATTAGTTTGGAAAGCCTCGCAGATAACATTAATCATCCAATATTCACAGCCTCAGCAGACAAACATAATGCATAAATAGCAGATAAACTCTACTTGACATCACCAGAATGCTCTCACACTCACCTCAAAACGAGCTTGTCCCAGTTCGAAATCCCGGCATCAATTAAGTTCTTCTCAGTTACATTTCTTTGTTTCTCACTGCGTCCAGTCAGTAAGAAAACCTTGAATCCCAAACCCAGCACCACTTTGTAGAGCTTCAAACTAGGCTCTATAGCCGGTGCTGCAGCTTTCTCAACCCACTTGTCAAACTCAACCGGATCAAAAATCTCCAAACTGCAAAAAATTTAAAGATTACAAGCCCTAAATCAAGTCAATTCAAGCCAAACAAAATCTCCAACACCAATGATTTAATAACATAGTTTCTCAGAATCCTATGTTCTGTTTTAGAGTTCCAACCACAAATTTTAAACCCATCTTAATGCCTGAAAGTATGAGTCTGGTTTTCATATGATCAGACAAATTAAGCTTCATGTCTTAATTCTCAGGATCCTGTGACATAAAGTGATCCCAGAAATTCAATTCTCGCATACCTACGGAAGCAGACTAAAAAACCTCCACACGTGTCAGTTCCTACATTTTCTCAACAACCAAACAGAAAACTCAAAGTTAAAGACAAAAACTCATAGAACGCTTAATACATACCCATATCCATGCTCCGTATAATACGGCAGATTTGACAACAGAGTCTCATCAACATCAAAAATCCAAACATCCATCCCATCACCAACCAATTCAACACTCTTCGCATAAACCCCTGCTTCATTGGACACTCTCACGAGATCCAAACTATAACCCCTCCCGTTAACATAATCTCTCACATACTCGGCACACTCCATTGGGATTGTTTTCCAAGGATTCAAATTGTTAGCCTCCACTGCAACTCTCCAA
This sequence comes from Erythroxylum suave, assembly GCA_027563595.1. Taxonomy (NCBI): domain Eukaryota; kingdom Viridiplantae; phylum Streptophyta; class Magnoliopsida; order Malpighiales; family Erythroxylaceae; genus Erythroxylum; species Erythroxylum suave. Next base: position 31,379,717 of record JAOSBN010000007.1, read on the forward strand.
CTTGTACACTGTAATTGCAGCTCATTGTCCAATTCCTTCACTTGGGTCGGCTCCATTATGTTCTCTTGGTACTCGAGAATTAAGGGTCGTGGTAGAACATGAGAGTTGAGATGTTCATCACAGAAAGCCAACGCTAAGAATTGGAATGCAACGAAAAGTCTTAACCAAATCATAGATGATGTTACTGTACACAACGCAATCGAACAGAACTTAGAAATTCTAGCTTCTGGGTATATAAATATACAAAAATGGAGTTGGAATTAGCAAGCGAATCTAAACAAAATACCAACTTGAAAGAAAGAAAAAGCTGGGATTTTTTGTTTTCCTCTCCTTTTCTGGTATGCAACTTTTGGTTTTCTTGGAAAACGTAAAAAGGGAAAAGCTTTAGGATTGAAAGATTCTGTAAGAACACGAGACAAGAAAAAAGGTTGCGTGGTCGGTGACTATGTAATAACAGAAACCTCAAAAATGCAATGGCGTGGTAGTTAAGGGAGCTTGCATTGAATATTCCGTTTTCATGCTCAGGCGGAGAGTTCACGGGTTCGGGGTGAGAATGGGTCGGGCTTCGTTAGACCGCAGAAAACTGGTCAACAAGAAAATGGTCTGAGACAACACTAAGTCCTACCAGAGTTAGCCCAATGTTATTAAGCACATAAAGCTATATAGGATCCGTATAAAGATAGGGCTACCAATTTTGGCCCGATTCTGCTTAAACAGCTGATAAAGATAAAGTTGCTCGATCATAATGTCACAGGCCTAACTTTTTGTAAAAATACATAAGAAAGACTGCCCAACCAATGGGTTTATTGAACATATAGCTCAAAGTATTCAACACCAACCCTGGACTTCCAAGTAGGTTGCTAGTGACCATCAAGACGGTAACTTCTTCCTCGGAAAGCTACTCTGTCGCCCGAAGCAGTTTCTTGATGCTGCTGCTGCTGTTGTTGTTCTGTAGTGTTGTTAGTTCTGTTGCTACTCAGCCGATAGCTTCTTCCTTGGAAAGCCATTCCGGCAGACGGATCACGCCGCACCGGAGAGTTCATTTGCTTTCCCTCACCCCAGAATGATACCAATTTGTGCCTGAGAATTGCACATCAAGGACTATGCACAAGCATGTTCATCCAAATTTCCCAAAAAAAAATAAAATTATCATATCTCTCGGCTTCGAAACAGAAAATGGAAGGATACACCCAGACAGGAGTCTTTAACATGAGCTTTCCACCAGAAAGTGGATGGAGAACAGTGAGGAAGTAATATAGATGACCAGCAATCATTCCCAGAATATCAGGCTTTAATGGATTCCCAAATATCAGATCAAGAGCTAGCATTGCCCAAGGAAGATAGAATCCCTGCTTCAAACTAATTAACATGAAACTAAAGTAAAAAGAAGAGGTAAGTATCAAAAGTATCTACTTGCCTTCAATGAGACAAGACCATATATGCTGATTCGTGCATTGGGAAACTCTCGTCCCCAAATATAGATGATCATGAACACCAACGAAACTCCCATGAAAGGAGACCATAGTACCGGAACTGCAGACATAACCTGGAAAAGTGGAGATCAGGAAAATGGTTTTGTCTTAAAACTAGGTTTAGAACCAGTCCTATGTATTACAATCTTGTTGTGCAGGTAGAATGTAGGAATGGCTTACAAGAAGTGACAGTGCTCCAAAGAAGAACATCCACACAAAATCTGCAGTCCTCTTGTCGAAGGGACCTCTCTCCAGGGAGACACCATATTTTGCTCTTGAGCAAGGTTTACGATGGAAGAAGCCATCAAATCAAAACGTCAGACACTTTCTCAGAAGAACTTGACAGATTTCAGGAATAAATGTCTTTTACTTTTAATTCTATCATATACAATTTCATAAATGTTTTAGCAAGGCATCTGATAGAATCATTCATATATCCCTGCCACAATCTTATGCACACAAATATGATGTTTCTTTCTGATCTTAAAGCAAAAACAAGATCATCACAAGTTTAAACCAACTTTTTCTTACATAATTATAAGGCGAAACGCAAAAGGGAAGGAAAACGGACCAAGGAAGAAGAAGTTGGTGATAAGCCTCCAAACCTGCGTACAGTAACATCGTAAAAGTTCAAAGCTCCTGTCATCCATAAACATAAAAACTCGGATAACACAACATAATACCTGAAAACGTTTGATTACATCTTCATAAAAGAGTGCTAAAATCCAGGGACTGTAAAGACCAAGATAATATCCTGTCGTGGTCATCAGACAGGCAATTCCATAAAACTTGCTCACAGGTGGCAAGGAATTATAGTATCTGACAAACAGTTTTTAATGAGAAAAAATGAGTATCAATCATAATCTTCTTCAAGATACAGAAGCTGTTATAATCGTTAAGTAAACAGATACGAATATCAGAAAGTAATCATCTGTAACCGTTGGAAAGAGTAAGAGAGCCTACTCTGCTGGTGTAGACATGCTAGAAGCTTATGGGTCCTGTGACTTTTTGATGAGGAGATGTTGTTTTATGGAGAGTTATGCAACTTGCTGTTATCCTGCTTGCTTTGGATACTCCAAAGATGAGAGTTTGGGAGCCATAAACAAAGACAAGTCAAGGTCTTCGTCGGTTGACATAACCTGGGTCCTTGTTTGACTTCTGTGCCAAGCACTAACTCAGCGTTTACTCACTCAAAATTTCTTGTCCCGGGGCAAAACTAACGGAGATAGTTGTCTTTCGACGCGTTTGCTTGCTGAATTCACTCAAAATTTCTTATCCCAAGGGCAAAATCAACGGAGACAGGTCTCCTTCGATGCGTTTGCTTGCTGTACTCACTCAAAATTTCTTATCCCAAGGGCAAAACCAACAAAGACAGGTGTCCTTCGATGCGTTTACTTACTGTACTCACTCAAAATTTCTTATCGCAGGGGCAAAAACAAAACACACAAGAAAATGCCAAAAATATCATCCCTCAATTTACTCCGAAACTTAATTCACTCTCAAATTTTCGTCTCTCTCGCAGCGTCTCCTTCTTCCCTCTGTAACGTCTCTCAGTCAAATTCACTCTCAAATTTTCGTCTCTCTCTCGCAGCGCTCTTGCTTCCCTCTGGTTCGTCTCTCAATCAAAGGTAAGGCTTTTGATTGCATTTCGGGGTGGCTGTTTTCAGCTGCGTGAATAAAAGTTAACTGCAAACTGTTTGACAGATCATGGAGTGCGAGATAACCTAGTCTTCTTGATTTTTTCTTTTGAAGGATGGTTAAACTGGATGGGAAATCAATAAAAATGTGGAAGATAGACTATATGAAGAAACAGAATGTATAAGGGATTATCAGAGATTTTGAGACAGTTTTCTAGCTATAGTATACTTTGTAAGATTTATGAGCATTATGAGATAAACCATAGTATCATTTTAGTCTTCTGTGAATACTGAGAAGCGGTTTGGATTGGATTTCAGATACAAGAACCCTGACTGGATTATCATGGTTAGTCTATTGAACTGCCAATTAACGATGAAGAAAAGGATGGAAAATCAGCCTGATTTGACAAGTTCGGTTTGAGTATTTAGACTTATTCAAGCTTTAATTTAATAATTGTTTTATTTAAGTAATTATTACAGATTAAATTTTATATTAATTTTAAAATAATAAATTTAACCAGGTCTATACACGAATCATTCAGATAATCAAATCCAATTGTCCGACTTGAACTTAAAAATTTTTAGGCTGAAATTTGACTTTAAAAGGTTTTGAATTCAACTTGACCTATTACCAATGTTTTTTTAATTGAAATTATTAATTTTCTATTATTTTATATTTTAATTCGGCCATGTTATACTTAATTTTAAACATTAAAGAGTCCAAGATTTATAAAATTTAACCAAATTAATGTAGTTTACATTACCAAGTCAAAAACTTTTCTAAACCACTTTATTTAAAACAACTAATTTTGAAAGAAATACTTGATATACAACACAAAATTGATTTAATAAAAATTCATCTAAAAAAACTTACGAAATAGTTTAAGCAAAAAGCATATGATAAGGATAAATTTTAGCATCCTCTTAACATTCTATTATTTTTTCAAATATATTTTAACAATAAAATGCGAGCCTTAAAACAATTGATAAGGTTACTCTTTTATAACAGAAAATTCACGAGTTCGAGTCAAGGAAACAACTTTGTAAAACACAAAGAAAAAACTGCGTACAATTGATGACCCTCTTTCGACCCTTGCAAAACGAGAAGCTTTGTACACTGAGACAATACTTTATATTTTAGCAATATTAAATTTATTTTACTTCAAGTAGTAATAGCACAAAATTAACATGTCCAGCCTTTACATGCAGACTACTTAACACATGACCAAATGCATAGCTCAGTATCAAAATAACAGCTTCGTGCAAAAGTATTCAAGCTAAAACACCCAGTTCTTCCTTTGGCCTTTTCCTAATTATTCAAAACATTTCCTTAACCGATGATTAATTTAAGGTGCTTGAGCTCACGCATAAAAGAGACGCATGCATGCAAATGTAAATCATGCTAATGAACAAGTGGATGAATCATCAGCCTTTTGCCAAATACGGTAATTCAAAGGGGAATGTTGTAGCTTTACTTTTCTACTTCAGGGATTTACTGTGAAAACTTCTACATCTTCCACTTCAGGACTTCTCACAGAGTAGTGGAATGTCCATCCGTGGCAAGCACCGGCATGCATACCTTTTTTATTGATGGCAAAAATAGCTCCAACAAAGTCAGGAAATTTTCTCGCAATTCGCGCTATTGCATCTTTTGCAGCAACCTGAGGTTCCATTCCTAGTCTCATGCTTTCCACAACTTGGTAACTGGAAACATGTTCTTGCAGAGATTAGTTTCAGGAAGACTAATTAGCCAAATAATAGCAGTTGAAGGACCAGAAGGTAGGTTTAGAAGATCATGGCATGAAAGAAAAATAATGGAAATGTCTTATAACTCAGGATCAACTAGAACTCTTGTATGATTTACCGCTTGTAGCAATGCAACCAGATAAAAAAATGAAGTAGATGTTACTTCAACTAGGATTTTTATTCTTCATACTTGAAAATCGTAATGCTCAGTGCAATACCATGGCAGGAAGCGCATCATGATGTCACCATCGCCAGTTGCACCACAAGCCCCAACTTCATTGTCAGCATATGCTGAAGATCCTGGAATTGGTCCATCACCCACCCTGCAGGAAAACGAAGCAATGGATTTGTGGGATTTATAAAAGAATAACATTCAAAATTAGCTAATAAATGCACTGAAACTTTGAAGGAAGAGAACTCGTTATCCCTTTGATCTAAAAATATAAAATAACAGATCATCTGCTAATAATAATTAAAGTGAATCTGTCATTGTCTAATTGTCCCACATCGGTAACAAAAGAGGCTGATGTGGAGTTTATAGGCTTATGGGCTCTCCTACCCTTAAGCTAACTTTTGGGAATGGTTCCCCCATAAGACCTGTAACAATTGATAACAAAATAAGATGAAGTTGGCAGCTGATAAGCATCTCAGAGGTGTTGAGTTTTCAGTTGGTAAGGTGGTATGCTTGAAGCTACGTCCTCATTGTCAACAATCCTTAGCCAAGCGTCCAAATGAAAAACTTTCTCCAAGATTCTTTGTCCCTATTGGGTGGTACAACATATTAGGAAGGTTGCCTATAAACTCGCACTCCCGGATTCAGCAACAATACATCCTGTTTTCCACGTCTCACAAGCTAAAAAGGCATTCGGAAATACTTCACAAATGCAGCCTCTCCCTCCAACTTTGGCTGCTGATATGGACAGGTTGGTTGAACTGCAAGAAATTACGGATAAACATGAGACACTTGAGGGATTAGAAGCGTTGGTGTTATGGAAGGATCTCCCTCCTTTTGAAGCCACTTGGGAACCTCTGCTGCGAATACAAGAATTGTTTCCTAAATTCCACCTTGGGGACAGGGTGGGTGTTGAGGGGGGGAGTAATGGTAGGTTTGCTACTGCCAACAAGCCTCCAATTAAGTTTGTCTATGCAAGGAAGAAGTATCATGGCTACAAAAGGGCTGGCTCGAATTAATGGGTCCGTATGAGGTCAGGGAATGTTAGTAAAGTACGTGGGTCATGGTGGCAGGTTGTTGCACTGCTTTGTCTTATCTGCTGAGTTGTCTATTTTCTGTTGTTAGTAAGTCTGTTGTTAATAGAGGAGTGGCAAAGGTGTGAGGGTATTGGGAATCTTTTGTTATTTGAGGGGGTCTTAGGAGAGAAGGGAAACTCTCGAATGTTGCTGGTGTCATCTTTTATCTTCATTTCCTTTCATCATCCATAACAACACACTCTCCCTTTTCTCTATTCCCAATTTATTAATCTAATATCAACCAATAGTTCATACATTTATCAACTATCACATTTCAGAACCTATCAGAATCCAAGAGTTAATGGTTCAATTCCCACTTTCATCTTATGAAACAACTGATGCCACATATCGAACTTACCTGCCAGGGATCTTAAAAGTGGCTCCATTAGTCGATGTACCAACGGCTATGTGCCCCATCTACAAATGAAAACAAGTCTTTTAGATGTTCACATGCCTACATCAGTATATGTTTGACAAACTTCTTCCATCAACTTACTTTATCAATAACTGCCATTGATATAGTATCATGGTTGTCAAGACCAACATGAGACGTGCTGGGTTGAAACATTCTAATCTGGTTAAAATCTGAGTACACCCCTTCTGTGATATCCATGTTATTTTGCAGGTGATAGGGACCACAGTTATCTGCAGGGACAACATCTTTCCGGAAATTAGGTTGGCAGCGGTTCTCTTTCCATGTTGTCCACTTCTCTATAGATTCTGATGAACTAAGATTCATGGGTCCTGGGAGGCCCATCGAAATAGCAAAGGCCGATGCCTGCTCCCCAACAAGTAATGTATGCTTTGTACGCTGCATCACCAACTTTGCAGCTTTGATGCCGTCTTTCACGTATCTCATGGCAGCAACAGCTCCAACCTCCATTGTCACCTACGCACATCCTTGGCAAAAGAAATGATATATCTTCATGTCTCAACAAGAAAAGCAAGGTAAAGAAAAAACAATGAGTTTGATGAAATAAGCAAGGCATCATGGGTACCCCATTCATCACCATTGCATCAATTGTGGTTTCTCCACTCTCGTCAGGACTCCCACCCGGCCCAACTGTTCATTTCATATTAAGAAAAAGATTCAGAAAGAATGATGAGCTAATATAATTTGGAAGTGTAGAGTTAACTAAAGAGCAGTACACTGAACTCACATATGAAAATTCAAGTTCTTTTATCATGCAACTCTAAGTTCAACAAATCAAATAAGATCATTAATCTTAAAACTTTACTATTAACGGCACCTAGCCATGCTTTTACCTGAGCCTTAAGTTTGCCATACTCTGAGTCAGTTCTCCGGTGATGCATCAAGAACCAAACATTTAAGTTAAACAAAAAAGTCACTAGAAAAGAGTCTGATAGATGTAACTTCAGATTCGAATCAAGTACAAGTCCGTAGATACCAAATTCTCTGAGTAATTAGGCAGTATATATATAATCATGCATATTCTAAGACCATTACTATCATTTGCACTAAGACCATTAGGCAGTATGGAGAGTTTCATTTGCACTAAACAGTAAAGCGTTACATTAACATGACCCAGATGACAAACTCTGAATTGGAATCTGAAGAGAAGATGGGAGTTTTTGGGTCCTTTTTGGATAATATTCACTCTTTTCCTAAACCATCGATCAAAGGAACAAGAATCTAGAAGGATCCAAAACACCTAAAGCAACGATAACACTTAGGTTGAATCAACAGAAACTGCATTACCACACCTGTACCATCACATCTGAGTTCCTCGCAAGCCGAACAACCCTCAACAACAGCATCAACGGCATTGAGCCCACCATCAACAGCACTCCAAGCAGCTCTAACAGCTTCTTTAAATGGCCATGTGCTCACCACTATGGGGTACTTCCCTGAAATCCCGAGCTTTGATTCATGTGCATAACAAATTGGGTTTTCGATGTTCCCTACCACCTGATTATCCAAAAACAATTCAATACATTCGATTACTTCATTTGGCTTCATTTATTAACTTACAGTTCCGATCGGTGTTGGATGATTCTTACCAAAGTGAACAGAGAGAGAAGAGCAACCAGCGAGCTTCTGGTGGCCATTAACCATGGAGGGAGAGCTTTGCTCAATTATGATTTGGGTACTTTCGAAGTGAGTAACGCTAATGTCACCGACGATAAGAATCGGACTGAGTTAAACCAACCGCAAAAATTTGTAACTATTCAATTTTCATTCAGGTTTGATTTATTTTAACAATTTTTATGTTTAAATATTAATTAATTTATTAATTAGTTAGTTAATTTTTAAAATTAATAAATTTTTATATATTAAAATTAATTAATTAATTTTTATTTAATAATCTCTTTTTAAATTATATTTTAAATTCTTGTCCATCTCATTTAAATATATTTTAAATTATTTAATTTTATTAATCGATTTTATAACGATCTAATAGTAATTGAATCTTTTAAACCTTAAATTTATTGTTTTATCGATTTAACTTTCGATCTAAAATTTACAATATTGACCTTCACAATCTCATTAACGCCTCCTCTATTTGTTTACGTGGACTCCTTGTTAAGCGACCATTTCACCACAATAATTTAAACTGTT
>JAOSBN010000007.1:31388500-31409753 GCA_027563595.1 Erythroxylum suave
TCTCATTAACGCCTCCTCTATTTGTTTACGTGGACTCCTTGTTAAGCGACCATTTCACCACAATAATTTAAACTGTTGTGTGAGGTCAATTCAATTAGTTCTATATATTTTATAACACACCCCCTCAAGTGAAAGTTCTTTAGGCTTGAAACTTACACAAGCTTACTTTACCTTGTGCTTAATTTATTTAGAATGGTGGATGGTAGGATTCGAACTCAACACTACTTGGTCATTGAGACTCTGATACCATGTTAAGCGACCATTTCACCAAAATAGCTTAAGCTGTTGTGTGAGGCAACTCAATTGATTTTATATATTCTCTAACACTTCTCTTTTGTAAATTTTGATAGGTGAAAGAATAAAGTAGATCCTCAGTTTCAGTTATAGTATTTAAACCCTATTTTATTAAATCTCATTCACACATTTATGTAGAGGGTTATTTGGAAATCCTACAGTTATGTAAATTTTTAGTTAAAATATGGAGAGCTTTTATGGTTTTATAATTTTTTTAAAAATATTTTTATTATTTAAAATTTTAGAAAATAATTTTTATTAACTTTTTATTAAGTTATTCCAATTAGATTATATTATAATTCAATATAAATTTAAATAATTTTTCTCGTACAAATAAAATGTTTTTAAAATAATTTAATAGATTTTTTAGATTATTTAAAAGTTTTAGGTTAGTATCGGATTGAATTATGATATAATCGATACAAAATAATCATATAATTATTGACACTTAAATAAATAACTAATAGCAAAATAATTTTTAATATATAACATTAAAATAATATATAATATTTTTAAAGTAATCGAAAATGATAAAATATTTTTAAATTAGTATAATCACAAAAAATTAGCATTTTTAATCTTATTTTTACTAATTGTAATTTTATATTATAATTCAATATAAAATTAATTAATCTCTTTCGTATAACTAAAAATGCCTAAAAAAACTAATTTAGTTAATATTTTTTGAAGATTATATAATGATATATTACAAAATTATCATACAATTACTGAGATTTATGTAAACAATTAATCATAATAAATTTTATTAAATAATTTGATATAGACTTTAAAACATCTCCTTTAAAAATTTCTGTTATAGAATACTTTAATGTAATTTAAAACATTAAAAAATTAAATTAGTGTAATCATGAAAAGATTAACATTTTCTAAATCTTTTTTTTTAACAGTTTAGCATTACAAAAACTAAAATAAATAATATGATGTGAACTATTACATTTACTAAAGGAGTTTGTTTCTTTTGTCTGAATTTTCCCCAAACAAAAATAGCTTCTACAGAAAAGGCAAGTCAAGAAAATGATTCTGAACAATGACACAAGTAGTGATTCATGTAAGCAGCAGCAGGTCATATACTACATGTCTAATTGATCAGAGCCTTTCCCAGAAGCTAAAGAAGAAAAAAGAAAACTTCTTCTAAGACAAAGGAGTTTCCAGGTTCCTAATCACAGCAATTTACATGAGTCCAGGAATCAGATTTGAGTCTGTGTAAAGCTGATTCACTTCCAAATGGTCTCATTTGCATCTGTAAAGATTTGGTTGTGTTGCTCGACAAGGCACCAAACAAATTCGATAGCTCCTATGTCCTCCAGGGCACCAACTTCCAGGGAAATGGGAAAGGGAGCATCTACATCTTCACCCTCTTCTGCATCAACATAGAGAGTAGAAGAACCAGTTTACATGGGAAGGTTTAGACTGGAGATAACTAATTTGATCCACAGATACAATACAAGCCTAAGTCTGTTCATGTGCAGAAGATGTGCTCAGCAGAAATTCTTGTACCATACTCACCTGCAAGCATGTCCCATGAACTGTAAGCAGGTGATGGATTCATATTCTTCTTGGAATCATCTTTTGCACAGTGACTCCAATACTGACTATAAGATTCGGGTTTTTTCTCTTTTCGCCACATAATGACAGGGGCCATTTCCATGGCAAGACTGTAGGCATCCATCTGCATAATAGTGACAGAACCACAGAGAAGCGTGCGTATCAGATTTTGTACATGCTTTTGCAATTCGTGTCTTATTATAATGCTGAGATAAATACAAAGATAATACAACTTTGTGCAGATACATACCAGGGAATGGATAGGCAAAACAATATGGATGAACATGTAACACTTGAGCAAGTATATTAATGGTCAAGAAAAGTTCAATATAGCAAAAGCAGAGAACACAAATAAGAAAAAGAAATATGAAAATAGCAACCAACTGCAATTTATGCACTGCATTCAACCAGATTCAGAAATGGGAGGAACAGGTATCGACATATCAACCACTAGGCCACTAGGCCCAAGCAAAAGAAGAAGGGCAAGACATAGAAACATCAACTGTTTGCATACTTTGTTAAGAAGTGACTTCTCACTAACACGGAGCAGTAGTGCAGTGATGAACTCGAGAGTCATGTAGTTTACAGTAGGGAGTTTCTTCAGGGTGTTCCTCATAGCATTAATGCTAGAACGTGAACTTTTGATCTCATTATAAAGCTCAAATGTGGTTAGAGGTTCAGGAAGGCTTGCAAGGTAACATTTGATCAGTGCTGCCAGGTCGATTGTGCTTACACCTTCTGGTAATGATGCACCGGGATCTGAAAAGTAAAATATGACAGATGCCCAACAATTTAATAATTAGCAATGTTGAAAACACTGACATTCAATTTGGGCCAAAGGGTACAAAATATACCTTGGTTGTATAGAGAAACCAATTGCTGAATAACATTCTTATCTCCTTCAGCCTTAAACAAATTCACTGTGCTTAAACCTAACAATTTGAAACAACAAGCACTGATCCTTATCCGAAATGTTTGCAGTGCTAAATTACAAACAATATTTATCTGTCTCATATCATTTACCTGACAATACAATACAATCTGCACATCTCTCTAGAATATGAGGAACAGGCCTGCTTGATTTTTGTCGTTGCACGATGATCTCAATTGGAACTCCAAATACTGAGGATCACGAAGGAAACGAGAATATAAATATATATACACTTTCATAACATTACCGTAGGTTACCTTAATGTCTGCAGTTCTGGGTACCTCCATCTAGACCTAGATAACCAAAATCTATGTATTCAGCCTCTCTAAGCAATGTTAAACCTAACAAGCTAAATAATCATTTTAAGTAAGACTAGCATCTCATACAATGAACTTGATTTTCAGATACAAGCATTTTCCCAAACTAAAGAAGATGTGTATTAAATGAAAGTTACCATCAGTGCTCGCAACTCCCTGGAAATGAGAAAACAAAATAGAAAATCAGACCATGGAACCTTAAGTAAGATAAAAGAATAAGGGAACTGAAGTAAAAGGCCTGAAAATTCAATACCTTTTGCCATCTTTCGATGTCCGTCAATATTGTCTTACTCTTCTGAGCAGTTTTTTTCGCCACCTGCAGGAATTCACCAGTGTTCAGTTTTAATCCTTACAGTATGAGCTATAAGTCTGGACATTAGCATTCAATTTCACATGAAACTATAATATTATCAAATTTTTGTTTAACTTCCCCAAATAGGATCTGCATATTTGCATCTACCTTAAGCTTTATTTAGCTAAGTCAGACCAGTAATTTTGATAGCCTCTAAAAGACAGAGGTCAAATTACATAAGCCTAAACAGCAAATATTAGATATTGGAGAATCCACAACTTAACCAACAATGAAATGCCTCTCTCACACAGAAAACTAGGGAAGATGGCGGAAGCAGGTAATCTTTGAATTCCATAACCAACACAGTACTGGACATCTTCAACATTGTAGCTTAAATCTTTTTCTTGAACACATGAAATTCAATCCCTGAAAGTACTCAAATATATCAATGGATTCCTGTATTCGTATGCATTCTGTTCGATATTAGAATCGGTTACCGTATTTTAATTACTTGTACAGAAATAATTGAGTTTGAGTGGTCAAGAAAAGCTGACACTCAATTTGAGGTTTCTTCCTATATGGTATTGCTGATATTGACAATGACAAGTATTCTGTGCACTTGCAACTAAAGTCACCAGTATAACATCAATCCAATAAGTCTTCCTACCTACATAGGAAAACTTCGACCAATCCGTAACTACCCCATAATAACAAAGCTTGATTTTCAAGAAAAGTTACCTCTTCGACCTTTGTCTTCCCGACAACAACCTTGTCCTTTGTCCCTAAAATTCCCTTCCTAAATAACATACCAGTTGTAGCAGCAGCAGTTATAGCACGTTCCTGCAAAATGTGCTTGGTGGCTGGCTCCCGAAGAAGCGACCATCGGTTCTTGACTGCTGATCCAACTCGGTCTGCAACATCACTAACATTACCTTTTGCATCTTTTGCAACTTCACCCACAAATGTCCCAGCAGACTGTCCAGCTGCCCTGAGTTTAACCCCTGCATTAAAAACCACAATACCATTACAAAACCGACATTTGAAGAGAAGGGAAACTTAAGAAAACATCAAAATATACATCAATCAGAACCTGAGGAAGAGAAGAAACCAGTTGCCTTCTCCTGCCATTGAGATGATATGGCGGGACTCATTGTTCCAACGACTGTAAATCCCAAAACAAGTCCAAAAACTTCTTCTCTGGAGCAAACCCACAATCAAAACAAGTGTGAAAACCAAGTAAGTGAAATGCTCCTTAACATAAACAGCTGAATTATGAACCTAAAGGTGCTAGCTTTTAACAAGTACCGATGATCAATCAATCACCAATCAAGTGATCAAAGTTCAGACTTCCAATAATCATCAACTTTCACCACCATCACATATCAGCTCCTTATAATCAGTACTAACTAAACTATCCCAGAAATGAAAGGATGAACTTTTCATGAAACTTAGACTTCCAAGATCACAACAGATAAAAATTCACCGCCAAAAGAGTTACCTTCAAGCCGATAAAAAATTAAGAACAAAGAAAGAGAAACAGAATACGAAAAGCTGAACGAGCCATCACCACAAACCTTAAATTCCAGGAGACGAACTTAGTGTACTTTAATGCTCAAAGCAAGCAGAATGCCGATGCTGAGTCGAACCTCTCTCAGTTAACATGATTGCACGACTTTTTCTATGATTGGTCTGTTACCAAAGTAAGAACACCTACTAATGAGATGGGGCCGCGTGGACTAGGATCAGACAGAACTTGACGATACGACTCTGACGTTGATAGCTTTTAACCGTAAGGTATGTCTCTTTCAATTGTCAGACTCAGATTTTTTTATATCCCACGCTCAGTTTCCAGCGCGTGGATTTCTTGTCCCTTGTCTTAGTGGTGATTTGTTCCACTAAATGGTGCCAATTGGAACACGACAATTAAAACCTTAGCTTTGTTTTGTCGTATTCAATCTCAAAAAAATTACACATTTAAAATATTTTTGTAAATTAATGATTTAAATAAATATTTTTTAAATATGTATTAAATTTAAATATTCACAATAACTTCATGTTGCATAATTATTTAGGTATTCAAATTCAAATGATTTCAAAACACAACACTACTGCTAATAATAATTAAAAATTAAATAATTTCTTCAATTTAACTGTAAAAATATTAAATTTTTTTAATTTTATTAATAATTTTTATTATTAAAAATTAATCAACTATTTTTTATAAATTAATTAAATTTTATAAACCAGAATAAATTAATCTGATTTCATTATTCATAATAATAATCTCCTTTTTAAAATTATTTTAGATTTTTTATTCATAATTATTTTATAACAATTTCATAACTATTTAATAGCAATTAACTTTTAATATGTTTAAACTTCTTATTTTAACAATTTTATTTTCAACTAACTTTTTAAAACATTAATAAATAGTGTAAGGTTAATGAGTCGGCCCTCCCAACCTGCTCCTGACCCAGCCTAGCTTGTGATTCGATGGGTCAAGATAGGTTAGCCTGTAACTTAACCCGACCATAAGTTGACCGGCCCATGACTCAACAAGCAACAAGCTATCTGGGTTAACCCGACCCATCTTATATATATTTTTTAAAATATCAAAAATGACGTAATTTTTGAAGTAATGGTCGGGCTAACCACTTTTTACTAGTGGCCAACTAGTGGTCTGATCAACTCCGGCTATAATCGAGCCGAGTTAAAATTGACATCCTTGCCCCTGATCAAATGGCAAGGGTTAATTGTTTTTCAATTAATAACATTTTATATTCAAGTTATAATTACAAAGAAGTTAATAATTTTTTTTAAAATATGTTTAATTTGATTTGCATAATTATTTAGCCATTTAAACTTTTAAAAAAAACTGAAAAAACAATCATAAGAAACTCCTTCCAACCATTCAAATTCCAAGTCAAATACAACAATAAAAATAGCAATAACAATATCCAACAAAGTCAAATAAGTTTGATAATACACAGTTTTATGTTGAGAAATTATTTCTGAAAATTAAGTTAAATATAAGAATTTAATCTCTAATTTTATCAATAATCTCTCAAGTTATATATTAAGAATTATTTTTTATTTTAATAATTCAAAAGAAAATGTATAAAAATCTGAAATATATGTTAAATTTATAAATATTAATTTAAATATATTTGTTATCTGAGTCAAACTTCACTCTTCTCATCATCTTCTTGAACAATTCTCATCCAAAACGGGTGTTCTTTCCACACTCTATCTATCAGCTCAATCGGTATCCTTTTGGTCTCAGGTAACAACAAGTACACGAACAGAGTCATCAGTGCGACCCAACCTCCAAAGAAGAAGAATATCGCAGACTTGAAGTGGCAAAGCATTGTTAAAAAGGTTTGTGCGATGATGAAGGTGAAGAGGAAGTTCAGTGCAACGTTGATGCTTTGTCCAGCTGATCGAATCTCCAATGGGAAAATCTCACTAGGGATCAACCATCCCAATGCACCCCAAGACCAAGCAAAACCAGAAACATACACGCATATCAAGATCAGAACTGCATAAGCGTACCCATTGGACAAGACGCCATGATCACCTAGCTGAGCCGCCATAACAGCTCCGATGGCAACCTGTGAAACAAGCATCTGTATACCCCCGATCATGAACATCACTCTACGACCAAACTTGTCTACTGTCAACATCGACACGACTGTTCCAAGAAAGCCAACCACTCCAGCAGCCAGAGCAGCCATGATCAGTGACACAGTTTCGCTCAGACCGATAGTCCTGAACAAAACTGGAGCATAGAAGGAGATGACGTTGATTCCTGTGAGTTGCTGGAAAACTGGTATCGCTATTGCCATTACCAGCTGTGGCCTGTACTTTCTCCGGAGGATTTTCTTGAATGGGGACTCGGAAGTTTCGTCAGGTCTGCATGCTTTAACGAGATCATCAAGTTCTGCTTGGACGTCAGGTGTTCCTCTAATACGTTGTAACACAGCTTTGGCCTTCTGGTGGTCGTTGGTACGCTGAATCAGGCTGTTGGGTGTCTCCGGTAAGAAAAATGAACCTGTAGTTATAATTAAAGCTGGGACTGCGGCCATAGCTAAGGAGATTCGCCAACCCCACCCAGCTTTGATCTTTTGAGTGCCGAAGTTGATAAAGTTTGCTGTGATCACACCAGTGGTAACTAAGAGCTGAAAGCCGATGTTAATGGCTCCTCTGTATCTTGGTGGCGCCATTTCAGCGAGATAGAGAGGAGCTGACTGCAGAGTCAGGATTTAGAACAAACGAATCGGGTTTAAAGCATAATTTTTTTATAAATTATAAATTAATAAAAAACTGAATTTATGAAATAGGTATTATTTTAAATTTAAATTTCACTGATTAAAAAAATTTACAATCTATAATTTAAAATTTAATCACTATACCAAAAATGAATTTGTAAAATTGTTTTAAAATAAAATATATATATTCTCTTATTATAAAAAATTATATTTATAATATATATTATATAAATTGCCATAAAAATCAATGATAAAAAATCCAACCAATTCATTCGGTTCAACCTAAAAATATTGAATCATTCAATTTTCTAATTTTATTTTCAACTTTTAGATTCAGTTTACTTTAATAACTTTTATTGTTAAAAACTGATCAATTTCTTAATTAATTAGCCAATTTTTATTGATTAATAAGTTTTTATAAATTAAACCAATTAATTAATTTTTATTTAATAATTTTTAATTAAACCTTAAATTCTTCGATAGGTAAAAATAATTTCTTTCAATTATATTTCAAAATTTTTAATTTTGTTTACTTTTAGCCAATTTTATGACTGTTTAATACTGATCAAACATTTTAAACCTTAAACCTCTTGTTTAATCGATTTAGAGATTCAGTTTTAAAAATAATAAAAATCGTAAATTTAATTATATATGAATAATAAAATATTATATGAATATTAACTAATTTAAAAATTGACTATTATAAATTAAAATAATGATAACTTAATTATAGATGTCAAGTTTAAGTATCTTAAATTTTATTTTAAACTTTTTATGTAACTGATTTTTAAATTTTCAAATTAATTTTCAACCTCGATTCACAAAATAATTCTTAAAATTTAAACCTTTAGTTTTCAAGTTTAATGGTTTCAAAAAATTGAAGTAATCTAACTGAATGAGATTTCATTGTAATTAATGAAAAGGTTAAGGTTATAACACACCTGATTTGCAAAACCAACTCCAAAACCAAGCAAGAGGCGACCAAAGATCAGCATATATATGTTGGATGCTGTCCCGTTGAGTGCAGAACCAGACAGGAACGCAAAACCTGCTCCAAGAATCGTGGGTTTGCGGCCGAAGTTTCTGGTGATCGGTGAGGCAAGTAAGGAAGCGACAAGAGCCGCGAGATAGAGGGATGATGTGAAGGATGTCAGAAGCTGGCTGTCGAATTTGCAGTAGTTGCTAACGTTGGTGTCGTCCTTCATTTTCTTATACACCTCTGGAAAAAACTTCCTCAGAAACGGTTCCATTGAGGTCACACCACCTTAGCAATTTAGTTGAAAACATGTTAGTTTTCAGGTATTTCATGAATGATGTTTCATATAAGATATCAAATCAAGAAACTCAAGCTAGATCAAAGGTTCTATATTTTGCTTCTCAAGGAATCTAAATTACATATCTTCAGGCATGTTTTGCGCTTTAAAGACAGGGGGACAAACCTGAAATTCCAAGATCATAGCCAAAAAGAAGCCCTGCGGTGGTAGCTATCCCACATGATAGAATCAGCAAGTAAGTAACCCTGCCCTGATACGCTTCACCTCCACCGGGGGTTATGGCTACTCCTACCGCCATGGCATGAAATGATATATCTCCAAACTCCGAGACACAGAACGAGAGACGAAGACTAACTCAAAGGCTTGGAACCAGATGAAGGAGAACAAGAGGAACAGACTTTACCTGACTTGTAGAGATCACACTCACGTAACTACTACAAGTGATTAAATCAGAAATTTTTTATATATTATAAATTCCATATTATCTTCTTAATCTTATCTTTATTCTATCTTTAAATAAAAAATTATTACTTAAAATAATCTAAAGGCCAATCAAAAAGGTTAAAAAGAGTTCGAATAAGGCAGCTTTCAGCAACCGTTTGATCACAATAAGTTAAGTTATTGTGTGAGACCAATTTAATTAGTTTTATATATACACTAACATGCATTTCAAGTAAAAGTCTTTTGGGCTTGAAACTTGTACAAGCTAAATCTACCTTGTGCTGAATTAATTAGGTAGGTGATAGGATTTGAACTCACGACTACTTAATAAAAGAGGCTTTAATACTATATTAGAATTTTTAATACAAGCATAGTGTAGAGTATGCTAACAATAATTAGGCTTAAGTCTACCGTTATCAAAATGACTGGAACTAATCATTTGGATAATTGACTCTTACCACTTATAAATCCTTTAAAATTTTTATATTTAATTAATATAGAATATTCTGACACTCCAATTCAAGGATAACTGGGACTGAATATTAAGTTGTCACTTGAAATAAATGCAGTAGTAATCAGACCGAGCCTTTAGGATTAAAATTTAAAACAGACAATAAAGAAATTAATAATCTGGAACAAACCTATTCTGATACTATATTAGACAACCGTTTTATCATAATAGCGTAAGCTATTATGTAAAGCCAACTTAATTAAATTTATATTGAATAACGCAAACTAACCAAAATAACTAATTATAACCACTTTAGACTCAAGTACATATCTTGATATTAAACTCTACGCTCCGTACGTGTTAAAAATTCTAATAGTTAGCAGAAAGCCAGAAGCAGAATCACAAACTCGGTTTACAAACAGATACCTGAGTCGTGCGTGATCGAAACTCGCCTTTGATCTCAGGAGCAGAATCACCTCGGGCGAGGAACGGTTTTGTGGCGGTGACGGTGACGGTGGCGGGAAGGGGTGGTGTTGAAGCTGCCTTTCCAGTGAAGTGGGAGAGTTTCTGTTGAGTGTTATCTTCTGCTTTGAGACGGAACGACAAGTCGTGTTCTGATGGATGACTTATAGATAACCCCAGATGAGAAGCGAGGATCACTTGGGTTTTGGTTTTTAAAAATTTAAACGTACAAATGGATAAGATTTTTTTATATTATTTTTATTTTTTATATCATACTTTTATTCATATCACTTATATTATTTTTATTATTAATATATTTTATGTTATATTATATCAAATTTATAAAATAATTTGGTCTAATTTAATTATGTGATATATTAATCAAAACTAAATATTTTAATTAATTTTTGTTTCAACTTTATCTTTTAATTGATAAATTTTAATCTCATATCAAATTGATTTGGATTAGTTTTTTAAATCTATTATTGACTAAAATAATAAAATTATCAACCCAACTTTATTTTATTTTATATTCAGGTTTTATATCAGAATTAGTTACGGGTGACATTTGGGGCGTGCCTCTCTTCCTTGGTCAGACCTTAGTTGACCAAACTTTAGGCTTGATTTTTTTTAAAATCAAGCTTTGTGTTAGATTTGAGTTCGGTTGCCCAAATTTGATCCTATTCGAAGCCTGATTATTGGAAGAAAAAATGATATTATTTTTATAAAAAATAACTTTATTTTATATTTTAATTAAAAAATCAAAAAAATTTGTCTTAGGCCTGAGTCAGCCTCGGTCCTGACCTAATCTTGGGATTGCTGCTTTGGTAACTGCTGAAAACGTAAAAATAGGTGTTTAGCAAGTGCAGTTATAGTTGCTGAAAAAAGATAAAATGACTAAAAAACCTATTGATTTAATAAACTATTAATTATTGTATAAATAATTAAAAAATATTATTAGCCATATGTATTCAAAATTATAAATAATAAAATATTAAATTAAAATAAGAAAATATAAATAAAAAATTTAGAAAAATAAATATTTCAAAAAATAATTTATTAGTCATATAAATTCAAATTATAAATATTAAATTGTTAAATTAAAATAAGAAAATATAAATAAAATAAATTTATTAAATAAAATATTTTACTTTATTTAAATACTATTAACAAAAACTTCCTTTTATTAATTAAGTAAGGGTATAATGGATAATATTAAAATATCATGAGGTTATTATTGGAAAGTAAAATTTTCACCACATAAGTAGTTTCCTACCGCAGTTCCCTTTCTGCTTATTTATTTCTTCGGTGGCACCGCAGTTTTTCCTAACCTGCGGTTGTCAGCCGCAAATCCAAACATATGTCTGCGTTTGAAAACTCCGGTAGATAAGTACTTATCTCAACCGCACCACAGATCCAAACACAACCCTAGTCTATTACCATCCTTTAATCTAAATTTAGAGTTGGGCTCAAAATTTTAAAATAAAAAATAAGCCTAATTTAAATTAACAAATATTGGCATGAAAAATATATTTTTACCTTTTATTTTAGTTCCTCGATTCTATTAAACCTTATTTATATATTTACGTAAATTCACGTAAATATATAAATAATATTAAATAGAATATCACGTGAATCCTATACTACAGTCACCGTCGCAACCCACCCTCCAAAGAAGAAAAAGAGCTCTGACTTGAAGTGGCAAAGCATGGCCAAGAAAGTCTGTGCAACGATGAAAGTGAACAGAAAACTCACAGCCACCACTGTACTCAGTCCACCAGATCGTATCTTTAGAGGAAATATCTCACTCGGAACTGGCCAACCTGGAGGAACCCATGACCATCCAAATCCTGTAACGTATACACATAACAGAATCAGAACCGAGTAAGCACACCTTTTCCTATACCTCCATGATCGCCGAGTTGAGCCGCCATTATTGAGCCGATCATGATGATACGAACATTTGCAGACCTACGATCATGGAGACTGTTCTTCTGCCAACCTTGTCAACCATGAACATTGATACCAGTGTAGAGGAAGCACCAACGACACCTGACACAACCAAGGACATAAGGGACGGACTTTCCTTCAAACCTATTGTTCTGAAAGGTTCTGGAGCGTAGAATGCTGTGACATTGATTCCTGTCACTTCCTGAAAAATGGTATCGCTATTGCCATTATTAACTGAGGCCTGTACTTTCGTTGTATGATTTTCTTGAATGGGTTTTCGATGGTTCTCGAGATGGAGCTTGCTGTAATAAGATCGTCGAGTTCTTGTTGAAAATCTTCTGTGCCTCTCACGCGTTGTAACAGATGTTTGGCCTTTTCGTTGTCGTTGGTTCATTGTAAGCTGTTGGGTGTCTGGTAAGAAAAGTGCATCAATTGTGAGGATTGAGGCAGGAAGAGCGGCCATGGCTAAGGAAACTCGCCAACCCCTGTTGGTTTAACAGGAGAAGACGCACTACACAGTGAAGAAGACAGCAACGAAAAACAAGAAACAGAGAACAAGAGTTTGCAGAGGTAATATACTGCTTTATTGATTTGGAGAAGACGCACTGCACAGTGAAGAAGACAGCAACGAAAAACAAGAAACAGGGAACAAGAGTTTGTGGAAGGAATATACTGCTTTATTGATTTTCTTGTGCGTCAAAATAAAATAGAAATAAATCACATTTATTTGCTAAAAATCAGGAAACTAAACTAACGGACTGATATCACAATTCCTGTTTTTCCGCTAAGTCAGTTGTAGCTTCCTATTCTTCCGCTGAAATCCGTTGGACCAGAGTTTGAATCAGTCTTCCAACACTCCTCCTTGATTCAAAGTCGCACACTCCAAGTAAGCTCCTCTCTTACCAGCTAATGCCTTAGTGAAGATATTTGACAATTGACTTTCAATGTTGCAAAACCTTAAAATGATTTCTCTTTTAGCCACTAACTCTCGAATAAAATGATGTCTCAGCTCTATATGCTTTGTTCTTCCTTGAAATGCTGGATTCTTTGCCATGATAATAGTTGATTTATTATCACAATAGAGCTTAGTTCCCTCCTGCTGCTTCTGTTGAGCATCTTCTAGTATTCTTCTAAGCCAAATACATTGGCAAGTTGCTGCACTGGTTGCAATGTATTCAGCCTTTGCTGTTGACAGTGCAACAGTGGCTTGTTTCTTGGACATCCATGTGATAACTCTTGTCCCTACAGTGCAACAGTGGCTTGTTTATTGGACATCCGTGTGATTACTCTTGTCCCTAAGCCAAAAACATTTTCAGAAGTGCTTTTTCGATCATCTAGAGAATTTGCCCAATCGCTATCAGTGGAGCCAACTAACTTGAAATGATCTGAATTAGTGTACCAGATTCCATAATTTAATGTACTAGCAATATACCTCATAATTCTCTTAGCTGCACCATAATGCTTCATTGAAGGATTACCCATGTACCTTGACACAACACCGACTGAAAATGAGATGTCTGGCCTTGTTTATGTTAGATATATCACACCACCTACCAAACTTCTATACTGATTTGGTTTTGCTCTTGGGACCCCATCATCTGCTTGCAACGTTTGATTGATATTCATGGAAATAACTTTCTTCTTGCAATCTGACATGTTAAACCTTTTCAACAAATCTGTAGCATATTTCTTTTGGGACACAAAAATTCTAGCTTCATCTTGCACAATTTCTAATCCCAAATAATAATGCAATAAGCCGAAATCTGTCATTTCAAACTTGCTTGGCATATTGGCTTTAAATTCTTCTAACAGTGACTTACTTGAGCCCATATAGATTATGTTATCAACATAAAAATAGACTATAATAAAATTAGATGTACCTTGCCTTTTAGAGTGTAGGCTTATTCTCACTTCTGAAAAATTTGTTCTGCTGGAAATAAGTATCAATCTTGCTGTACCATGCCTGAGGGGCTTGTTTTAAGCCATAAAGTGCTTTCTTCAGCCTGTAGACTTTCTCCTCTTCTCCCTTAATCACAATCCTTCTGGTTGTTCTACATAAATATCTCCTTCCAACTCTCCATTCAAAAATGTTGATTTGACATCAAACTAATATACTTTCCATTTGAGTTGAGGTGCTACTGCTAGAAGTAATCTCACAGTCTCAAATCGTGCCACCTTCATAGTCTATTCCTTGTTGTTGAGAGTATCCTTTTACCATTAGCTGTGCTTTATGCTTTTGAATACTCCCGTCTGCATTGAACTTTGTCTTGAAAATCCATTTCAAGCCTATGACATTTTTTCTTTTGGCAAATCAGTTAACTCCCATGTGGCATTCTTTTCTATAGCTGTGAGTTCTTCTTTCATAGCTTTTTGTCATAGTTCTTTTTCTGTTGCTTCATCATATGTTATGGGGTCTGGGGCCATCAATGCAAACTCGACATTTGTATAAATCTCTCTCAATGATCTAAATTTTTTGGGCGGTGTCTCGTCTAAGGATTCACTTGCTGAACTTGAGCCCCTTCTTGATGGTGTTGTTGCTGGACTATTGTCAGTTGAAGTGACTGGAGTAGGCATATTAACTGAGGTAGGATCTGTTTCCTCAATTAATGGCGTCCGAAGTGGATTTTTGTTGCTGTCTGAGTTGTTCTCATTCCAATTCCAGCCTGCATCTTCATTAAATAACACATTTCTACTAACAATTATCTTTCCATCAACAGGATCATACATTTTATATGCCTTAGACTCAATAAAATAGCAATAAAAATACATTTTTGTGACTTACCATCAAGCTTATGACGACTTTGAGAATTTACAAAAACATAAGCAATACAGCCAAATATTCTTAAATGGCTTACAGTAGGTTTTCTCCCTTTCCATGCTTCATAAGGAGTGCAATCTTGCATTGCTTTTATTGGGGAGATATTCAGCAAGGACACCATCGTTGCTACAGCTTCTGCCCAAAAGGTATTTGGCAATCCTTTCCCTTTCAGCAAGCACCTTGTCATTTCTACCACTGTTTTATTTTTGCGTTCTGCTACACTGTTCTGTTCTGGTGTGTAAGGAGCTATAAGCTCATGCCTTATACCGTTTTCTTCACAAAAGCGGTTGAAATCTGATGAGATAAACTCTCCACCTCTATCTGTTCGAAGTACTTTAATACTCGCATCACTTTGCTTCTGCATCATTGCTTTAAATTTCCTGAAAATCTCAAATCTTTCTGATTTTGATTTTAAGAAATATACCCAACACATCCTGCTGAAATCATCAATAAAGAGGATAAAATAATAACTGCCACCTAAGGATTTACTGCTCATAGGGAACACACAAATCTGAATGAACAAGTTCTAGACATTTTGTTGCTCGCCATGCCTTTCCAATAGGAAATGGCTTCCTTGATTGCTTACTATAAACACAATTTTCACAGATGTCAACTTCAGAAATTTTTGGTAGGCCATAAACCATACCTCTCTTCTCCAACAGCTGCAGCCCATTGATGTTTAGGTGTCCATAGCGCAAGTGCCACACCTTAGAGACATCTTTCTCACTAGCCACAAGAGCGTACTCTTGCATGGCTTTGCCATCAAATGGGAACATTCTATTTTTGGCCAATGGTATCCTTGTAACCGCCTGATTAGTTGCCTTATGAGTTATGACACATTCTCTATTATCAAATAGAACAAAATATCCATTCTCCATTATCTGTCCCACGCTTAACAGGTTATATGCTAAATTATTAACAAGCTGAACATTCTCCAAGAGTTTAGTTTTACCTGGAGCAATGTTAATTGCTACTGTTCCTTTTCCTTCAACTCTCATCTCCTTGTCATCACCAAACCAGATTGTCTTCTTTTGCGTTTCATCTAGTTCATTAAAGAAGGATTTCTTCACTGTCATGTGATTTGAGCAGCCATTGTCGACAAACCAGATTTCACCTTCTGCAGTTGGTTGATCAATATATGCCATGAACAGTTTTCTTTCACCATTAATTTCTTCTGCAAAGTTTGCTTGCTTGTCTTTGAACTAGCACTCAGCTTTCATGTGCCCATATTTCTTGCAATTATGGCACTGAATATTACTTTTATCTATGTAACCAGATCTGCCTCCACCTTTGCCACGGTTGGACTTTTTTCCTCTAAATCCTCTTTTGCCTCTTCCTCTACCAGAATGTTTTTCAGTTTCTCCCTTTGCCTGAAATGCTTTCTTTTCAATCTTCTCTTCTTTTCTGTTGATTCTAGCTTCAAGAGATTGTAAAGAACCCATCAACTCATCAAATGTATAAGCTGATATATCCTTAGATTCTTCAATAGCTACAACTACATGATTAAATTTAGGAGGTAAGCTTCTCAATACATGTGTTACCACTATTTTTTCTGAAACCTCTTCTCCAAACAATCTGGTTTACAATTGCTGCTATCTTTGTCATAAACTTCTGCACTTCTTCTTCATTCTTCATGCGTAGATTCTGAAATTCACGATGTAGAGTCTACAACTTCACTCTAATCATTGTAGACGAGTCATGAAACACAGTTTGTAGAGTTGTTCATGCTTCCTTTGCCGTTGAAGCAGCTGCGATTTCAGAAAAGATGGATTCATCCACTGCTTGCTAAATAAAAAACAATGCCTTTGAGTCTTTCTTCTTATTCTCTCTCACTCTGGCCTCCTCTTCATTTTCATCGTACCCATTTTCAACTAAGTCCCATAGCTCTTGAGACTTAAACAGAGTTCTCATGCTCCAGAATTCATAATTTTCACCTTTGAAAATAGGTATGGAGGGTTGAGAAATGCTCACTGCTCTGTTGTTGTTGCCTGCCATCACTCCTAGCTCTGACTGCACAAAGCTCTGATACTAATCTGTTGGTTTAACAGGAGAAGACGCACTACACAGTGAAGAAGACAGCAACGAAAAACAAGAAACAGAGAACAAGAGTTTGCAGAGGTAATATACTGCTTTATTGATTTTCTGATGTGTCAATACAAAAGCAAATACCTACTGAATTTATAGACTTCTAATGCAACAATAAAGCAGAAAATAAAATAGAAATAAATCACATTTATTTGCTAAAAATCAGGAAACTAACAGATTGATATCACAATCCCTGTTTTTCCGCTAACTCAATTGTAACTTCCTATTCTTCTGCAGAAATCTGTTGGACCAGAGTTTGAATTAGTCTTCCAATAACCCCAGCCTTCTTTGATCTTCTCAGTGCCGTAGTTCATAAGATTTGCACACAGTGCACCCATTCCAATGCAGAATTGGACAAAAGAAATATAGTTCTTAAACAGTCTAACAGAAAACAAGAACAATAAACTTTCCCCTTCTTAATCTATGAGAAGCATAAACAATAGAATTGAATAATCACAAAAGAACACCACAATTTTAATGTGGAAAACTCCTTCAATTTGAAGGATAAAAATCACAAGACTTCTTCTAGCCTAAAAGGGAATCTCCACTATAAAATACATGTTTTTACAACAGATACAATCTAGCAACAACAAGTTCATAACCCAAACAACAAGGATGAGTTACAAGCCAAGTACAACAATTGATGAAGTAATAGCAAAAGTTTTGAACTTTCAAACTCAATCTCCACCATATAAATTAAAGATCATAGAGTTTAGAACAAGCTCACCAAATTTTAGCTAAATCTAAGAAGAGCAAACCGCTCAAACATCAAAAGAGAAGAAACATCTTTATGCAGAAAATCAGATGCAAAATACTAGCAGACAATCTCAATTCAATCAACAAACAAGTCACTTATAGACCTTAAAAAGGACCTCCACCATTCAAAATGCACAACTAGATGTCTACTCAATGTGGTTAAAATTTCAGCCACATGATCTAACGACTAGAAAATGATCTGCAGTAGACCTAAGAAGACTGGTCACAAGAAAAATGCCCAAAGATAGCAGTTGTTCACAGACCCTAAACCCCAACTTACAAACCTCCAAATTAAATGTTGATCATTCAAAATAAATAACAAAGAGACTCCAATAATCTTGCTAAAAATTAGCAAGATCGGACACCAAATGAGTGAAAGATCACTGATAGAAGATAGTAGATTTTAGATGAACCAAAAGTTTCAAATTTTTTTCTTCTTGACACACATCCTTCTCTCATGCTCTTTAAATGAAAGAACACACTCCTTTTACACCACATCCCTAAAGGGTTTAAAGGCTTGGGCTTGATACAAATAGGTCTCCTCCACATAGGAAGGGAAACCAAGCCCAACACGCTCCTCTATCTTGGTGGTGCCATTTTAGAGACGTAAAGTGGAACTGACAGCAGAATAAAAATCATTAAGAACACCTGCAACAAATTGGTAACTCTTTAAGTGATTTGTTCCAGTGGACTACCTGGTTTGCAAAACCAACTCTGATTCCAAGCAACACACGACCAAATATGATCATGTACACATTGATTGCATCACTCCCAAGGGTTGCACTGGTGAAGAAAGTAATGCCGCCTAGCAGGATTGAGAACTTGCGGCCAAATCTGTTGGTGATTGTCGATGCAAAGAAAGAAGTGACAAGACCAGCGACGTAGAGTGAAGATGTGAAGGTGGTAAGAAGTTAACTATCGAATTTGTAGGAGTTACTAATCTTCGTATTTTCTTTCATCTTTCAGTCAACTTCTGAGAAGAATTTCTTCAGAAATGGTTCCATCGAAGTCACACCATCTTCACTCTCAACAATTCAACTTCTGTAAGTAGAAACAAAAGCTTTCTGCTATTCCAAGCCAAGAAAGCAAGATTTAAGGAAGTTTCAAACCTGAAATTCCAATGTCAAACCAAAGACGACACCTCCCATGAGGGCCATCATGCAAGATAGAACAAGGAACATGGTCATCCCACCATTGTAGTGATCATCTCTTCCTGTTACGGCGAATCTATAACACGTAGCATAGATCTTATTATGTGCCCCGGATCGTTCATGAAGAAAATACGAAATACCTAATTTTGGTTTCATCTTAATTCCGAAGCAGTTTTCGTGGCCAAAACAAGTTCCAATCTCCTGAAACCTTTACAAAAAACATTCACCGACACGTGGTTAATGTCTTTCTACATTTTTTTCAATACGTAAGCTCTCTTAACGAGTCAGAGGATCTATATGCTTACGAATGATATGAACTATTATAGGAGAACTTAAGCTTTATATGTAGCTTCCATATCAGACTTCCCTATCACAAGCCTAATATGGATTCGGTCCACACTAATCGGAATCCATTTTCCTCTAGGACTCAAACCAATTGATTTAGATCACTTATTAGGCCACTTTATTATCCTTATCTATATCAAATTACGTAACTTAACTGATAAGTTATTGAAAAGCTGAAAAATACAATTAATAGTTATCCAACATAATCAGAAAGGACAAAATTGTCCAACATTCTCCCTGTTGGACAATCATTAATTGCAGTTTTTCACTCAAGTTTAAAAATAGTTTGAAAACTCAGTTAAGTCACGTTGTTGTATTGGTACCAAATTATAAATTAAAAGCATTTGATCCAAAGATAATGAAAGTCCAATATTCCATCTTGTACGGATTTCGATACCAAAACATATCAAACACATATATCATGTATGACACAGGTCTAATATAATCACGAATATCTAATACCTTACTAACATGAATGAGAAAATACATTGTAGCAAACTAGGAATGATACCTGTATCATCTAACACGTATCATCTTCATTTGTAGGTCTCGATTTCTCCAACTTTATATTAAACTGCATATGCTAAACTGTAATAGAGAAATCTTGTTTTTCTCTTAATAAATGTTAAACAACATTAGAGAAAACCTTGCTTTCTCTCACCATATGCTAAAAAACAATAGAGAAAACCTTTATAAGATTATGCCTTAAATTCTCCTATATCATATTAAATATATGGATATCCTTACTACACTGTATGTGTCTAAATGACATAAGCTTAAGATCAATCTTTATATATGTCCAATGGCCTTTAATGTAACACCCCGTATTAGGGGATAGAATATTGAGGAATTTCAATGCATTGTATGTTTTGCATATTTGAGTATTCACTTATATGTGCATATGTATTTTTGATACATGCAAATATTTGTTCATGCATTCATTGACATTTTTCCGTGTACAAGTGATATTTTTTTGTGTGATTAAAGTATGAATGTTGGATTAAATTGTGTTACAAAATTTATTTGGTAATAATAGTTGTTATTTCAGAATTTTGGTGAAACTATCTTGGATAATTAAATTGGTGTGTATTAAAATAAATTCTGCACTTTTGGAAACATTTAGGATATTTAGGAAAAATATTGAAAATTTAAGGTATTTTAGATTAAGAAAAATAAAGAAATTAAGAGATAAATTATGGAGTGACAAATGGACCTATTAATGTGTGACAATTGGACAAATTGATAAGTGACATGGTAGCCTACTTGGAAGACACATGTAACACATGCATTGGAGACATGTGTCAAGCCTTAAAAAGGGACACCTAGGCATTAGGAAAAATGGTTTATGCATTTGTGAACTTTCATTTTTCCTCCACCAAAGACTTCATCTCCTCCTTGCTCCTTCATCATCTAAGCACCTATTTTCTACATTCGTTAGTGTTTTTGGCTCATTCATCACCAAAAACACTTATAAACCTCGATTCAAATGCTTATTTCACTCTCCCTTCCTTTGCTGCATCCACCGAAAGTCTTATTTTGTTGGGTCCGTGTTTTGCGTACCGGGGCGAACTGGGCCCAGCATATCTCAAGTTTGCACGCGACCACCACCTTAATTGGTATTGTCCTCTTTGGTACTCGAACTCGAGACCTCAAGGTTTTGTTGCACTTACATGGATGCCTTTTACCATTGAGCTACCTCTTACCATTGAGCTAACCTCTTACCATTGAGCTACTTAGCTCAATGGTAAGAGGCGTGCATGTAAGTGCAACAAAATCTTGAGGTCTCGAGTTCGAGTACCAAAGAGGACAATACCAATTAAGGTTGTGGTCGCGTGCAAACTTGAGGTACGCT
>JAOSBN010000007.1:31409853-31435328 GCA_027563595.1 Erythroxylum suave
GCCCCGGTACGCAAAACACGGACCCAACATTAAAAGGCGCCTTTTAATGTTGGGTCCGTGTTTTGCGTACCGGGGCGAACTGGGCCCAACGTACCTCAAGTTTGCATGCGACCACAACTTAATCGGTATTGTCCTCTTTGGTACTCGAACTCGAGACCTCTAGGTTTTGTTGCACTTACATGCATGCCTCTTACCATTGAGCTGGTCTCGAGTTCGAGTACCAAAGAGGACAATACCAATTAAGGTTGTGGTTGTGTGCAAACTTGAGATACGCTGGGCCCAGTTCACCCCGGTACGCAAAACACGGACCCAACACATTTGCTCTCCTAAGTTCTGGAAATTTTGCTGAATAGAGAAGAGAGAGAAAGAAGCTTAGTCAAGTAAATTTATTCAGGTTTTAATGTTTATAACTGCATGCATGTGTAATTGGTATACATTTTCATGCTTGTGGATTTTTGCATGCATGAATGGTGTTGATGCAAGTGTGGTTGTTGAAGGAAGAAGTAGATTTGGAGATGTGTATAACTAGGTGAAAGTTTGAAGTGAGCTAGAGTTTTAGATATGCAGAATTTTACTGAACATGCGTCTGTCTTTCGGGTATAAATTGATCTCTAAATATCCAAATTGGACGAAGTTTGATTTAGAGTAAAATAGAGACATAGAGCGACATTTTTTATGAAGGAATCGAATTCAAATTATGTCCTTAAGAGTCTGGAAAATTGGCTTGAATTTGAAATTTGTGTTTTGTCAGAGTGTGAAAATAGTCTGTGGGTTTTTTATTATAATTTGAATGATACTAAACAAAATTGGATGAAATTAGCTTCATTAGAAACTTAAGACTTAAAGGAACAATTTTTCAGAAGAGTGTTTTACCTAAATTCTTCATATTCCTTGTCAAATTGACCACAAAAGATTGACCCAAGGTTTGTTTTGGGAAGAGCTGGAAGAAGTTGGAATAAAAGGTAGTGCACGATACTATTTGATAGTTTTGAACATCCTTCATTATTTTAGTTATAACTTCTTCTCCTAATATTCAATTGACATGAGAATTGAACCAATGGACTCTTAAGACATTAATCTTCATCTCCACCAAAAATTAGGAATTTCTGAAATGGATTGATTGAAGAATTTAAGTTGGATATATGACTGTATTGAAGTATGATAACTGGGATAGTTTTACTGAACATACTTCGGTATTCTGATTATATTTTGATTTTTAGTTTTCTAGATGGAGTGATTCTTATTTTTAATTAAATTAGAGTCATAAGGCTACAAATTTTATGAAGAGATTAAATTCTAATTCTACCTCGAAGAATTTCAGAATCTGATTTGAATTTGGAATAAGAATTATATTGAAGCTTAAGAATAGTCTGAGATCTTTTGAGTATAACTTTTAGTATACTAAACCAAATTGGATGAACTTGGTGTCATTGGAAACCTAATACAAAGACAAAAAACTTTCTAGAAGGAAGTATTACCTAATTACCTCACCTTCTTGATGAGAATAATTGAGCAAAGTGGATCCGAAGGTGGATTGTAAAATAAATATAGATTGAGGGATTGAGTATGATTTCACATGATCGATCATGTGATAAGATTTTGGATAAGAAACCCAGATTTTTGACATGAACATACATCATACATATTCAATATACATGAATGTGCATAATTGAATTCATAATTGTACACAATAATGATATGTGTTTGTATTAAATGTTTTAGAGGAACACATCGAGCGACCGATTCCAGATATTGTCATGACGTCATGGTAATAAGCAATAAAAGAGATTTAGTAAGTAATTTAGATGATAAATTTTGTGATAAACCTAAGATGGGCTCACCTTGATTTGTTTTGTTTATTATTGAATTGAATTAGATATTGGTGAATGTGTACTAAATTGTGCACTGATTCCAGACATGAAGGTCCAAGGTATTGATTGATGAATGTGATATTGAAGTGCTACTTGCATGTAAATATGATTGACTATTTGCTTTGCATGAAATGTCTGAAACGAATTTGTTTTGTTTTAAAACTGTTGAGTCTTAGTTATGGGTAAATAGGCATGCCTAGAAGGGTCTGCAACTACTTCTATGACACTTAAGTGTCTTCTGTTATTGACACTTCAGTGTCGTCTGATATTGACACTTAGGTGTCGAGACTTCGGTCTCTTCTGAAACACTTCGGTATTGAGACTTTGGTCTCTTATGTATAAGTCCCATTACCCGCTTCTGTAAATGGATTTAGGAGTCTTATGATTTTATACTATCATAGCAGTTTGATTTTGGCATAAGCTAAATTGTATTCTATTTTTGAAGGGTTTATACCCTCTTGTGATGAACAATTATGTTAATTATAAAACTCTGTTTTGTTCTGAATTTTTGTATCTGTTGTTGGCTTATAGTTTAGTTATTACTCACTAAACTATATGCTTAGCACGATGGATTTGCCACGTGTAGGTTTTGAAAGAGGGACGTAGGGACTGGGACAAGACAATCGCGATGGCCAAAGGAGTCTGATTTTTGTTTTGTTCATATGTATTTTAAGATTGTTTTTAGACTTGTATCTGATGTCTATAACTCATGAATTTTTATTTTGATGGGTTGTAATAACCTTAATTTAGGCTGCTTTCTCAAATTTTGATATGCGATGTATGTTTGTTGAGATTCTGGTAATGCATGTATAAAGTGTTTTGTATGTTTTGAAATGCTTCATGTTCAGTGTTTTCTGTATGTATGTGGTACTCGCAACATCCTCCCAAGGGGTATATATGGGTGTTACATTTAAAATGCTTAAGATCAACAGAAATATTTAGGCTTTCATATGTATTATGACTATTCACAAGAACAGTTATTACTGAGGATAAAAAGATGATCATTTATATTAATAAATAACCATACTGTCATAATACATTAAAATGTACAAGTATTTAAGGAGCAAATATAATGATTCCTAGCTGCTGTTGTCTAAGGACCTTAACACGCCCATACTAGATACATGTTTAACAAACATGAGTAGGCGAAGTCCTTTAGTCAGTGGATCAGCTAACATCTCCTCAGTCCTAATATGTTCCATTTCAACATCATCTTTCTGAACCAACTCCTTTATGGTTAAGTATTTGACCTCTAAATGCTTAGACCCTATGATATTTTTATTGTTGCTATTGAAAAATACTACAGTAAGATTATCACAATATAACCGAATGGGTCTAATTATCGAATCTATCACAGATAACTCAGAAATCAAGTTTTTAAGTCAAATCGCATGTGTAATAGCTCCATAACATGCAAAAACTATTCATTCATGGTCGAGGAAGTTACCATTGTCTGCTTGACACTTTTCTACGATACCGCACCATCTGCTAACATAAAAATATACCCTAAAGTGGATTTTCGATCATCCAGACACATAGCAAAATTTAAGTCTATATACCTTATGAGGTTTAAATCGTTGACTTTTTTGTATGTCAACGTATAATCTTTGGTACCCTTTAAGTATCTCAACATTCGTTTAACTACATTTTAATGGTCCATACCTGGGTTAGCTAAATATCAACCCCGTAATCCAATAGTAAATTTAATGTCCGGTCTAATGCATACCTGGGCATATATCAGGCTACCAAACACACTAGAGTATGGGACATTCCTCATAGCCTCTCTCTCAACTTCATTCTTTGAACACTATGCTAAAGATAATCTCTCGCCATGAGAGATAGGTGCTACAACAGGTTTACATTCAGTCATATTAAACCTTTGTAGCACTCGTTCAATGTATGCTTTTTGTGAGAGGCTCAATGAGTGTTGAGATCTGTTCCGGTGAATTTGTATACTAAGGAAAAAGATGCTTCACTTAAATCCTTCATGTCAAAGTGTTTGGCCAAAAGTTGCTTTACCTCTTGCAACATGGTCAAATCATTTGACGTGAGCAAGATATCACCTACATATAGTAATAGGAAGATAACTTTGCTCACCCTGACCTTATAGTATAACTGTCTTTCAACTTTGTTTTTCATAAAGCCGAATGAGCTTAAAACCTTATCAAAAACCTTATCAAACTTTAAGTACCATCGTCTGGAAGCTTGTTTCAAATTATCTATTGATTTAGTCAACTTATAAATTTTGTCAGTTGCATCATCATCCTGAAATCCTTCAGGTTGCTGCATATAGACCTCCTAATAAAGTTTACCGTTCAGGAAAGCAGTTTTAATGTCCATCTAATGTAGCTCCATGTCATAATGAGCTACTATTGCCATAATCACTCTAAATGTATCCTTCAAGGATACAGGAGAGAAGGTAACACTGAAGTCCACTTCTTCTCTCTAAGTGAATACTCTAACAACTAAACGTGTCTTAAACCACTCAACTTGACCCTATGTGTCCTTTTTGGTCTTAAATAGCCACCTGCAACCGATAGGCCTACAATGTTGAGGTAAATCAATAAGCTCTTATACCTTATTATGCCTCATAAATTGCATCTCATCCTTCATTGCTTCCCACCACAAGCCCGAATGGGGTCTAGAAATAACTTCTGTAAAAGTAATTGGATCTACAACATGTCCTATATCAGAGTTTTGCTCAACCAAATAGACTATATAATCTAATGAGATAACAAGTTACCTCTCTCTGGTGAATCTGCGTAACTGCATAGGTTCTTATACCTTAGAAACCTCTTCCCGAATAGGTATAGGTTCCTGTGCATGCATATATATGGTACTTGAACCTTCTTCCACCAGACTCGACTGTATGAAGGGTAGATACAAAATGATCGTAGTATCTGTCCTGCTATCTTGAAGGATGTGAAGATCCGCCCTCATCATGGATATCGTATTTCAGAAACTTAGCTTTTTGCGATTCGCTATTTTGGCCTCTCCTTCTCTATAGTAAAATATGTAGCCCTTAGAGTGGCCCAGATAACCTACCAAATTGTAACAAGTAGAACGAGGTTACAATTTACTCTTATAAGGATTATATAACCTTACCTCAGTATGGTAGCGCCACACACGAATGTGTGCAAGGCTTGGCTTCCACCCTTTTTAGAGTTCAAAAAGTGTCTTTGGTTCTGACTTACTTAGGACTCTATTCAATATATACAATGATATCTTGATGGCTCACCTTGAAGATATTCGAGTTGGTTAGCTCTGCTCTACATTGACCTGATTATGTCTTTTAGGATGCCATTGTACCTTTCAGCCTCACCATTTTGCTCAGGACTACCTGGCAAAGTGAACAGGACTACCTGGCAAAGTGAACTGAATCACTATTCCAAATTCTTAGCAAACAAACCCTTTTTTTCCTTTAACCCCATGTCTGCCATAGTATTCCCCTCCTCTGTCAAATCTGACTATCTTTATTGATTTCCCAATTGGTTATCAACTTTAGTCTTAAAGATCTTGAACTTACTAAGAACTTCAGAGTTTTCCTTAAGTAAGAAATCATAGTCATAACGGGAATAATCATCTGTAAATGTTAGAAAATATCTAGCATTGCATAATGCAATTGTATAGGGACCACTAAGGTCTGTATGTATGAGGTCCAATAAACCAAAAGTACGAGTTGACGCCTTTTTCTTTATCTTGGTCAACTTACCCCTACAACAATCCATACATATTTTTAGATCACTGAAGTGTAGAGTTGGGAAAATGTTATCCTTTATCAATCTCTCCACCCTCTCCCTAGAAATGTGGCCAATCCATTTATGTCACAACATGTAAAATGTTTCCCTTATGAAGGCTCTCTTTCGAGTAACAAGTTCAGCAACATAAGAAGAGACATACATTTCGTTAGGAGTAAGACAAATTCTATATAATCTATAGGATAAGAAGGCAATTCCGATATATCTTGTATTGATAGAAATATTTACAACTAAAGTATCAAATACAAAACGATAACCCTCTTTATCCAAAACTGATACAGAGATCAAGTTCTATCTAAAAGAAGGTATATGAAATGTGTCTCATAAAACTAATACAAACCCTGTATCAAGGTTCAAGCCTACATCTCCTACAAACAAAATATCCACCTCTTCATTGTTGCCGACCATCTGCTTCTCTTCTACTTTATTCAGCCTTCCCCTGTATGTGAACTCCTGCATTGTGGAAGCAACATGATTAGAAGCTACACTGTCTAACCACTAAGAACTTGATGTGGTTATAGCTACATTGGATTCATAAATTATATAGGTCGAGGAGTACCGAACAGTTCCCGCTTAACCTTCCACAGCTTGTACTTCGGACAATTGGCCTTTCTATGCCTCTTCTTCTTACAGAAGAAGCACCTAATACCCTTTATATCATGTGGGCCCTTAGCAATGTTGGATTGTCCAGTTTGAATCTGTGGTAAGGGTTTGGGTTTATTACCCTTACCCCAAGGCTGTTGGGGCTTAGCTTTCCCCTTGCCTTTAGCAGCTGCAAAGAGGATTGTATGAGGAGAACTCTTAATCTTCTCCTCAGCTGCAGAACACCAGGAAATCATGGCATTAATGTCCCAATTCTCTTCCTGAAAGATGTAGGAGGTAACAAACATCTCAAACTCTCAAGGGAGAGTATTTAGTGCCTAATACGCTATGAGTGTGTCAGAAATAGGTACATCTAGTGCCTTCAGCTTACTCTGAAGGTGAACCATCCTAATAATGTACTCTCTAACGACTCCTTCTCTAGTATACCTTATAGAGAACAACTCTTTATGTGCTCTGCTCCACATGAGAAGAGACCTTGTACCTCTGGGAAATGCTATCCATAAACTCCTTCGCTATGACTGTATATGATAATCCACTGGGCAGATGATCTGGGACCAACCTCTTGGTAAGCAAATAGTACATCCTATTTAGCCGCTCTCAGATTGCCATTGCTTCTTTTATCAGCTTATGAGTTGATATCAGTAAGTGGAGAGGGCTCTCGATATATATCACCAAGTTGAAGTCACCCATCTCTAGGGCAAACTCAACATCCTTCTTCCACTACTTGAAATTGAAGCTATTTAAGGTCTCAATCGTGACAACATTGTTGTATACAGAAAAAGAGATTGTAAAATAGAAAAGACAACGTAAAGATCGGTATAAATGCAGGATAACAACTATACTTGAAGCATTAAAGCAGTATTTATAAAGAGAATCAGATCGCACATGTTATGAAACACTTGCGGGCTGAATACATAATATATGAAATTAGACCTCTATATGAAAACGATCAGAGTATAAACTATCAACTCTTATGACATTACCACCTGTGGGTAAGTAGATCATTCAAGCAACTACTTTCTTCCATTTAATGCCTTTATGCACATCTCAAAATCTCATTTAAGGTCAACACCTGTGGGCAGAACAACTAAACATGAGATCAGAGACATCCCCTAACATGTAAGCGGTACAATCCAAATACTGTCTGGAAAGGCCACTGTGATGACTACAATCTTACTAGTACCCAAAAAGACCACGAACATAAAGGATACATCCTTATGTTATCCTCACTTTCTATATGGACATAATGTATGCCAAAATAAGCTATAAATGTAAAAACCAAATGCACAGTCAATTAATCACATACTAGTACTGAAAACATCATCTTTAAACTTTATTTGGGACTTTTATTTAAAAATTCTCAATGAGAGTGACTATCGTACTTTCCCGAATACTGAACCAACCACACAAGATATAAAACTTTAAGTCTCCCTTATGTAATTCAGAGCACAAAAATGCACTCAAAATCAGCTTAAAAATGCTTTAAAACCTTTTCCAGAATCCAACTACCAACATAATAAATTTAGAAAAATTGAAAAATCACTTTAAAATTTCCTTGACCCGGAAACTAACCCAAGAGGACCCAGGGCAACTTTATGGGAATTCTAATTTTTTTATAAAAATAGTGCTGACATTAGTAGCATAGTTCTGACATCATCATAACACTATGTGCTGACGTCAGCAGACATCATGCTTGGGTGTGGCAAGGGGAGCACGTGCTTAACACATGCCCCCATAAGCACACGAGCTTTCACTGTATGACGCATGTGTTGCACACATCGACATGTGTCCCAATCGTTGCTGTCCATATGTCAGGATAGATGGCGGGCGCATGCATTGTGTCTGTGGGAGAATAGGCCGCGTGAGGCACGTGTCGTCATCCCGTGGAGCCACATGGGAGGATGAGCATTACATGCGCCAACCAAGCCTCCTTATGGTGGTTACTGTAACATGGTCGACGGGGAGGGCAATTTCCAATGATCCTTGGACCCTTTTTTGGCACTTTTTGGACTTTTTAACCCGTTTTTCATAGCTAGCGTTATGTATACCACTCTTAAGTAATCATATACAAAAAAGACCAAAAAACGAAAAAAAATTGATGAAAACTGAAAAACTTTTGTTTCCGGCAACCCGATTACGTAACTGCTCTGATACCATGTGTAACACGTAGCATAGATCTTATTACGTGTCCCGGACATTCATGAAAGGGTTAAAAACAAAGAAAATGCAGAATACCTGATTTCGGTTCCATCTTGATTCTGAAGTAGTTTTTGTGGCCAAAACGAGCTCTAATCTCCAGGACTTTCACGGAAAACATTCATCGATTTGTGGTTAACGCCTTTCTACAATTTTTTCAATATGTAAATGCTCTTAACGGATCAGAGGATCTGTATGCTTGCGAATGATATGAGCAACTGCATGAGACCTTAACTTTTATATTTAACTTCCATATCAGGCTTCTCCATCACAAGCCTAATATGAGTCCGGTCTACACTAATCAGGATCTATTTTCCTCCTAAACTTCTACTCATTGATTTAGATCATTTATCGGGTCATTTATTTACTCTTATCTAAATCAAATTACATAACGTAATTGATAAGTTATTGAAAAGTTGAACAATACAATTAATAATTGTCCAACATAATAAGAAAGACAAAATTGTCCAACAGTATCCTCCTCTCATGATTGAATCAGCAAAAAAATCTATTAACTATGATTTTGATCAGAAAGATAGTTAAAGAACAGGTGTGTTCCAAGTTCGCAAGTATCAGTAAAGAAATGACTGAACCACCCAATCCCCGACTTGGAAGAGATAACATCTAATCTATATCATATCTTCTAGGTTTTTTTTTCATATAACAAAAACTCATCTCATAATTTGAAAGTTTCATCCTTTTTTTTTTGTATACGTAGGAAAATAAGACTAAAATACAGAAACTACTCAACCGTAGGACATACTCTGACGATACAAAGTCCCTTGCCTATCTAAAATTAGATAATATAGCGAATCCGCCGAAGGTTTTGGCAGAACATACAATCTTGGTTGTGCTCACATCGCAGCAGCAACCAAATTGTTGGTGCTTTGGTTCCCCTTCTTATAGATGTGTTGAAACTTTACCTCCTAATCACGGTCCAACATCACACGTATGTCCTGCACCAAAAAAGAATCCTCAATCAGTAGCTAATCGGAGGAGGAAAAGATATTGATGACCTCTAACGAATCTACTTCCAAGATAATTTGCCGATACTCACGATCCTATGCCAATTTGAGTTCCTCATTAGCCCCTCTTAATTCGACAACAACCGGTTCCCATGCTTCAAACTTGAAATAATTTTCATCCTTATCTTGTTTATAATTTTAACTTGAAATAGTTTAAATATCTTCATCGTTACATACTAATTGCATCATAATAACTTGTAAATTGATAATACCTTTGGATTGGTACACTTGGATCACCATTATCAGTTGCCCACCTTAAAATTTGCTAATGTCATCTTTTGGTTTGTGGGTCGTACCTTGCCCAGAAAATGAACCAAATGCATATGAATAAGACAAACAAAAAGCATAAATCAGTCAAATCATACTCCTAGATGGGTTTGTTAAGACCGAAGCTGCTGAGTCAGAGTTTACTGTCCTTGCCACTTCCACATCATTCTCGTCGAACGTCTACGAGTTTTCTAGGAAAATTGGGACAGAACCATTGTAACATCACTTGTCCGAAACTCAATCTATCATCAAGCCAAGAAAAGTTGTCTGTGAGAGCTTTTTCCGTAGTATCAGCTTCAACACCCAGTAACCAAATGGTCAAAGCTATTAGGGTTCACGAGCTTGGCGGTCCTGAGGTTTCTGTCTCTCTCCTTCTCTGATGGTGGTTTTTCATTTTTTGTTAATCATGTATTGTTCCCATGAGCTTCCTTGTAGTGGGTTCTTTAATTTCTTTCCTCTTATGTTGCTTGAAAGCTTTTGTTTATTCTTCTAATTAGGAAGTTCATAGATTTGTTTCGAGCAACCCTTCAATTCTATTTATTCAGTCTTTGTTTAGGCAAAGTTTGAAGCTTTCCCCATAGGATGATGATCTTTTGGTTATGATACGTTGTTATTCAAACTCAATATACAATCTCTCAGCTTGAGCTATCCAGTGAAGCGAAACCCATCTGACACTATTTGCTTTGATATGCCATAATTTTGGTTTTTGAAGTTTTGAGGTCCGTTCTCTCTTTGATTAGAGTGTTTGACAAGTTCTTTCTGGGTTTAGTGACTTTTGGAAGTCTTCTGTTCGTGAGATCTATAATTGCTCTGATTGTGCTTATACTGGTCTTGAAGCTGATATGGTCAATATCTCAAATTCACAATGATAGGTCTTGAAATGGGAGGACGTGGAGATAGCAGCACCAGGTGAGGGTGAGATACGTGTGAAGAACAAGGCTATTGGGCTTAACTTCATCGATGTGTATTACCGCAAAGGAGTTTACAAGACTTCTTCGATGCCGTTCACTCCAGGTGCTCTGTTTCCTTCAGTGCAATTCACTGATGTTAAGCTTCGTTGATGTGTATCTCTAAATAATATGAATTGCCATCTGCAGCAGAGGATGTACTTCAAGAGAGATTTTAGCTTAGTTATAGTGATGTTTGTGACTTGTTTAGGAGCACATAACGTGGATTTATGTGTATTTGCGGATACAGGATTAATTGCTGTCATGCTTTCTGGTGGTCTTAAGTTTAGTTCAATGCTTTAATAAAAGTATTATGTTAATCTTGTATTTGGAAAGTCTAGTCCAATGATTTCCTTGCTAATCATTTGGGAATGTTGCATTTCATAATAGTATAGAACATAAAACTAATTGAAGGTGCAATATCCTCCCAAATTTTTACTTGGTTGCTATCATGAAGACTTGAACTCCTCATTCAAATACATTTTTATGTTGTTGACTTGAAATGGACATTTGAATCTTGGAATGAAAGCACTGTCTCTATCTTTCGATGCATGGAAAGAGGAGAAAGAACTAAAAGAACTCGTTTAGGAATGATGTGGAAAGTTAGAACTTCCTTAAGATAATCTTTTGGGGCATATTTCACATTTCCATGAGCTTCATCTGTTTTTTCTACATAACAGATGAAGCTCATAGAAAGGCTTTCTTAAGATTTTGAAAATATCCTTGTTTCAGGTATGGAGGCCGCTGGAGAGGTGGTGGCTGCGGGCCCTGGAACTTCTAATATAAAAGTTGGTGACATTGTTGCTTATGCTGGTAACCCTATGGGTTCATATGCTGAGGAGCAGATCCTTCCTGCGGATAAAGTTGTGCCTGTGCCTCCCTCCATTGATCCTATTGTTGCAGCATCTGTCATCCTCAAAGGCATGACTGCTCAGGTTTTACTCCGCCGTTGCTTTAAGGTATGTTATAAGCAAGATCTTTTTACTCGTAGAATTGTGAAGCATGATAAGATGGTTAATAGCGTGTTCTAACGTTTAGTAGTAATAGGAACCCTGTTTAGTACTCGGCAATCACAACCAATCTAGTTTCTAAGAAGAAATAAGAATTCAATCAACTGCTCCTTGAGCTGTAAATTTCCCTTACAACAATTATATCACTGTTTCATCAACAACTACTAGAGAAAATAGCAAACATACGACTGAAAGTAAAACAAGGTATTTGGCTATTCGAGAGGCCAATTCTCTCCCCATGCAGCTAGGCTGCCCCACAAGTTATGACATCACTCCTTACCCCTACCCATGCAAAACTTTCCCTAAATACTTTCTAACCGTTTCTCCTTTTAGCTGACCAACTAGCTCCTGCCAAGTGTCCCCTCTGCTAACAGCCCCATATTATCTATATCAGCTATATTGAATCCCCTGTTTCCCTTCCTATGCTTACGAGTGTAGACCTTACTCATTAGAGGCCTATCAAGTAGTTGAAATTGTAACAGAAGGAGAAAGAAATGCTGTTGTATATTGATCATGTTCCTTGGCGTCGTTTCCCGTTGTTATGGCTTGGGCAATTTTAGCAGCACATAATAAGTTTCTTAGTTTGGATATGTTATTGCAGAGAAGAATATATGACTTAATACTCCTTGAACTTCAGGTTGAACCAGGGCACACTGTTCTCGTTCATGCAGCGGCTGGTGGGGTTGGTTCATTACTATGCCAGTGGGCAAATGCACTTGGTGCCACAGTCATTGGAACTGTCTCAACGAAGGAAAAGGCAGCTCAGGCCAAGGAAGATGGATGCCATCATGTCGTAATCTACAAAGAAGAGGATTTTGTTTCCTGTGTCAAGGAGATAACATCAGGCAATGGAGTCAATGTTGTCTATGATTCCGTCGGAAAAGACACCTTTCAGGTAATGTGTGCTCTGTTCTGTTGGGATGTTCTCCGATGGGCTAGTTAGTTTACTTTCCGATTTGGCAGCTATCTTATGATTGAAATTTCATGTTGATTACTTTCTGATTAGTGGACTTTTTTGTTTCAAGGTGCAATTTATGTCATCTTGAGTAAATCTGGTGATTCAAATAAATCGTATGCCAAACATTATCCTACTCTTGAACTTTGATTCATCTCTGAGTTGTTCTAACCTGTAAGAGCCATCTTTCTGGTTTAAACTACAATAGCTACTATAACTTGGCAGAGTAAAGCTTCGATATCAACAAGTCTCAAGAATTAAGCAGCTATTACATTGAATTGATTAGTTTGTAGAAAGCTTTCTGAAAGTTTTGCGAGCTATTTCTGTTGCTAATCAGAAGGTAACAATTTCAGGGATCCTTGGATTGCTTAAAACTTCGAGGCTACATGGTGTCTTTTGGGCAGTCATCAGGCCAGCCAGATCCAGTTCCATTGTCAGCACTTGCTGTGAAGTCGCTGTTCATCACAAGGCCTTCTCTGATGCTCTACACTACTACACGGGATGAGCTCCTAGAAACTGCCCAAGATGTTTTCGCTAACATTGCCTCGGGTGTCTTGAAGGTTCGGGTAAATCACAAATACCCTTTATCTCTGGCAGCACAGGCTCATGCAGATCTTGAAGGCCGAAAGACATCAGGGTCGGTTGTGTTGATACCATGACAGAGAACAAGCAGGAACAGTGATCACTCAGCTGTAATAAATCCCGTGTGAAATCTTTCTCGTTGGTCTGCACAGTTCAATAAAATCGGATATTATGTTGTCTGCAAAAGTTTGTACGTTACAGCTTCGTTGTTTCACCTGTTTTGCTGTCTTGAAAACCTATCACGCCCGTTCAAACTCATGACCAAACGTAGTTGTCGAAGAACTTCAATTTGTGTGTTAATAGATTGTATGTGATTTGAATGCGGAAGAGATACCATAGCTGTGAGTGTGAAGGAGCCATTTCTGATATGTTTCCTTTGAGATTGTGATTTAAACTGTGGAACGATGCCAGAGCTGCATTTTATCGAACACCTGGTAATCATCTTCAATAGGTTCATATTTCGATAAAAGGGTACGAGGGAAGGAACGTGATTTCTGTGCTCATAATCCTGTGTCAATTCTGTTTCAGGTGATCTCATTCACACATTTCTTCGAGTCTCACATATTTGTATGGATGAGATCGTCTGAAATAGGATTGACACAGAGTTATGGGCACAGAAGATTTGATCCCTTGAGGGATCGAGAGGGAATCAAGTCTGGTAAGTGAGTCTTCTACTCAATGGTCCTAACTCCTAAGAGCTCATTTCCATCAAACATGGAGTACGATTGGAGCAGGTTGGGCTAATGTATGGTCTGAGTTTGATTTGACATTTTTTATTGGTCCAAAGCCCGATCAGGTTAGATTCATTTAAATCGAATTTGAGTTCGATCTAATTTTAAATTATTCGAATTTTGATCAAATCGGTAAAAATTTGAGATATTAATTGAGTTTGGATTAAAAAGTTTTGTATGTGAAAAAATTTTAGGATCCTAATTGAGTTTGGATCATTTGACACTCAAGAAAAGTTATAAAATAACAATGATTAAAAAACTCAATTCATTCAATTGGTTCAATCGTAAAAATTTTGAACTGACTAATTGTTTTATTCATTTTTTAACTTTTCGATCTGATTTATTTTAATAACTATTGTTGATAAAAACTAATTAATTTATTAATTAATCAGTCAATTTTTGTAAATTAATAAGTTTTAATTTTATAAACTAAAATAAATCATAAACTAAAATAAATTGATTAATTTTTATTTAACATCTTATTTTATAATTAAATTTCAAATTGTTAGATAAGTAACAATTATTTCTTTCAATCATATTTTAATTTTATTCAATCTTTAGTCGATTTTATGACGATTTAATACCGATTGAACCTTTTAAACCTTAAATATCTTATTTTACCGGCTTAATTTTCGATTCAGTTTTTAAAAAATTACAAAATAACGTTTTAATATATATATTTGAGATTTTAAATGAGTTTGGAGAATATTGAAACTTTAAAAAAAAAGTTTAAATTCAATCTTAAAATAAAATTTTTTAGTTAGAGTATGAACAAAAATTTAATGAGTTTAGGTTGGATTCGTTAAGTTATATAGGTTTTAATTAAGTTATTAAAATGTATTTTTTATTTTTAAATCAAAAATAAGATAATTAAGATTTAACTATACATACAAAGAATTATTTCTAGAACGAACTTCAAGCCAATCGCCTCTCCATCTAAAATCTAATCCATAGTTAAATTTTACGCTTGGGCTTGTCCGGATTCTTAAGTTTTTTGTTGCTGGG
Source organism: Erythroxylum suave (assembly GCA_027563595.1). Lineage (NCBI taxonomy): Eukaryota > Viridiplantae > Streptophyta > Magnoliopsida > Malpighiales > Erythroxylaceae > Erythroxylum > Erythroxylum suave. The sequence continues at coordinate 31,424,804 of JAOSBN010000007.1, forward strand.
ATGGCAATGGGTGGCTCATTCACGTTCAAGCTTAGGCTGATTTGAGATCTAACTATTCTAAGTTAGACATGTTAAAAGTGGTCCGGTCAGTCTCGATTTTGGCTCGAGTTGACAGGGTCAAGGGTGGGCCACAGATCGATCATGGTTGGCCTGGCAAGGTTAGTTGTGACCTGACTGTTACTTTCAAAACGATGTCGTTTTGTCAAAAACGACGATGTTTCAAAAGTCTTTTCTAAAAAATAAAAATGGCGGGCCGAGTTGATCGACCCTAGCCACGGACTAACCCATTCAGGCCCATCGAGCCACAGGCCACCATGGCTCGGGATCAGGCTGGGTCTCGCCAGGGGCAGCTCGGGCCTTCCCGACCAAATGACATCACTATTCTAAACAAAACAATATTATTTTGCTTAAAAGAGTTAAGCCTCAAATAGATCTAACCAGGGTAACTCCAGCACGAACTTAATTAAAATAATGTTGATTTACATTTTTAATTTTTTTAAAAAATTAACGAAACTGACTCATCCCTAATTATTGTGAACTTAATTCAACGTTTGATTAAATAGAAAGAGCATATGCATATGCTGACAAAATTGTTTTTTTTTTAATTATTATTTTATAAAAAGTCTATCAACCATAATAAGCTTAAGAATGAACAAGTTGGTGAAATGGTAAGACTTAAGAAACCAACAAGCATGCTTTTTCTTAAATACAGCTCCATAAATGCTTTAACAATATGCTTATGGACTGCACTTGTACATACAGAGTAAGGTTCAAGCTTCTGACCCTCCTCCAAAGTTCAACCATACTAAAATCCTAATACTTTGTTTTGATTAATTACATATATTTTTAGATAAATAATAATATTATAAATTCAATACTAGAAATATATACATGAATTTAAATGCATAAATGAATATTTTTATATTTATGTTTTCTTTCGGTATTATTTCATTAATTTTATGTCTATTTAGTACTGAAATTATTCAATATTTTAAAAATTGGACCAAAAGTTAAACTAGTAAGATAAAATGTTTAAAGTTTAAAAGGTTCAATCGGTATTAGACCGTTATAAAACCTGCTAAAGATTGAATAAAATTAAAGAATTTGGGATATGATTGAAAGAGATTGTCATTAACTATAGAAAAATTTAAAGTTTAACTAAAATTATATTGTTAAATAAAAATTAATTGATATAGTTTAGTTTATATGAATTTACTAATTTATAAAAATTGATCGTTAATTAATAAATTGATCGATTTTTAACAACAAGAGTTATTAAAGTAAATCAAATTGAAAAGTTAAAAATCAAACTGAAAAAGTAGTCAATTAGAAGATTTTACAGTTGAACCGGTTGATTTTTATAATCATTGAAACTAATAAGTCTGATTTTAAGAATTTGACATAATCGCTGGTATGGTGATGCCTGCCCTGACTCAGGATACCTCCTTCATTCCTGCATTCTGCTGCTAATCAGCTTGCAGATTAACAAATACAAGTTTCCTTTGGTTGACCTTCTACACAAACAAACTAGAAGATGACTTCCACCTAAGAATAGCCAAGCTGTGTTGTTGACTTTCAGATTAAGTATGAACATGTTGATGAGTGACAGCCTGTGAAATTTTGTCGTGTAATGAAGTAAAACATAGCTTCAATGTTTATAGTTAAAGATGTTCCTTTGGACCTGAAAATCCAAACTGAACAAACTAACTCGCATCATTTTTGTCTGATCTTCAAAGCAATGACTGATTCTAAAACTTCCATAGACCTTCCTGTAATTGATGTCTCTCAGCCACTCCTCCTCAGCCCATCTGTACTTTCTACACTATCTTCAGCTTGCAGAGAATGGGGTTTCTTTCGTATAACCAATCATGGAGTTTGCAGAGATCTTTACGGGAAAATCTATGCTGTCTCTAATGATCTCTTTAAACTTCCTTTTACTACGAAGATAAAGGCTGGGCCATTTTCCTCAGCCAGGACTTACACTCCACGTTTCATAGCATCTCCTTTCTTTGAAAGCCTTCGTGTGTCTGGACCTGACTTCGCTGCCTCTGCACGGGTTTCAGCTGAAGTTCTTTTCGATCATCCAAATCCTCTATTCAAGTAATTGTTCTTGTTTCTTTTATTCAATACTAAGCATTCCAAGGATGGAGTGTTGATTACTCATAATTTCCCATCTCTAATTTGTGTTTTGACAGTCAAAGTTTGACAGAATATTGTAACAAGATGTCTGAACTCTCAGAAAGGATAGTGAAGGTAGTGTTATTGAGCTTAGGAGAAGAGTTTCCTAACAAGTTCTACGACCCAGACTTCAGTGACTGCCATGGATACCTAAGAATCATCAATTATTCAGCACCAGAGAACTTGGCAGGAGAAGAAACTGAAGGGCTTGGAATGCACACAGACATGAGCTGTGTAACTATAGTTTACCAAGATGACATTGGAGGGCTTCAAGTAAGGTCCAAGGAAGGTCTATGGATGGACATAAACCCATGTCCAGATTCTCTGGTAGTGAACATTGGAGACTTAATGCACGCTTGGAGCAATGCAAGGCTGAGATCATCAGAACATCGAGTTGTTCTGAGAAGGAATGTTAACAGATTCTCCTTGGCCTTTTTTTGGTGTTTTCAGGATGAGAAGGTGATTTCAGCTCCTGATGAAGTGGTTGGAGAAGGAAAAGTAGCAGTGTTCAAGCCATTTGTTTGTAAGGATTACTTGAAGTTCAGAGAGAGTGATGAGGAAGGCAGGTTTGATAAGGTTGGGTTCACTGTTAGAGATTTCGCAGGAAACTGAGGTCAAGAACTCTTTGACATGGAAGTTTCTTCCATAAGAGCTTTGTGTTTGAGTGAGGTTCATTGATATGTTAAGAATAAACTGTTTTATGTGTTTATGACTATGCAATTATGGGGTTTGGGGATTTCATTTCTTGTTTCCTTGTAAAGCTTATAAATTTGTTCATTGTCAATTAAAGATTTGTGTATATGATTACAGTGAGAAATCATGATAAAAGCAGCTTATTATCAAAGTAAAAGCAGTCTAACTTCTGAACTTGTGATCATGCTTGGCCACACAAAGCGTTCCTCTTCGTTATTTTTCCTAATTCTTACGGACGGCTATCTAAAAACTGCACGTATTTGAGGCCTCTCAAAAGCCTACAATGGTCAAATTACACCTCAGTTTAGCTGTTCTGTGTTAGAAAACAAAAAAAAGAAAACCAATGCTACCCACTTTATTAGGGATGATATTTGGGTCCAAACTCAGTTCGGTCCACTTGGACTGAATCCATAGTGATAAAACTATTAATTTTTTCTTTAAAAAATATTACCCTCTTTAGAAGTAAAAAATGTCTAGCCAGTACTGACTAATTTAGGCCTGAAAAGCTTCAAAGGCAATGTTGGAATTATGCTCATGACCAATCATTATGTAATAAATTTAACACTTTTGTTTTATGATTAGTAACTTTGTTTAATAAAATGACAAATGATTATATTATCATATTATGTTTATTGCTTTTATCCTAATATGATAAGTCCTAGATTAAATTTATACACTTGTCATTATAATGGAGATTATGATAATGAGAGTTAAGTCTTTAGGATTTAATCTAAAAGTATTCTTGATCCTAAGATCGTCAAATAAAGACTTTAACGATTTGTTAGATCAATATGTATGTAATAATATCTATTGAATGGATATTAGTAGATCTCATTTAATAAGTTACATATATAGATAATGCATATAGAGATATGATCATTGAACTGACCAAATTGAGAATTCTCAATGGTTAATATTACCTAAGAACTGTCAAATGAGATATTCTCATAAGGATTTAAATGTATATTTTTCTTTTGACCTGAGATCATCATAGTAATTAATAGGTCACTTATTATGTTTTGATGTCGGATACTTAGTCTGTAAAAATGTTAATTGAATGGTCATCGGATATTATTAAGTACTTATTTGATTAGTGGTGAGTCAAAATGGGATCTATCGACTCTAGGTAACGAGTTTAAGCTCTATGTTGTCATTAATCTTAATGGTTGTTTCAAGATCTTGGTCAGGGAGATTAAATGAGTGAGGAAAGTAGTTTCCTAAGGCATTCACCAATCATTAATGATCGACATATAACATAGTTGGTTATCAAATAGGATTTGATAGTTAAACCATACCTTAGGATAATTTGGAGTTGTATTGATAGAAGGTAATAATTCATTATGTTTAACCAGGTTCTGTCTTTGTAAGGATGTTACTTCACACTATCCAATCTTTGAGGAGTGCTGTTAGACGTCAATCTTGATTAGTAATTAATTGGATTAATTACTATCGGCTTAGTGATAAACTTATACAGTCACACTCTTATGAATGTAATATTTCCTATTTATGATTATTTAATTTATTATGAGATAATTTATTAAATAATCTATATGGAATATTATTATATTTTTTACTTGCATATAAAATATAATTAATATTGGAAACTCTCTTGTGCGAAATAAATAAGTAATATAAAAAATGTTTTTTGTTTTATTTCCTTTTAAAATTGAAAAAAGGAAGTTACCAACGTTTTCACATTTCACCAAATACAAGTTACTCATTCATTTTCAAAGAGGGACATTAAATATACAAAGAGAAGAGAGCAAGGGACATTCTCTTTCACTTTGTGCATTGAAATAACAAATAGAAGAGACTAAGTTATATACTCTCTCATTTTTTTATACGTTTAAGATCAACAAGAGAAAAAAAGAAAAGAAAAATTGTTTTCTCCATTCTTGAAGAAAGGGTTCTTCAAATTCCACTATAGTCATATCAAGTGTTGAAAGTAGGACACATTTCTTAGTGTGGAGTGCATAAAGACTTTGTATTTTCAAAGTTCACTACCGATTAGTCCTCATAAATTTCAGGTATTTGTCTTTGTCTGTTCTTGTAACTAGTATAAATCTTTAAACGCAATACATAAATTCCAGGATTGCAATTTTTGTTTCCACTGCATATGCAATTCTTCAATTGGTATCAGAGCTAGGTTTGCGTTTACATCATACTACAAATCTACAATTGTCGCCAGGCGAATTAAAACATATAGTGTTTTTTTAATAATTGTTATCAAAAAGTGCATGGAATTAGATATAATATATGATATTTGTCAATATGCGCATGGAAAACTAATTACTGTTATCAAAAGTAGATGATCATGGTTTTTCTTGTCTTACCCATATTTCGTTAATTATACAAGCAATAGGATAGTAGTGGAAGTTGTTCATTCAATCTCTAACAGCATATTGGTTTCATGTTGAAATTGTTTTTCACGTGGAAATGGAAAAGGAAAACTTGCATGTTATTCATTCAAGATGCATGAGTTTGTATTATTTTCATTTTGAAATTGGTTTCACATGGAAATAGAAAATGGAAAATGATATATTATTCATTCAGTATGCAATCCTTCAAGAATGAAGGGTACCAATAAAATGGTGAGGTGTAATCTTAAAGCTTATCTTTTGGTAAGATAGAAAATTGATGAATATAATCAAAAGGGATTGTTATGTATGGATCTCCAAAAGGATTTCAAAGACGAATTGTCGACATTTCATTTCTTGTTCATTAAGCATATATACGATAGAAAAGAAAAGGCTTTAATTGATAAACAACTTTAATTGTAAATGTCGTTTGGAAAGGTGATATGATCACTAGTGTTATTAAAGTTGTTTTTAATAACATGAAATCTTGACTCTTGAAAATTATTGAGTTTATATTGATATAATATATGATATTTTATCAAAAGGAATTTTCCACCCAAGGAGATAATAATATTTATTTTGTTTATAGGGAATGACCTGATAACCAGGTGGCTTGTTGATCAGAGATAAATAATATTTGCTATTGCATATGATGCATGTGTGAGGAAAAATTACTTAATTTTATATTTTGGCCTAGACTATCAGGGAGTATAATATTAATTAATTCTCCATCACTTGGATGAATAAACTCAACTATACTAATAGAAACGACCTACCAACTGAGGGACTATATAGTATTGAGCCTACTATGAATTATATATGATAAAATAGGTAAGTTACCACTCTTTAATTATGCATGAATAATGAATTGATAACTAAGGGGCTAAATCATGTTTTAAAGTTTTTATATCATCTAGATAAAAGTCAATGTCTTAATGATACATGATTGTGTTCTTGTTTTGGTGTTTTTCTTTTTATTGTTAGATTTCTCAAAATGTCTGCTATATTACTGTGAAGCATTCTTGATGCTGACAAGCTAGCTAGTAACAATTTTGATGATTGGTATAGCAATCTAAGAATTGTTCTCATGCATAAAAAACTTATTAATGTGATTGATAAACCCGTGAAGGAAGCACCTCTTGAGGAAGTTGATGATGTTATGCATTTGATGCATATTTTAAGTACAATTAACAAAGCACTAATGCCAAGTGCATTATTCTGGCATCAATAAGTTCTGAACTCCAAAGGCAATATGAAGTTATGAATCCTCCACAGATCATTGAGCATCTTAAAAAGATGCATGGGTCACAAAGTAGGACTACTAGATACCAATTATCTAACTCCCTATTCAAGTCTGGAATGAAGCCCAAATCTCCTGTGGGACCCCATGTTCTTTAGATGATTAATCTTATAAAGCAACTTGAGAAGCTAAGATGTTCACTAAGAAAAAGTTGTCATAAGATTTGATCTTACAGTCTCTTACTGATACTTTTTCACCATTCATTGTTAACTTTAACATGAACAAGATGGACTGTGATCTTCATGAAATGGTTAACTTGTTGATCGATCATGAAAATCAAGTAGCATCGTCTAAGAAGGTAAAAGTATTAAGGTCTGTGAATCTAGTTAGTACCTTTTCTAAGCGTAAGTGGAAGGGCAAAAAGAAGTCCAAGAAAAATCATGTTGCACCCAAGGGTGTTTGGAACAAATCTAAGGGTAAGAAGAAAAAAGTTGACCAAAAGGATGCTAAATGTTTCTTCTGTACAAAGAAAGGACATTTGAAGAGGAACTGCCCAGAGTATTTGGCTACTTTCAAAGGCAAGAAACAAGGTGGGACATTTATAAAAAAATGGTTTCATGATTTCTTTAACTACTATTGACTCTACTAAATGGGTATTAGATGCTGGTAGTAGCTTTAACATCTGCAATATGTTGCAGGGTCTAAGGATCAATAAGAGATTAAAGAAGGGAGAAGTCAAGCTACAAGTTGGGAATGGAGCAAGTGTTGTTGCCCTAGCTGTAGGAACTATTTCTCTTGTTATGCTTACGAGAAAGAATTTATTATTAGAAGATTGTTATTATGTTCCTAAGTTTGTTTCGAACATTGTTTCCATTTCGTCAACTTGGATTTCATATAATCTTTAGGAATAACCAATGTAATATATTTCATGGTGATGAATTATATATATGTAAGTGGTTATTTAAAATATGGTCTTTATGTCTTACCTAAAATAGTTATTTATTCAATTATGAATGTTTCTGGTTGAAAAAGGAAGAGAGATAATCAAGCAAATCAAACTTACCTTTGGCATTATCAACTTGTTTACATTGGTGAGAAAAGAGTAAACAAGTTGCACAAGGAAGGATGCCTTGGTCAATATGATTATAAATAATATGAAACTTGTGAATCTTGCCTCAAAGGCAAAATGACCAAATCTCCTTTTAATGAACCTGAAGAGAGAGTAGTGAACTTTTAGGACTCATACATACTGATGTATGTGGGCCTATGAAAGTTCATGCTAAAGGTGGATATTCTTATTTTATCACCTTCAGTGATGATATGTCTAGCTATGAATTTGCGTAACTTATAAGACACAAGTCTGAATCATTTGAAATGTTCAAAAGATTCTGTAGTGAAGTTGAAAAATGAGCTGGTAAGAGTATAAAGGCACTAAGATTTGACTATAGCGGTGAGTATCTTAGTGATGAAATTTTGTTGATTATCTAAGGCAAGATGGAATCTTGTCTCAGTGGACTTCTCCAGGAATACCACAACATAATGGTGTTTTAGAAAGGAGAAATCGAATTTTATTAGATATGGTGAGATCCATGATGGAGTTCACTAATCTTCCTATCTTTCTATAGGGATATGCTTTAGAAGTTGGTGCCTATTTATTAAATAAAGTTCCCACTAAAGCAGTCACAAAAACTCTATATGAGATGTGAAAAGGACATAAGCCTAACCTAAAACATTTGAAGGTTTGGGGTTGTCCAGCTTATGTCAAGAGATTATCGCTAAATAAGCTTGAAGGGAGGTCTGACAAGTAAAAAATTGTTGGCTATCCCAAGAAAACTACGAGATACTATTTCTATCACCCTCCTGAATAAAAAGTGTTTGGGGTCAGAAATGCAACCTTTTTAGAAAAGGAGTTCCTTAGTGAAGTCATGGTGTAGAAATAGATCTTGATGAAATTCAAGATTCTGATGAGTCAATACAAGCTCAAAAACATCAAATGCATGTTGAGTAATCTTTACTTGATGTGTTGAAGTTGACACAAAGGGTACCAGCCTCAACTATTGAGGAGAATGGATCGGTTAATGAACCTATCCAAGAACTAGTGTAATAACAAGATCGAGATCAAGTAAAGGAAGAATCTATTATACATGAGCCTTTTAGAAGGTCTACTAGGGATCGTCGTGTTCTAGATAGATTAAATTTAATGGTGCAAAGTGATGAGGATAATCATATTGATGATTTCCCACATATTAATGATGACCCTAAGACTTATAAAGAGGCTATGGCAAGTCTAGATTGCGAGAAATGGATTAAGGCCATGGAATTTGAGTTAGAATCTATGAGAATCAACAAAGTATAGACTTTAGTTGATCCCTAAAAGGATATAAAACCCATAGGATATAAATGGATATTTAACAAAAAGATTGAAGAAGACAGGAAGGTTGAAAACCTATAAAGCTCGTCTTATAGCCAAGGGATATAATCAAAAGGAAGGTATTGATTATGATGAAACTTTTTTCCCTGTGGCAATGCTCAAATCTATTTGGAATCTATTATAGCAAGTTGCATATTATGATTATGAGATATGACAAATAGATGTGAAAATAGCTTTTCTTAATGGAGAGCTCAAGAAAGATGTCTATATGACTCAACTTAAAAGTTTCACATTTCCATTTGCTCCTAATAAAGTATGTAAGTTACAAAGATCCATTTGTGGATTGAAGCAAGCTTCACGAAGTTGGAATATTCGCTTCAATAAAACAATCGAAAAGTTTGATTTTGTTAGATGCGAAGAAAAGCCATGTGTGTACAAGAAGGTTAGTGGGAGCATAGTTATTTTCTTAGTGTTATATGTAGACGACATATTGCTAATAGGAAATGATGTATCAACCATGCAAAAGACAAAGATTTGGCTATTTGAACAGTAATCCATGAAGGATTTGGGAGAAGCAACTTACAGAAATAGATCAAGGAAACTACTAAGGCTCTCCCAATCTATGTACATTGATACTACCCTAACTAGGTATTACATGGAAAGTTCCAGAAATGGTTATCCATCAATAAGCACTTGAATTTCTCTCAGTAGGGAGGATTGTCCTAAAACTCTAAAAGAAAGACAACGCATGAGTAGGGTCTCATATGCCAGCGCAGTGAGAGCTATCATGTATACATGACATGTACAAGGTTCGATGTTGCCTACGTGCTAGGAATATTGAGCAGGTATCAAGGTAACCCAGGTGAGGAATATTGAAAAGTGGTTAAAACCATCCTTAAGTACTTAAGAAGAAATAAGGACCAATTCCTCATATATGGCAATTATTGGTAATGATGAGATCTCAGGTTCCAACAAGGCACGAGCAGGTTAATCTGTGCATGGTAATGACTTAAAGATATTATCGACAGTTTAGACCCATCTAAAGCACCTTGTGGGATAATAAAAAAAAAGAAAAAGAAACAGTGACATGAATTATAAATTAAATAGGTATAGTCATGTAATTTAAAAAAAATTAGAATATTTTAGAAAATAATTCTATGATAAAAATATAAAATTAAAAATCAATAAAAATTGATCTGGTCTTTGACAGAAATATTCTATTAAATAGATGAAATACCACTTTTTAAATTATTAATAAGCTATTTTTATTTATCAAAGTCAACTCTCTGCTTTGCGCGAGTTTGGAAATGATCTTAATGTATATAACATTTCTTTGTATTTTTATAAAGATGTTGTTTCCATGACTTGAATCTTCAATTTTTATTTAATCAATTACAAAAAGTCTCCAATAAATTTTTTATGGATATCTCGGAGAATTTTTCCTCGGGATGCTATTTCAATACTAAAATATTTAAATTTATTATCTCAAATATCAATTATTGGGAAGGGTTTATGTAAGTTGAAGGATCTTTTAAAAAATATTAATTAATTTAAAAAAATTAGAAGACAATAAAAAATAATATAAATATTGCAATAAATTTAGTAATCATTGATGGAATATTTATTTATAAAAGCTAAAGAAATTAATTTATTTAATGCTATTTTCTTGCTTCTTCTAATTCTTTT
>JAOSBN010000007.1:31435428-31461928 GCA_027563595.1 Erythroxylum suave
TCAAGGAAAAAACGAAAGAAGACACACAGGAAAAGACTCCAACTAATATGTACAAACCGATTCAATTCAAACAAGAAACTCCACTTCAATAACAACCGAACCGTAAATGTTACACCAAAAAGGAAGAACCCAGGCAGGAGAAGGAGCAGAAACAGAGCTTTGGGAATGCTGGAATTAGCGGTCGAGGTGATATGATGATTCTTCTTCTTCTCTAAACTTAAGCTTACCAAGAAAGTTAACGATACTACCTTTTCCATATGTGAAACAAAATCCTGTCGCTTCCTCATCCGTGCACTAGTTGTTGCTCTGGGAAAAAAATGGACGAAGATAGGAGGCTTTAACCCTTTGAACGATGCTTCTTGGATGTGCGGCCAGCCCACACTTTGCTCTAACTTTACATGGCACGAAATCTTGAAACGGCAAAACCTTTTCCATGGCATACATTTCTGCTGAACTTGTTGGCAAACTTAAGTGATGAGCTAACATAGGAGGATGATTTGTTGTCTCTAAATTATGTTCAAAACTCAATCACAAAATAATTTAGGAAGTTCCCAAACGATCTCGACACTTTGAAGCTTGTCGCGTCCTACAAATTAGAAAGAAAATATTTTGCCAGCTAGAGGAAGGAGAGAAATCGTGTGAGAGAGTATTATGAGAGAACAAGAAGAAGAAAACAAGAGGGACAATGACGATGTGCTCGAGAGAGGAACTGATTTTAGAGAGAAGGGAGAGGATTGTGATAAAGAGAGAAAATCTGATTTTAGAGAGAAGGGAGAACAATATTTGTGAGATATGACTCTGTACATAAATGATCATATATATCTCAGGTCGCTCAAATGTGGACCGTCAGATCAAAGGGACGAACGGGATGCATTTCGTGTTAGTCATTTCATTCATCCTTAGTATATATATTTAATGAGTCAATAGTGCCCATAGTTCAAAATGAGTTCTAGAAGTACAAAATAGTTTCCTAAATTTATTTTTAATATTAATAAAAGTCGAGTGATTCGGCACCAAAACTTTGTCATATTTTTAGTTTTCTTTTTGTATTTTTTATAAAAAATTATTTCCGTAATTTGAAAATGTGATTTTTTAATTTCAGAAAATAACATTACCAAATATTCCTAAGCTCATCCTCGTTTTTTTATATTATTATAATAAAGTACTCACAGCATAGGAATGTTAATAGGTCGGGTCGAGTTTGGGCTACTTCGAGCCTGGCCCCGGACCATGATCACCACAAGCTGACCGACTCGTGTTCGGACTATGCCCCGATAGGGCCATGGATGGACCGGCCAGACCAACATGTCATTTATTTTTCTAAGTAATAGAAGTCGTTTTGGAAGTAACGGTTAGGCACTAAAGCCAAAAGTGGGTCAGGCCAGGCTGCACGGGTAAAGTTGGGCGGAATCGGACAGGTCAGGTCGGATTGGACGGATAGGGCGGGCCAGTTTTGCCATCTCTAATCAGGCACAGCAGAAACTTTTAACTTGACAAACACGCCTTTGGCTTGCCCTTTTTTCTCTTCAATTTAGACTTCTCATGATCTCAAGTATTGATCTATTCCAAATTACCAATTGATCTTCAAGATGGTACTCTCGCAGAGGCTGCACGAAGCATTCAAAGGAACGGTAGAGAGAATTACTGGTCCACGCACGGTCTCTGCTTTCAAAGAGAAAGGTGTCCTCAGTGTAAGCGAATTTGTTATCGCCGGTGACAATCTCGTCGCTAAATGCCCTACTTGGTCCTGGTAATAACCCAATCTGCTCTGTTCATTCCGTATCAATTTACTCCCCTATGTTTTTGCAAGCTCGATTTTTGTTTTCCCGTGTAAATAGAAGTATGTCGTTATCAATTGGATATTGTGGTTTGATTGTAAAGTTACGTCTCCGAATCGTTTTTTTCTTTTGGCATTTATGGGATTGAATTGGGCATAAACATTCATGTTGTTTATGTATAAACGTAAAGGCAATGAGGTAGTGTAAGAGTGATTGACATGTCAAGTTTGGCCTTTCCTAATCATTTGGTGTTCTTTTGTTTTTGAGCTCTGACCATAATTACCATATTTCGGTAATCTCGTCATAGGGGTCTGTGTTTTGACATATGATTGTGTGTTTCCGTTTTCAAAAATTTCTCTTACAGGGAATCTGGTGAGCCAAGCAAGAGGAAGCCCTATTTGCCTGCAGATAAACAGTTCTTGATTACTAGAAACGGTAATTGGTGGCACCTCCTGTGATGGATTTGTTTTGTTCTATTCCTTGTAAAAGTTGCATGAACGTGTCTATTTCAATCTTGTCAGTGAACAAATATGATGGAATTTGGAAGTTACTGATTCAGTATAACAGGAAAGACAAATATGAGATTTGGTCATAACTTGTTTCCCTGGAAATAGAAATTTTTGTTTATTGTTATGCATAATATTGCACTGGAAAATGAATTCTATAAAGGCAAACTGACTTCTTTTCAGTGCCTTGCCTACGAAGAGCTGCCTCAGTAGAAGAAGAATACGAAGCTGCTGGAGGTGAAATTTTACTTGATACAGAAGATAGTGAAGGCTGGTTGGCAACTCATGGGAAACCAAAAGGTATATTTCTATGGTGGACTGGTAGTCTTGTGAAAACTTTAATCTTCTGACTTCATGGTTCGACTCCTATAACAGAAACCAAAAGTGATGAGAATGAGAACTTGCCTTCAATGGAGGCCTTAGATATTAACAAGCAGAACTGTATTCAATCAATCCCTTCATATTTTAGAAGTGAAGAAGAAGAAGATATTCCTGACATGGCAGCCTATGAAGACCCTGACAATCTAGTTGAAACAGATCCTGTAAGTTTTCACTCCCTTCTGTACTACTTTCATTGTGATTCCCTTAGGAAGAATGCTTTTTTATAAATGACTACCTGATGCAGGCAACCCTTCAGTCCACATATCTCGTGGCTCATGAGCCAGATGACGACAATATACTGCGTACTAGAACTTACGATGTCAGCATAACGTAAGAATAATTGACAACTTCCTCACATTACTCATTTGTATTGCCACTGGTTGCTTTTGTAATCTTTCATGGCTTCATTTGTTATACGTTCTATTAACCATGAATATAACTGTTTTGTGATTCTTGTTAAGGATTCATACGGCGATTGAAATCAAACTCATTTTTATATAATTATAAACACGGTTTTCAATCCTATATTTCCAGGTATGACAAATATTATCAAACTCCTCGTGTATGGCTAACTGGATATGACGAGGTTTGTTCTCTTTACTGTTCCATTTTCTTTTCTATGTTTCAGAATCATTGTTGTACAAATTGTTTATGTAATGGAAATGCTTCGTCTTATTATTGAGGTGACAGTTTCCAAAACATTGACTCCACATTAGAAAGTTGGCCAAGCCCTCATAGTACTTGGATGTGCTATTGATGGGAATCAACTAGTACTTGTGTAATATTGTTTTAATCAACCATTTATTTATGCAGTCTGGCAAATTTTCATCAACCCCCTTGACTATTCTCATTGTAACTTGCAGTCAAGGATGCTCTTGCAACCAGAACTTGTGCTTGAGGATGTCAGTCAAGATCATGCACGCAAAACAGTAAGAATTATTGTCTCCAATATGCATTATCAAATGTTCTTATTCCTGCTTCTGTGCATGTGCCTGTCCCTATGTTGTGAATATACAATTTCTTTTAAATCTTGTAAATCAAACAAGAAAATCTTAATGCCTTTGTGGTTGTACCACGTATTCATCTCACTCTGGGCCATCTATATGAAATTCAGGTTAAGTGTGCCTGTCAGATTATGTAGCTGTTCACCCATATATTGCTTGTCATATAAATTCTGAAAATAGCATTCCATATTCCTTCTGACTTCAGAAGTATGCAGGTAACTATTGAAGATCATCCTCATCTGCCTGGGAAGCATGCTTCTGTTCATCCATGCCGACATGGTGCTGTCATGAAGAAAATTATTGATGTTTTGATGTCACGTGGTGTTGAGCCAGAAGTTGACAAGTGAGTTATTCCTTCACTATTAAGAAAAAGTTGGTTATGAACCTAGAAGAAAATGATTAGGGCTCGTTCCTTAACACAGTATATATAGTAAAACCTTTAATCTAATTGGTTTTACCCCATAAGGCACCTACTGACTGCAAAAGAAAAGAAATTATTCTTGTGTATATTTGTCGAGATTTTCAACTAAATGTAGGGTTGATTCCTGGCTAATGATTTGCTTATTAATGTTTGTCCATTTGTTTCTTTCTAATCCTGCAATTTCCTGATTGTTTATCATATTTAAATTATATTCCCTGTCTTGTCTTCTAATCTCCTCGTTTTCTTTTCATTTATATCAATCAAGAACTTGTAAAAACTATTGTATTTTCTGCAGGTATCTTTTCCTTTTCCTGAAATTTGTAGCATCAGTGATTCCAACCATCGAATATGATTACACTATGGACTTTGATCTTGGTAGTTCTAGCCGCTGAAAGCAGGTAATCCTCGAGATTTAATCTAAAATTACGAGTCTTTTTACTATTTGAAATTAAATGTTGGCATTGAAGAGCCCTATCAGTCTTACAGACCAGAATTCGTTACGAGAGTCCTTCGTTGACTGGCTAGGTCTTCGTGAGAACTTTTGTACCGAATACGATCGCTCTTCATCATCAACCAGAAAGTAGTTTTTTAATCTTATTGTTATTAATCTCTAACCTTGATGGCATTTGGTTCCGGTACACGAAACTTGAAATTTTTTTCTTTGATTTCAGATCTTTTCCATGTGAAACCTGCACTGCACTGAAGACCTCCTATTCCCTGTTCTCAAGCACTTGAATATTGTACATATAGGTAGAAGAAACTTAACCTCACCTCACTATAAAAGATCTATCCAGTAGTGATGCAAATGTCAGCTGGTGTGTCATTACTATCATTTAGTTGTTTATACGTTTGTAAATGAATGAATTAAATTTATTGAATCTGCTTTCAGTTTGACTTGCTGTGTAATAAGCTTTTGGTTCATAAATAATGGCAATCCGTGTTTGGAATGAAAAAGATTGAAGCTTGAAAGGCTCCCTTTACTTGTAGAGCTTTATGTGCCTTGCTTGATCCGAGAGGGCACTTTTCCTCTGCTCCAATCTAACCTGAAGTTGTTTATACGGTTGTTAGAAATGAAAAAGGAGTACTTGAATTGAGTTCACGAATTGATTCGATTTAAAATTTGGAAAAGGTTCAAAAGTTCAAATTTTAATTAGATTTCAGACTGGTTTCTGCCTCATTTAATAAATTTTAGGTTAAGTTGGAGTAGGCCTAGTATCCTAAGAAAATTTTCTTTGTTAATAGTTGTTTTGTAATAATCTTTTAAGCGGGATTGGCAATGGGTTGGGCCGGTTGAGTTAACCGATACTTGAGCCCCGAGCCCCGACTGAAAATTTTTTGTTCGGGTTGGAGTTTGGTTTGAAGCCTGATCGAGTTTGAAGCACATGGCCTAAACTTGAGCCAAAGTTCGAGTCCGATCAAAGATGGGCGACTCCGATTAAAGATGGGCGACGTGAAGTTTTGTCTGACTTCTTTTATTTTTTAAAATTTTAAAAATAAACTGATGTTCTACATGAAAAGAGAGTTTATTTTCCTAAAATTTTCAGACTTCAAGCTTAAAGTTCAATTTAAAAAAAAAGAAGTTTGAGCCTTGGAAGTCTATCAAGCCGCTCTTATTATTTTTAAAAAAAATCTTAAAACAATATCATTTTATTAATCATTGGGTCTCATATTGGGCTAATTTAGATCGAGTTGGACCGATCCTAAGCCAAATTGCCGAGCCTACTTCTTCATATACAACTTTAACTTTATAAAATTATTAAAAAAAATTTCAATACCATAAATTTTAAAAATATTATACCACAAAATTTAAATTAAGCAATAACTATTATGTATTTTAACAATATTTATGTAGACTTTTTTCAAAAAATATGTATATAGACCTTGTTTGAATACTATTTAATGACATAATAATTTATATAACTTAATTTGATAAATATGTAATATTTGTATTACCAATTAGTAATTTTGAAACGTAATATTTTAAAAAATGCAAACACTTAAATACCCAATACTTTAAATAATATAATTAATATTAAATAGTTTAATAAATATTTAATAATTTTATAAGATAATAATATATTAAAAATTAAGTACAAGTCCCTCCTCGTATTTATATGAAGTTATGAACCCAAAAGCCTTACATCGAAGTCCCTTTATTGTTCAATCAAGATACAATCTGCTCTCAAACCCTAGACCTTCTTCAAATCTATGGACCCAATCCCAATCCCCCAATCTCAAACCCTAGATCCCTCAATACCTCATCCTCCACCACCTGGATCATTCGATGCCGGTGACAAGATTCCCTCGGAGGTGCCTCAGTTTGGCGATCCCCAGAAGCCCTGCAAAACCCTAAATTCTACTGCTGGTTTGGAAAGTGAATCTCAAAACGGTTACGATAGCCAGGTAGCGGAATCTACTCCCAAACTGGAAATTGCAAAGCCTCTGTTATCGGGAAATTGTCTGACTAATACGAACAGCGGCGATAGGGATCAGTCGGGAGGGGAGGAGGAGACCACTAGTCGCCGGCGAAGGAGGAGCCGTTGGGAACAGCCGGCGGATTCAGGAAACGATCAGTCGGCCGATGGTGGGAATAATGATTCTGGTAGTGGGACGAGGAAGAGGAAATCGAGGTGGGCTGATGAGCCGAAGCCGGTCATTCAGCTTCCTGATTTTATGAAGGACTTCACCGGAGGTATTGAGTTTGACCCAGAAATTCAGGCTTTGAATGCTAGGTTGCTTGAGATCAGTAGATTGTTGCAATCGGGTATGCCTCTTGATGATCGACCTGAAGGAGCGAGGTCTCCCTCACCTGAACCAATTTATGATAACTTGGGGATTAGGATTAATACTAGAGAGTATAGAGCTAGAGAAAGATTAAACAAAGAAAGGCAAGAGATTATATCCCAGATCATTAAAAAGAACCCTGCTTTTAAGCCCCCGGCAGATTACAGGCCGCCGAAGCTTCAAAAGAAGCTTTATATCCCTATGAAGGAGTATCCAGGGTACAATTTTATTGGATTGATTATTGGACCGAGAGGGAATACACAAAAGAGAATGGAGAGGGAGACCGGAGCTAAGATAGTTATTAGGGGTAAAGGATCAGTGAAGGAAGGAAGACTGCAGCAAAAGAGGGATTTAAAGCCAGACCCATCAGAGAATGAGGATTTGCATGTTTTGGTTGAGGCAGACACTCAAGATGCTTTAGATGCTGCCGCAGGAATGGTTGAGAAGTTGCTGCAGCCTGTTGATGAGGTTTTGAATGAGCATAAGAGGCAGCAGCTTAGAGAACTCGCATCTTTGAACGGGACAATCAGGGATGAAGAGTTCTGTAGGCTGTGTGGTGAACCAGGACACAGGCAGTATGCTTGTCCTTCACGTACTACTACGTTCAAGAGTGATGTGCTATGTAAGATATGTGGTGATGGTGGACATCCAACTATTGATTGTCCTGTGAAGGGAACAACAGGGAAGAAAATGGATGACGAGTATCTGAACTTTCTGGCTGAGTTAGGAGGGACTATGCCTGAGTCTGTGACTAAGCAAAGTTCAACCTTAGCTTTGGGGTCAAGTGGTTCTGGAGCCAATCCACCGTGGGCAAGCAATACTGGTGGTCTTGGTAGTGCAAATCAAGCCGGATTAGGGATGAATGGGGCTAAACCCTCTACGAAAGAATATGATGATACAAATTTGTACATTGGCTACTTGCCTCCTAATCTTGACGATGATGGTTTGATTGGATTATTTACAGCTTTTGGAGACATTGTAATGGCTAAGGTCATTAAAGACCGAGTTACGGGACTGAGCAAAGGATATGGTTTTGTGAAATACCGGGACGTCCAAATGGCCAATAATGCAATAGCAAGCATGAATGGATATCGCTTAGAAGGTCGAACCATAGCTGTGAGAGTTGCTGGAAAACCTCCTCAACCCACCGTTCCTCCAACTCCTCCAGTATCTACTATGCCCATGTACCCAATTTCAACTCAACCTGTTGGCACCTATCCATCGCAACAATTTACCCCTGGTGGTCCTCTTCCAAATGCTCCTCCTGCTGGCTATGCAGGTATTCCCCCGCCAAGCTATACTGGAAGTCCAGTCCCTTGGGGACCTCCTGTTCCTTCTCCTTATGCTGCATATACTGCTCCTCCCCCTCCCCCTCCCCCTCCAGGTTCAGCCATGTATCCTCCCATCCCTGCTCAGCCTATGCCTACCTACCCAACTCAATATCCTCAGCCATCACAGACAAATCCCTCAGTTGCTCCTGCACCGAGTATTTCATCTGATGAATCACAACAAAGCTGCCCACCAGGAGTACAAACTGAAAATAGCACCTCAAATGCTCCTGTGTCCTCTAATATCTATGCCAACTTTGCTGCTCCAATTCCATTTACTGCTGCCCAACCTGCTTATGCAACTGCTTCAGCTTCTCTAGGTTATTCAGCTTATTATACTGCAGTTCCTCCTCCACCTCCTGCCCCTGTCCCAACAACTAACCATTCTCAGGGCTTGACTAATGTACCTTGGGCTGCGAACCCATCTGTGCCCCCTGCACCTTCACACGTTGAGAAGGCAACCAGTGGTGCTGACACCGAGTATGAGAAGTTCTTGGCTGAGATGAAATGACTTGGTCTAGTGGCAGTATCTATTTTAAAGGTATAGACGTTGACTAGAAACATACACAATATCCGAATTTGTTCCAGTTCTGGTTATATGTGCAGTTGACATATTAATTTAGTTGCATGTACTGCATGCACTTATATACTGCTTGGACAGAAGTCGTGCTCAGGATAGTTTTTGGACGTCAGCCCTTCTCTAGACTAGAAAATGAAGATACAAACAGTTTCCACTAACCTTTGCTATTTTCAGTAATGCTGTGAAAATTGATTCAGGAACTTTGAAATTAGAATCTTTCTGATATATTTTGGCTTTCCATATTTCCAATTTATCTTGAATTCACCTTGTTCTTTGTATGTCCAAGGTATCTTAAGGGAAGGCAGTGTAATTGCAAGTTACGACCCCCCTTCTTTAGATGCAATTAGTTGTTGCATTGGGTTAACTTTTTTAATGCTAATGCTGATGTTTTGCCATGTTTTGGTAATGGACATTCTTATCTAATTACTTTTTTCTCTATATTTGGGGCGATGCCTTTACGGAGTTGGTCTGTTTCTCACTGTAATTTTTAATTCCATTCTAATCATTTGGAATCATGCACTAAAAACACTATTGTTTAGCATCCTTTTTCTTATGTCTCTTAACCCTTTTCCTTTGCCATTATTGAATAATGTTTACAGGCCTGATGTTTCTTGGAGCAACCTGTTTTCTTACCTCTTGCCATGACTTTGTTGGAAGTTTGGGACTCACATCTTTAACCTTGATGTACTGTTATGACATTTGCAGAGAATCGGTCTTGAAGTTCTGTTCATCCAGATGCATCTTTGAGACACCCATTCACAGCTTATTCTTATAGATTCCTTGTCTGTTTTGTAGGATATAATTTCATTTACTTCTGGATGCTTGGTATCCCGCCTATTTAATCTGCTTTGGCTAATCATCCCTTTCATTTTCTCATTTGGACTTCATAGAACAACTTTTCTGATCTTTTTTGTTGTTACAGTAAATCTTGGGTTGTTTAGTTGGTTATAATTTACCTTATGTTGGTTCTGTATTCTGGTATAATATCTATTTTTGAAGTAACCATGTTATAGTAGTTGCCATGCTTGAAGCTTCCCTGGGTCAGCTTTCTCAATTCATTATCTGGCAAGGTGAATATTCCTTGGATATGAAGGTAATTTGGGCATGTGGGAGTAGCTCTCATATGGCTTTCTTCATATTCTTGTTCTTTATTCTCTATACTTTCTGATGTCTCCTTTAGTGTCCCTGTGGCAGGTAGCAGAACATGAATCATATATCTTCGGTCTCATGTTCTCTCTCTCTCTCTTTTTTTTTGACTAAAAATGTTGCAACAATCATTACTCGTTTCCGTTCACAATTTTTACTTTCTTGGTCTCACTATGGTAGTCACTTAAATATTCTTTTTAGAAAATTTAACATGTGTTGATGACAGCGTGTGTCATGATAAAGGGTTATGTGGGTCAATCTTAAATGGTCCAGCCACAGAGGATCACCACCATTTTCTGATATGTACGTAGTCTTACATTCTGATCTCGTGTGAGGGTTGTCGGTGTGTTTGCTCTATTTTCACCTATAGATTAAACCACCTGCTAGTTGCAAATTAAATTTCATTTCCGTTAACCACTATTCTGATTTCTCGTTTAATCTTGCTTTCTACCCTTTGGTGGTGAATTGTAGGGAGTAGTTGAGGTCCATGAAGGTGGGAAGGGGTTCTGATGGTGTGTTGGGTTGATGGTCCTATTGCATTTTCTATCGTATGTTTTTCATTCATAAGTTAACCTTACAGTCTGCAAGTTTGGTCAGGATGGATTTAGGTGTGTGATGAAAAGAAATCTTTGCAAGGTAGTTGTGGTGTGACTGGCATTTCTGGACTCTGTGAAAGAAGGTATTGATGGTCTGCCATTAGGTTGTGCTCAAAAGGTCCAATTGCTTGCTTGAGACAGGCGACTGCCTTTCCTGTCCTTGAACTAGGATTTTCTTATCTATGTTTAATATGTGTAAGATGTTTGTTTGAAATTAAGATGTTTAGTACTAACTTGTTTTCAATTTGCCCAATTTGGATTTTTAATATCTATCGTCCTTTCTATTTTTAATTGCCTTAAATTCACACTTTTTTTTTCCTATTTATGTTTCTGATCCTGACGTCTTTGGGTAAAAGATAGGGATAGGAAAAAGGGCCAGACCTCCCCAACTTCCGATTCGTAAATGACTAAATGATACAATGCAAGTAAAAGTTTCTAGATTCATGAAAATATAGAAGAGCATATAAGTTTTCATGCTTGCATATCTGAGTCTCCAACAATTATGTCATTAATTACATATCCGATTTGACCTATGATGAAAATGCAACTGTATGTTTTGTGCTTGTTTCAGCAATAGCAATGAGATTCTCCAGGTTTAGGCCTTGACCTGATTAGGCTTAGGATTGTCTGAGTTTGATAGTGCTGGGCTTGAATTATTTGGGCCGATTGGTGACTGGTGGCCTTTCTTAAACAAAAACCACTAATTATCAAATAAAAAATCAGGTAATAAGCGATTAAAAAGAGATCTATTTTTTTTAATTTCTATTCCTATTCTTTAATTTCGATTCCTTTTATCAAACGAAACCTCAGGACAGGACTAACAAACCTATCAAGAAAAACAACCTAGTCTCTTACTAAAAGAGAACCAATGCAAAGAGAACACACATCCAACTTCCTAAGCAAGGTTAAACTGATTTTCAAGTGAATTGAGTAGAGGATATTTGTAACATACGTCTTTCTTCGAACATTAAAAAAAATGTTAATTATAAAAAAAAAAGACCGGTTTGTTCGATCTAATTGTTTTTGGTTCGATTTATATTAATAATTTGTATTGTTAAAAATAGATTAATTAATTTTTGTAAACTAATAAATTTTATAATTAAAAGAAATTGACATTTTCATTTAATAATATTTTTTAATTACATTTTAAATTCTTCAATAAATAAAGACATAATCTTTCAATAATGTTTAAAAATTTTCAATTTTATTTCATATTTAAGTGGTTTTATGAGAGTTTAATACATTTAAACCTTTTATATTGGTTTAACTTTTTATTTAATTAATTTTTGTAAACTAATAAATTTTTATAAATTAAAAGAAATTAATCAATTTTTATTAAATAGTTTTTAATTAAATTTTAAAATTCTTTGATAAATAAGGCTTATATATTTTAATGATATTTAAAAAATTTCAATTTTATTCAATATTTAAATAATTTTATGACGATCTAATACACTTAAACCTCTCAGTTTGGTTCAACTATTTAACTTTTTAAAACATTTGAAAATATACAAATAAAATGTTTAATCGATGAATTTAAAAATGAAATTCCCTTATTCTTGAACTTTTTTAAAACCAAAATTTCATGTATAAATCACTTCATTAAAGATTTCAACAGAAATTTTGTTCATTTATAATAATGTGTTACCTACACTATCTGGTAAAGAATCTTCAATTTGCAGAATACTCGCCGGTTCGAATATTGTCGGTTGCCGTTTTTGGGGATTTTTTTGCTTTTTCTATCTTCTCCATCTAGTACCTGAAATTTCATCGCCCGTGGATTCCGATGAACCCTCCACCGTCCGGAGAAAGGTAATATTACTCTTACTCGTTCTTCATTCCATTTCCCGTCTAATTTCATCTCAAACCCTAGAATCAAGGTTCTGAGTTCTAAATCTCTAGCGAACTACTTGCAGAGCAAGTTCGCGCCTAAACCCCAGTCTCAGAGAAAGCCCGGACACAATCCTCCCAACACGTGCATATTTTTTTCACATACCATCTCGTGTCAATTTCTCTTCGCTTCACAGTTCAATCGACTAATCATTCTTCGTTATTTGGCTACAACTGTTGTTTTTCATATTCAGCGAATTCAACACTGCGACTAAGCACTTTTGTGATATTGGAGAGCTCAAGGAGCGAGCTGTTGTGACCCCCGATATTGATTCTCTCTTAAAACTCTTGAGAGTAGCCCTGATTAGATTCTACAATTTGCTCTCACTTTTCATTTTTTCCGTCTCCTTTATGATTGTGCCAGAGTTTTGTGGAAAAGGGATATTAGTGTTTCAATCAGAGAGTGAGCAGACTTGGCGATCCTTGTAAAGCTTGGATTTCAAAGGTCTCTGTAATTATCACTTAGCAACATGTTAAATTGTTCTGATCTCACAATTGTAGACGAAAACAAACTCAGCCAAATAACTATATTTCTGGCCAAGCATCAAACATCATATGCAGGCCGGCCTTGGGCAAAGGCAACCAGGTACCTGCTCAAGGCCAGGCCTTTAAAATACTATAAACGACTCTAATGATACGAAGTAGCTCACGGACTCGATTCACCATCACGATCAGTACAGCCATCACAGCAAGCACGATGTCGAATATCAGTTCTTCCTTACATGGACTAGAGGGTCCTGCTGTTGTCTTCTCATCATGTAGCTTAAACTTCTTCACCAGCGGCACGATCGTTCTCAGTTTTTCCTCAAATAGACTTGAGGGTCCTCCTGTTGTCTTCTCATCATGTGGCTTAAGTAAGTGGTTCGCCAGCTGCACTATCTTCTCCAGCAGCCAAGTGACTCCAGCTTTTGTTTTTTCGAATATCCACTTAATGACATTCGTGGCTGGATTGTGTTCAGTGTTGGCGCTGCTAGTCGCATCTGGGTTTTCCGAATTTGATTGAAAGTCTTCATCTGAAAGGAAATTCCAGACATCAAACCTCCCGAAGATTTTCAAGACTTTTCTCCTTATAGTCAGAAATGAAATTCACTAGTAGATCATATTCTTGTAGAACCATTGTATACAGGAAGTCTGTATGGTCTAGACAGCAGTAGCAATTTACCATCTAAAGCAATTTTTCTACCAGCATAACAGAAGGGACCATTCCCTACTAGACTCAGAATCCTGAAGGCAAAATCTCTGGGACATGTTTCACACAAGCCTAACTAGTTTCCTTATACAATAACAGTGCACTTTAAAGTTGAAACCGACCGATTAGAGCACATATTCCCTTTAAGAAATAGCATCACCGACACAGTATGTCTATAACAGGAATATCTGTTCATTTAAAAAATTTCACACACCTGAAATGTAGGCCATGCACAGCTCTTGAACCGCTTCATTGTTCGAAACAGCATGCCAGAAAGCCTCATCAGAAGATAGTGAAGTCACCATTTTCTGCACCAAATCCCTTTTCTGCACCAAAAGTGGTTGCAATTTCAGGTAAATATAAGCTTTTGAACGAGTTATAATCAGCACTTCTGACATGTTAAAAAAACTGATTATAAACGTTCGTGTACAACTATCAGCATCATTGGGCACCTGAACAGCTCGATCATTCTGCAACATATGGGAGGGATCACAAACTCGACTGGGGCCATGAGGCTTCAGTGCCCTTGAACCAAACTCTGAACCTGCAGAAGCAACTGGTTGCAACACGGCGGGCCGGATTGAAATTTCGTTTTCGGTCTCCTTCTCCACATCATAACTAAACTTATCTTTTACAAACCTGTAAGACAATATTACATAATAGTAGTTGTCACATGCAAAACATAAATGGGTCTTCAGACATGCTTCTGGTTTGCAGGTTTGCAGGAATTCGACCCCTTATTGTGGGGGCACCTCTTAGGTAATTGAAAAATGTCAACTTCACCTATCTACCAAACATTATTGGGATTACACCACCAATTCAAGTATATCACAGGGTTTAACTAGTTGGGTCGAGATCTGAAGACAATTTAATCCTTAATTCTATATGGAAAATAAACTAGTAACAACAACAACCGCATCAGTAGTATAATCAAACTTATCTCAGTAGATGCAAAAGAAACAATATCAGAACAGTTGGAAGTCCTCACAACATAAGATCAGAAACAGCCTGACGAACTTCATCTGTGGAAGGAGCAGGCCCCAGAAAATCATCAGCAACCCCCCTCGTAAGACTGCTTCCTTCGCCACCACCCATACCTCCGCCACCACCACCAAACGTAATCCAATCTTCTGCTCTTCTATCTATGGAGTGTTTTGTGGCTTTTGCATGGTTGTATGTCCCTCAAACGGTGTATATAATTAGGTTGAGTTAAGCTTAAAGAGCTTAGTTGACTTTCTTAACGGACAAAAGAAGGATCGAGAAGACTAAGAAAATACAGAAGAAAAGAAGAAAGAAAAGAAGAAGATTCGAGAACAAAGACCACATGCACACCACCTATAGCATTAAGGGCATAATTGACATTTCAGAAAATAAGTAGCTGTCATAGACTCATAGTACAGTCTGTTACAACTGAATAAATCCTGACCCTTTATTTGGGTCTATAGGTGTATGGCCAAGATTACTCTCACAAGTGTATAAATATATCTAATACCCTCTTCTTTAGTTAATGTTTGACGAGTGATTTTGTTGCTATTTTTCAACCATAGTCTACAACAAAGGATTTTCTAAAAAATTGAAAATAAAAAGTTTTTTAATATAATTTTAAAGATCACATAATTTTTCTAAATATTTAAGATTACAAGATAGATTTATATGTTTTACTCCAATTTAAATTATCAAAAATAATCTCTTTAATGAAATTAATACATCAAGAAAATCTTAATTTAGCATTAAATAAAAATAGTATTTGGCAAACAGTTGATAAGTTGTTTTTAAATTTATTGACTAAAAGTTAGCCTTTTGACCATCTTAAAAGGTTATTGATGTGTTTAGTGAATAACTTATAAGTTAGCTTATTTAATCCCAACAAGCTGATTTCTAAAATCTCCATAAGAGAAATTTCTTTTATGATTAGCCGAAAATTAATAGGTAAAAAAATCAATTATACCCTCCTTTTATAATTTTTGAATTAAATTATATATTGTATATGTGTCATACTGTAATTATAGATATTTTTAATTTATTAAATAATAAAATCTATACATATTATATAAAAAATACTAATATGATGTAACTCGTTGCATCATTCATATTAATAGCGAATTTAATGTTGGATTACTATTATTATTATTATAAAATTAAATATCTTAAATTTAAATTTTATAAGAATATTCAACAAAATACAATATTCATGCCTTTATATATTTTTTTAAATCATGTTTTCATAAATCATTTTATATATCAATAATTAATATTAAACAATATTAAACAACTAATTTTATCAAACATTTTTAATAAACAAATAATATTATTTACTAATAAAATTAGTTAATATAATTAATTATCAACTAACTATCGATAAAATTAACTATTAATTAATATAATTCGTTGTTAGCCAGAGATGATTAGATTTGGAGCGTGAAACTGCAGATAGTTTTACTTCTGAGGTAAGGCAGCTTCCGAGGTACGGCACTCTTCTCAAAAGATAGACTTACTTCCAGGGGAAGGCACGCTTTTTTAAATCGTCTTTTTGAAAGAGGCCTTTTCGATATATTTTAAGAACCTAGTCAAATCTCTAGCGAACTACTTGCAGAGCAAGTTCGCGCCTAAACCCCCGTCTCAGAGAAAGCCCTGACCCAATCCTCCCAACACGTGCATATTTTTTTCACATACCATCTCGTCTCAATTTCTCTTCGCTTCACAGTTCAATCGACTAATCATTCTTCGTTATTTGGCTACAACTGTTGTTTGTCATATTCAGCGAATTCAACACTGCGACTGAGCGCTGTTGTGATATTGGAGAGCTCAAGAAGCGAGATGTTGGGACCCCCGATATTGATTCTCTCTTAAAACTCTGAGAGTAGCCCTGATTAGATTCTACAATTTGCTTTTACTTTTCATTTTTTCCGTCTACTTTATGATTGTGCCAGTTGTAAAGCTTGGATTTCAAAGATCTCTGTAAATATCACTTAGCAACATGTTAAATTGTTCTGATCTCACAATTGTAGGCGAAAACAAACTCAGCCAAATAACTATATTTCTGGCCAAACATCAAACATCATATGCAGGCCGGCCTTGGGCAAAGGCAACTAGGGTACCTGCTCAAGGCCGGGCTTTTTAAATATTATAGAGAATGATAATCTAATCAAGACACTTGTCTCAATATTATATGAGACAGTGTACTTCTAAGAGATATTTTCAAGAATTATTTTGTTATGTCTGTGTTTAAAAGTTCATTAAGCAGATGGTTAGGTATGGATCTTTTAATAATCATCAGACATATTCTGTCAGACTGATCCTGGGCTTCATAGGCTGTTTTATAAGCTTTCAAGCTCATAGATATAGGTGAAGATGGCCTATCTGTACGTATGGTCATATCAACCTCAATTGTTTTCTTTGCACAGGGTTTCAATGGTGACACTGATTTTATTGACTGAAAAGGTGACTCTTTAGTAACTTTGATTAAATCAGCACAAATGCAGGACAACAATGATATTAGAAGCCATTAAACAATATCTTTTCTGAAAATCTGATAACACATATTATGAAACACCTTTGCGCTGAATATATAATATATGCAATTAAATCTTCAGACATAAAGGCGATCAGAGTACAAACCATCAACTCTTATGACATTATCACCTTTGGGTGAATAGATCATTTAAATAACGGCTTTCTTCCATCATATTCCTTTATGAATATCTCAAAACGTTATGTAAGACTAACACCTTTGCGTAGAATAGCCAAACATAAAATCAGAGATATCTTCCAACATGCATGTAAAACAATCCAAAATATTGACTTAAAAGGCCACTTTGGTGATTATATTCTCATCAATTCTCCAGAAAGTTCATTAACATAAGGGGCACAACTTTACGTCATCTTCACATTCTTTATGGGCATATGGTATGCGACAATGTAACTTCAATAAATGCAAAACCTAAATGTACAGTCTCATTGTCACATACCTGTGCTGAAGACATTCTTTGAAAAATTTATTATCGTGCATTATCGGATACCGAATCGATCACCCGAGACACGAGAACCTCATGTATCTCCTTTATGAGAAGTTCGTTGCACGAAAATTTATTAAATAATGGCTTAAGAATGTCTCTGTTCCTTTTTCGATTAACGATTTTGCTATCTTGAACACTGAATATGAGACCTGAGACACAAAAACTTAAAGTATTTCCCTCATATGATGTCCGAAGCATGAAAATTTACTCGAAATCGGATCCGAACACCTTAATTCCTTTTCCTGGAGTTAAACTTTAATTTATTACTAATGTAATAAATCTAGAAAATGGAAAAATTACTTTATAAATTTTCCGAACCCGAAAACTGACCCAAAACACGTTGGGACATCTTTACGGGAAATTTGAAATTTTTGTGTGTTTTTTTTAAAATACTATAGGAGTGACCATATGGCTGATGTTAGCATGACATCAGCGTGCCACGTCACTGCGCGTGGCGCCGACGCACGTGCACAAACTTGCTTAGTACACGTCTGGAGCGTGCGCGACATGAGCCTGCAAGCGCACGCGCGGGGCGCTTTGAGGCGCCATGCGGTGGTGCGCGATTGGCACGTGCACCGCATGCGTCCGCGTCACCGCCTCGCTGTCGCTACTTGTAACGGGCTTGGACTTTTACCAACGCTCGTTTGGCACTTGATTACACTCTCGTTCCCAAGTCGGCCTTCTACACGAAACACTTTGCTAAAGAGAAGAAGAAATGTGGGAGAACGTCCCAATTCAAGTACAACGTGACATACTGTAGCGAGGGCAGGCGTGTGTAGTGCACTCGCCCGACTCCCTCTCACGCCTCCGACGCTGGAGGAGATTCTCGGTGTCCCATAGGCTCGTTTTTCACTTCGTTTGGTCCATTTTTCATGGCTAACCTCATGTATATTACTTCTATGCAATTATTTACGCAAAATAACCAGAAACTGAATCAAAAACAGAAGAAAAAAAAACATACAAGATGGAAAACCAAAATTTCATTTATGGCAATCCAGTCACGTAACTGCTCTGATACCATGTGTAATACATAGAGTAGACCTTATTACGTATACAGGATCGTTCATGAATGGATTAAAAATGAAGAAATGTAAAATATCTGATTTTGGTTCCATCAGAACTCTGAATGCTTTTTCTGCTGCCAAATGAGCTCGGATTCCCTCGGAACTTTTGTCGAAAACGATCACTAGCTCGAGATTTAGGTCCTTCTGTAGTTTACTTAACACACGGGTGCTCCTAACGGGTCAGAGCTTTGAATGCTCGTGAATTACTGAAGTTGCTATAGGAGACCCCCCCTTATATATATATAAGCTTTCATATCGAGTTTCCCCCATCACAAGGCCGATACGTCTAGGTCCACACTGAAAGGAACCTATTTTTCATCCGAACTTCGACCCAATAATTTAGATCATTTATTGGGCCACCTTATTACCTTTGTTTGGATCAAATTGCATTACTTGACCGGTAATTTATCGAAAAACAAAAATGCAATTAATAATTATCCATTAATGAGAAAAAAGACAAAATTGCCCTTAGGGGCAAAAATGTCTTACATTTTAATCACTACTATAACTTTAAGTTTTGGTTTGTTCTCGTATTCTCTCCTTTCAAGTTTTGTCAATGAAGATGGGTCCATACGAATAGTGTTCAGCGATTGAAAAGTGGAGAGGTGTTTCCTAGATGGCACCTGATTCTTTATATCAGATGCTTTGTGTCTGTGTCAGAGCATAATGTGTCCTAGATGGCACCTGATCCTTGATATCAGATGCTTTGTGTCTGTGCCAGAGCATAATGTGTAGGCTAAATGCTCCGACGTAAGATAACACAGAACATCCAGCATAGAAGATTTCCTCCCGGTTAAAGTGGGTTCCTGAGGATGTGTTGCCTTTTTCGATTTGTGAAACGATATAACTCCTTGTGATGTTTGATGGCCTTAGCTTCTGTTTCTTTATTTTGCCGTTGTTTGTTCAGGTTATCAGGAGAGTATACAGTGAGAAGTCCAGTAGCAGAGGAGTGAATGTGGGTTGCGATCGCATGTTACTATTATCCTATTCCTATTATTCTCTTTCTCAAGCATTCATTTATGTACGTTGGATCTTCACTTGGCATTATTTGATGATAGGTCTGCTCACATTAATAATACCAGTACAAAGGCCGAAAAGGCAAACTATAAGGGGTTGATGAGGTCTAACTGTGTGTGTCATTGGTGGTCCATGAAGATGGGATGGGGTAGTTCTGTCGTTGTTGGTTGATGGTCCTATTGCTTTTTTTTTAATAAGAGGGAATAAATCAAATTAGACGACGAGTATTGGGAAACAGATCCCCAACATATCCTCTAGAAGGAGAACATGACACCTAATGAGTGTAGTATCAAAATAAGTGGTTCCTACATCAAAATGCTCAGTATAGTTCGCTAGTCAGCCAACACATCTGTTACTCTCGCGGTAGATATGACGATGTACAACAATCCAGTTCCGAGTAAACATTTCATTAATACCCTAAATTATAGGATTGAGAATCCGTGATCGGCTTGTCGAGAATGAAATGAGGTTGATCGCTGCTGTCGAGTCCACTTCAAGTTCGATCCGGTGATAGCCGAGGCTCCACGCTAGCGTGAGCCCTGTATACACACCCCAGAGTTCTACAAACACCGATGAGCACCAGCCGAGATTCTGGATGAAACCTCCAATCCAATTGCCTGTACTATTACGGAGAATGCCTCCTGCTATGGCTGAGAATGCGGAACGTTTGCATGCGTCATCCGTGTTTAACTTGACCCACCCACTAGGAGGTTTGCACCATCCTATGATTTGCTCGTGTTGAGGGCGATGTCCCGGAATAGCACTCCTCTGCCAAGTAGCTAACTTGTGGATCTGATCTGCATAAGACAAAATAACATAAACAGGTGAGGATGGCCAAATAAAATGTTCGTTAAAGAGGGTCATATTTCCCCAAGACCATAAGAGCCAACACGTAGCCTCAAATAGGATCAACCAATCCTACCCAAACACTCGTCGGTCCTATTACACTTTTATCTTATGTTTTTCATTCATAAGTTAACCTTACTGTCTGGCAAAGTTTGGTCAGGAAGGTGAGATGAAAAGAAACCTTTCCATGTGGTGTGACTGGCATTCTGGACTCTGTGAAAGAAGGTATTGATGGCCTGCTAGTAGGTTGTGCTCAAAATGCTCAATTGCTTACTTGAGATGGGAGACTGCCTTTCGTGTCCTTGAACTAGGATTTTCTTATCTATGCTTTACATGTGTAAGATGTTTGCTTGAACTTAACAAACTGCTTGTTTGGATGTTAATTAACGGAATTGAATAGAATAAAATGGAACGGAAAGGAACTGTTTATAATGGAATGAAATGTAATATAGTATAAAGTTGTTTGAGAGAGATGGAAGAGTTTATAATAATATAATGTAGTAAATTATTGTTTGGAAGATAGATGAAATAAAATGTAATTTATAATAAATGACTATTATAACCATGATATTAAAATAGTTGTTGCAAGAGGTTTAACGTTATGATTTTAAAATAGAATCATGTCCAATTAAAAATTCACAACTGCGACAAATAATTTTTTATAAATTTTTATTTTAAAATAATAAAAGTTTTATTATTTTATTATTAATTTTATACAATTTATTATTAATTATATAAAAATCTTATTATTAATTATTTAATAAATTTTATTCTATTATATATGATTTATATTTAAAAATTATTTACTTATATTTTTTATTTATATAAAAATATATACAAATAATTAAAGAATACTTTTTAAATATATTTTCTATTTTTCATTAACAAAAATTAAAGTTTTATTAT
The DNA here is from genome assembly GCA_027563595.1 of Erythroxylum suave. Taxonomy (NCBI): domain Eukaryota; kingdom Viridiplantae; phylum Streptophyta; class Magnoliopsida; order Malpighiales; family Erythroxylaceae; genus Erythroxylum; species Erythroxylum suave. The sequence continues at coordinate 31,456,881 of JAOSBN010000007.1, forward strand.
ATATAATTTTTATTAATAATATAAAAATATTATTATTAGAGTACGGGAAAAAGGAGGTTAAGGTTAAAAGAAATAATTCGTATTAAGATAAATTATTTAGGGTATATTAGGTAGTACGTATTTATTAGTTTGCGTTCTATCATAAACCTTTCAAATCGAAAGTTTCTTATTTTCACAGTTTACGATGGAATGGAACATAACATGAAACTCTCGACTTCCATCCTATTATGTCTCATTCCATTGTGAGACTCTCAACCAAACGATGAAAGTATGTTACATTTCATTTCATTAGTAACTCCTCAACCAATCAGGGCCTAAGATGTTTAGTACTAACTTGTTTTCAATGTGCCCATTTATTTATATTTCTAATTCTAACGTATTAGTAAAAAATACAAGAGATGAAAAAAAGGGTCAAATCTAAAGTTAAAAATATCAAGTTGATCGGATTTTGATTAAACCTAGATTTGGGCTTGGCATTCACATCCTATTCAGACAAAATGGCATCATTTTAGTCTTGACCTAATTAGGCTTTGAATTGGCGAAGTTTGATTGGGCTAGGCTTGAATTATTTAGGCCGAACTTGGAATTGGTGGACTGGTTCACCCCAATTCTTAAACAAAAACTAGTAATGTGTTAAAATCTTGCAAGCATGACGCAACTTGTTATATAGATGTTTGATATCACTCTTATCTTTTGAAGAATGTACAAAGACATAACCAAAATTTTCTTGCCTTAGAAAAATAATAATGCAATAGTTAATTGTATACAATGTATTGGTTTATTTTACTTAGCTTATGTTTGAGAGTTGAGTTTAGACATGTCAAAAACAGCCGTGGCTTGCTCAATCTGGGCCGAAAAACGATATCGTTTTGGATTTTTTCTTAAAAATAAAAATGGCAGGCCAGGTTAGTTGGCCTGCTAGTAGCCGTTGGGCCATAGCCTGTGGTCATGGCCAACCCATCCCGACCTATCGGGCCACCATGGCCTAGGGTTGAGTCAGGCCTAGCCAAGGGCAACCCGAGCCCAGCCCGGCCTATTGACAAACCTAGTTGAGTTATTAAGAAAGAAGGTGTTTACATCGAAAAATAGGTTTGGCCCATTTTTATTATTTTGAGCTGAAAAGCCGAAGCCCAAAGAGAACCCATGATTCAAAGTTCAAAAGAAATCCACTGATCTTGGCCTATCAAAAATCCAGTATTCAACAAAGAGGAAAGCAGTAGAATTTGAGTTGGAGTGGGAGTGGGAGTCTTGAAGTCCAGGATAATGAGGAGATAAGCTGATAGCTATCTGACAGGATAAAGTTTTATCCAAATTTTATCTCTATCTAGGAGGATAAAGTTTTATTCAAATTTTATCTGACAGGATAAAGTTTTATCCAAATTTTATCTCTATCTGGCAAGATAAATTTTTAATGGATTGCAAGTTTGATCACGGCTGGACACTCATCAGTTTTGGCTATAAATAGAAGTTTTGAAGCAGAAGAAAAGGTCCAACATCTCACATACCAAAAGCTTGGCACCCCAGCAAATCTATCAGTTTATTTTTTCGACAATTCTCTAGTTTTTAGCATAGTCTTCTCTTTTTAATTGTCATCAGTAATTTGCAATTTCTTCGTCATTATGTTTTGCCAAATTGTTTATCAATAAAGCAAAGTTCTTTTCTGTTAGATTTTTTGTCCCTTTCTAGCATACACAATCGTTTGATTGCAGTCTTGAATTACGAGTCGCAATATCTTTTTTCCTTATTTCCTAGTTTAGAATCACTTTAAATTCTTGGCACGCTCGCAAACACATTTACACCGAAACAAAGAGCTACATGTTAACTTTTAATCAAAATAAAGGCAAACAGAAGGCGAAATATATTGAAATTCTTTTCGGGTAAAAAAAATTCTTATGATTATGTTGAGTTTTGAGTTTTTTGTTTAAATTTAATCGAAATTGATCTTCGAAAAGTAAGTTCGTTATTAGCAGAAGTTTGAAAAAACATTAAAGTTTTGTTTATTAATCAGTAATAAAAACGGGAAAATGAGAATGGAATTATAGAGTTTTATTGTCAACGGGTCTTTCATAATAAAAGATAAGTGGTATTATTAGAATATTATCAATTTATTAATAAAATATTGTCAAAATATTTATGTTTATTATAATATCGTCATCATAAAAATTATTCATAATTATTTTAACATTAAATAACTCTATAAATTATTGAAAATTTTTATTAATTATTATAAAATATAAATTATTTAAATTATTTATTTATAAAATAAAATAATTACAACTAAAAATGAGTAAAAAATTATCATTATCATTATCATTCTTAATATTTAATACTAAATTTTAGCATAATTATTATTTTGTACAGTAATTTTATTCTTATTTTTATTCACTTTTAATTCTTACTTCAGTCTTTCATTGCTAGTTATCAAAAGAAAGTTAAGAAGTAACAAGTCTATTAAGAAAAATACCAACCTAGTCTATAACTAGAAGAGAACCGATGTTAACAGAATACACATCTAACTATTATACAAAGCTTTTCTTCTAAAACCCCAACTGGTCTTTGGGAAGTAGGGATGATAATAGATATGCTCTCATCATTTTTTTTTAAATTAAAAGTATCAAATAATGTCTTTTTTTAATAGATTCGAGTTTTAGCTGACGAGCTTGAGATCCTACTCTTTTAAATAAAACATGTCGTTTTTGTGAGCACATTCGAACATATATTCAACAATAATATACATTAGAATATCATATAAAATAAATGCGGAGAAAAACGAAATACATCTTGCCATTGTTGTTGGTGTTTGAAGAGTTACATTTTAGAATTCTTCTAAGCTCTCAAACCCCAATACGATGGTGTATGTCTTTCAGAAGAGAAAAAAAAAGCTTAAGGACCCAAAAGCTAAGAAAACAACCTATACGAATGTGCTTCCATCAAGCACAATATCAATTACCTTAAAACTTGGAACTCATACCTATTAACTTCCATGATGTTTGGATCATTTATGACACAATAAGAGGAAAAGTTCTCACATTATCCCACTTGGTCCATACATTTAACTTGGTATCAATCATAATCTAATCTAAGTACAATATATGAATCATGGTGATAGGCCCTCTAGTAATGAAGTATTATCTTCCATGTATTATATTATATTATAATTGTATCAACTTAATGTGGTAACATTACTTAATGAATAAACCTCATGTTTATTCCAGGTCCAAAATAATCAATTTTCTCAAAATTCAATAATGTACACCATAATATAAGAAAATATTATAAGAGTTTCATGAAAATAACATTGTCCATATAATGAAAACTATATGATAGAAATCAATCTCATTCTAACAACATGATCCTTAAACTTCACTAGCGGCATGCCTTTTGTTAAAGGATCAGCTATCATCATCTCAGTGTTAATGTGTTCAATAACCACTTTCTTGTCCTCAACACATTCCATTATAGATAAAAACTTGATGTCGATGTGTTTACTTCGACTACCATTCTTATTGTTTTTAGCTAGAAAAACAGCAGCTGAATAGTCACAATATATCCTCACAAATGCAATCTATAGGTCTAAGCCCATATATGAAAGCATGCAATCATACACCATATGATGTAGCCTCAAAACAAGAAACAAATTTAACCTCCATGGTGGAAGTAGCGATCAAAGACTACTTGGCAATCCTTCAAGATATTACTCCATTGGCAAACATGAAGATATAACCTGATGTTGATTTCCGTGAATTAACACACCCAGTAAAATATGAATATGAGTACTCTATTACCTCCAGATTATCAGTGCATTTGTATGTAAACATGTAATCTTTGGTTCTTTGAGGGTACCTCAATACTTTCTTTGCAGCTCTCCAGTGATCTAATCCTTGGTTACTCTGATATTTGCCTAACAGTTCAACAGTAAATGCAATGTCAGGTCTTGTACAAACCTGAGCATACATCAAGCTTCTGACTACAGAAGTATATGAAATGTTTTTTTATTTTTTTCCTTTCAAAATCATTTTTAGGGCATTGGTCTAAATTGAACTTATCCCCTTTCACAATGGGTGCTACATTAGGTAAAAGATTTTTCATCCAAAATCTCTCTAAAACTTTATTAATATAGGTTGCTTGAGACAAACTCAAAACATCACGCAATCTATCTTTATGTATCTTAATGCCAATGACATAAGACGCATCACCCATATCTTTCATTTCAAAATTTTTGGGGAGAAATTGTTTCACTTCATGTAACAAAACCCTATAATTGGTTGCAAGTAATATGTCATCCATATGTAATACAAGAAAACAAATTTTACTCCCACTAATCTTCTGGTATATATATTGATCAATAACGTTTTCTTCAAAACCAAATGATAAAATAATATCATGAAATTTCAAATACCACTGGCGGGATGCTTGTTTCAATCCATATATGGATCTTTTAAGCTTGCAAACTAAATGCTTACCATCAGTATACGAAAATGCTTCTAGTTATTTCATGTAAACCTCTTCCTCTAGGTCACCATTTAAGAAAGTCATTTTCTCATCCATTTAATGCAATTCTAAATCAAAATGAGAAACCAATGCTAAAATTATACGAAGTTAATCCTTTTTAGACATAGGAGAAAATGTATCTGTGTAATCGATTCCTTCCTCTTAAGTCAATCCTTTAGCAACGAGTCTTACCTTGTATCTCGTAATATTGCCTAATGAGTCTTTCTTTGTCTTAAATATCAATTTGCAACCCATGGGTTTTGCTCCTTTAGGCAACTCAACAAGATCCCATATATCATTAGTCTTCATAGAATTCGTTTCTTCCTTCATAGCATTGTACCATAAATTTGATTCATTGCAACTCATAGCTTTTGAAAAGGTTTCAAGATCATTTTGGGCTCCTATATTGTAGTTAGATTCTTGTATATATATAATATAATCACGAAATCTATCTTTATGTATCTTAATGCCAATGATTGGTATAATTGGTTGCAAGTAATATGTCATCCATATGTAATACAAGAAAACAAATTTTACTCCCACTAATCTTCTGGTAT
>JAOSBN010000007.1:31476142-31487486 GCA_027563595.1 Erythroxylum suave
TTTTTCGTCGAAAATGTTCCCATTATAGCGACGGAATTAGTAGTTCCGTCGCTAGTTTCCGACGGAAGTAGTTCCGTTAGAAAATTTCCGCCGCTATTTGTTCATTTTCTTGTAGTGAGTCTTAATAATATCTGCTCTACACTGTTCAAAACCGGTTAGAATGGTTTGATTAAAACCAGCCGGTTCTCCAGCAAACAGTTTTAAGTTTAAAAGGTTTTTTAAAAAAGCCAAACCGGACCACTGACAGGTTTAGAGGTTTTCGGGTCGGACCGACCGGTCCGGTCCAGTTTTTAAAACATTGAACTCATCTCTTGTCACTATTTTTTTTTATATATAGGAAGTGGAGAAATTTCTAATAACTCTAGTACAAGGGATTAACATAGTGGAGTTTAGGTGAGACCACTAGATTAAATTGAGCAAAGTTGTTTTATTGTATCTATTTTTTAATGTAACAGTTTGGGTAGTTGTGTTTGTATAAAATAATTTTGTAACAGACGAACATTCTTTTTTTGGCATTAATAAAGATTTTGGTAATTAATATTATGTTCGGAAACAATTTTAATAGTCGTGGTTTAAGAGTATTTGGAGTGTCACACTAAATATTGGTGTTTCATTGGTTTTAGTGATTAGTGGCATTTCAAAACACGGATATCATATCCAATGTGATTAATTTTCCCACCCTTCCCTTAGCCTCTCATATGGTGATTATAGGCGTGGTTGACTGTGGTATCCGTGCTTGATTCTGAAATGCTTTTATACTTTTATGTCACAAAGTTGCTAAATCGTGATCTCATAGTTTCCAATTCACTTTGTTATCACGCAGTTGACTCATGTTTCATTAAGCACCTGCGTGACACTCTTTTCAGGCTATGTAATTTATTGTGCGCGTGCAAGGCGTGGTGGAAGAAAGTGGCCTGTTCCTAAAGGTATTGTCTATGGGAAACTTACCAACCAGGGTGTGACTCAGCTGAAATTCCAATGTAGCAGCGTTCAGTTGCAGAGGAACTTGCTGGTCGTAAACTGGGTGGTCTTAAGGTTCTCAACTTGTACTGGATCAGCGAGGTTCGTAGAACTTTACCTAATCATAGACTGCTTCAATAATTAGAGATGAACACTTGAGACTCATATTGAAGTAATGATGGTGAACTATCCGTTGCATATATCTATTGTTGCTTAGATCCTGTAATGTAAGAAGGATAGTTTGTATGAAGAGCTATGTAGCCTCAAACAGCACCCTCCTTTCTGTAATATTGTAGTGAAACTGATCCAAGTCATGCTATTGCTCTCAAACTGTTGCTTTTTCACCTTATTTTTACGCTTTTAAGGGATTGATATCTATATGCATGTTTCTGATCAAAGTATGGTTAATACAGGATTCTACATACGAATACTTTTGAGGTAATTCTGGTTGATGCTGCCCACAATGCAATCCGAAATGACCCAAGAATCAATTGGATCTGCAATCCTGTCCATAGGTATAGGGACCTTCGCGGACTTACGTCTGCTGAGAAGAAGTACAGAGGACTGCGTGGAAAGGGAACAACCTAGCTACAAGGCAAGGCTATCAAGAAGGGCAACATGGAAGAGAAACAATACGCTTGCTCTATGCCATTACCGTTGATCCGGCACTTTGTGATATCACTCTATGCTGTGTTATCCTGGTTTTGTTTTCTATACTGTAGGAACTGTAGGTTTATGCCTTTGCAGTTAATGTAAATTTATTTGTATAACATTATTATTATTTAATAAAGGACATTTTTTATCCTTTTGTATTTATTAATTATTTAATTATTAATTATAAAGATAAAATTTTTGGAATAATTGTTATGCAATTAGAAATTATAATGCGATTATAATTATGAGATTCAAATTGTATTTTTTGTACATCCTTTATCTTTTTGTATTTATTAATTATTTAATTATTAATTATAAAGATAAAATTTTTGGGATAATTATTATGCAATTAGAAATTATAATGCGATTATGATTATGAGATTCAAATTGTATTTTTTGTATTATTTCAAAAATATTTTTAGTTTTAGTTTCATCTTGATGAAATGGTTAGACTAACACATGTTTGTTTTTTTTCTTATAAAGAAAGTAATTGAACTAATAGATTAAAGTGTGGAGACACTTAAACAAACATGTGGGTACTTATTGGAGAATAAGTTCACTGGACTGGACTGACTCGATTATGAGAATCCCAAACGAAATATTACTTGTGTGTCTGTGAATTATTTCATAATGATGGTTGTATAATTGATCCTCAGAATTAAGATTGCCAAAATATTTAGTGTGGGAATTACTGTGTTTTAATGTTACTTATGAGTCATTCTAAGATAATTCAGTCAGTAGTAATAGATATAGTATGAACCATATGTAGATAGTTGAGTAAGTCAATGTAGGATTCGTTACTATAAAGTAATTAAAAAGAATGTTCTATTGTTCTTGATTAATAATGATTTATGGAATTCTCTGGCCAGAGTGAATGGACATATGAAAGAGGTGTTTTCAAATTTTAATTATAAATCAATTACTATAGCAAGAACGAATATGATGGGATGGTAAGAGTAAACATTGTATCCATGTTCTGTCCGATTAGAATATTGAATGACGAAAGGATTAAATTATACTTCAAAGCCATGCATGAACGGATTAAGTCAATCACTTTGACATTCCTGATATTTAGATAATCATGATTGATATGACATGTTACTATACGTCAATCATGATTTATGATTATGAATTGTTTAATCAGAGAATTAAAAAAAGTTTTAATTTATCTAATTCTAATTGTAAATTAGAATTATAATTTATAATCATCGTTAATTTATTAGGAACTTAATGAGTCACACATCAAAGAGCAATTTATGAAAGAACGATCAAGTTAATTAAGTTGGATTGAATTATAAAGTTTGAGAAACTTTGGAAATCAAATATGAGATATTTGATTTTATTAAAATTAAATTAATTATAATTAGAATTTGATTTCAATTTTAATTGAAGAGATTTAATTTTAATAAAAGATTCTTATGATTTTTTTATTTAAATGGGAAGAACTTTTAGAAGCTAGTATTTTTTTGTTTTCTTCCTCTCAAATCAGTTGAGAATTACTCTGTGGACATCATCGGAGTCTGGAATCTGAATCACTCGTGATTGATCAATTGGAAAAAGTTTTCAAAAATTTTTTAACAAGAAAGCGAACAATGTACGATTTCTAAATCGTTCTATGTTTTATTCAAATTTATTCAATTATCGAGATCCGCTTGACATCTGTAAAATTTTTATTTGTTGCTGCACCCGGGATTCGATCACGGCTAGATTCCAACAGGAACCCTTATATCGGGTCGAGTTTTTGACTATTTCAGGTTTCATGTATGCATGTATGATGAAGCTATTGACTTCTTGCACTTGTTCAATATGTACTTGATTCTATCATAAATATTTTAGGTCTTGAATATTATACTGATCGCTCATGTCTCTAGATGTTCATATAGCTTTAGAAGTCAGCTAAAGAATTAAAGACTCATTCCTAAGATCAGCCAAAATCAGGGCCAAATTATGTTTTGGTTACCTTGGCAAGAATTTGGTATGTAAGACTCGAAATTGTGCAGATTCGTTCACAAGTCTCCAATGTTTTATGGGCAAAGAGTAGTTATTTGCAAATGCATCTCTAGTCCAGCATACTCTGATGCAACCTTTTTTTTTCCTCGAAAATTTAAGATTTTGGAATAAACCCTGTTGAAATCAATTTCAGATCAACTCATTTAAGATATGCACTTGCGTAATTCAATATTCAATTCTTCTTCATCATCTTTCTCTTTTCCTCATCAAAGTCATTCTGTTTCCTGTTCGTTTAAAAGTTGACTCCTTTCCATTTAACAGTGATCCACATGTGTATTAAAGTATAAAGCTTTGAAGCCGAAATCGAACCTGCCTTGCAAATTTTGTGAGTACAACTCGCAAATGATTCCAAGTTAACAACTGGGCAATCAGAAGACGGTCCGTATATTGTTAAATCGAAGTGGGTACTTCTCAGCCAAACTATAGGAGTTCGTACAGGTGGTTGACATCTGTTCGAAGTCTTAAAAACCTTCGAAGACTGAATTTCCAAATCTCAGCAGTTGCAATCTCGAACGGTTTTGGTTCGCGAGAATCTGATATCTATATTTGAGTTATCATGTCCAAGGAATCAGGAGCACAGCCTGAACCCCTCAGCCATGTTAATCTCTCGCACACTTTCAAGTATTTGCTGGGTTAGTTCTCCTTTCCTTCTTCTTCTTTATTTTTATCTTCGTAATTTGGTCTCTGTTGCGTTTATTGAGATTACCAATCTTAATCCCATGATTATTGTTGTTGGGGGGGTGGTGAGATTAGCTACGCAGTTCTTGTCCAGAGGAATTCCATTCGTATTCAATTCGTGGATCGTGAGGCACCTTACGGCAGAGGACTACGCGGTATCTAATCCCGATCAATTGTTCACTCTTACCCTTCTAGTTCTTACTCCTTTAAGTTGTTTCTCCATTGATGAACTTCCATTTTCTCTCTGACGTATGCAGCTGTACGCCGTACAGTTCCATCTGTTTGTAACCTGCGTCTTGTTTCTTAGTCGGGAGGGCTTCCGACGAGCTTGCATGAGGGCTGACATTCAATGGTACTGTCTTCTGCTATAAATCCTACATCATATACAATTTGCCATCAATAAGTGACGCTGCAGGATTACCCGTCTTTGCAATTTAGTATTGTGTAGGCTATGGGGGCAGACTAAACTGTTGTAAACTATGCCGAGTGCTGCCATTAACGGGACAAATGCTGAAAAGTTGCTGATAATTAAGAATATTTTCAAGTTAATTTCCTTGAAGAAAACGTGATTGTGTTATACCTTCTTGATATGCTTATGTTTCATATTTATCTTACGATGCAGTGATGGTTCTTCAAGTAAAGAATATGGGACTAAGTTGTTAAAAGTGGCCTGGATGACTCCCCCTTTGGGAATAGTCATCACAATTGCAGCATGCGTTTTTGTCTTCTGGTGGCAAGGCTTAAGTCCATCAGATCCGTATGCTCAAGCTATCTTGATTAATGGTAAAGTATTGTCATTGGCTTTGGTGCTTCAATTATTGTGGTTTTCTGTCTTCACTTGCTCTTTGATTATCACTCAAGTCTCTGATTACTTTTAGACATCTAATTTGTGGCTCTGAACGTAAAAAGTTAAACTTTCTTTCAGTTCTTCTCAAGAATGTACTATTGTCACCAGAATACACTCTCAACTTTCACCTTATTAGTGCTTTTAGTTGATTTTTTAGAGAAAACCATGTAGATAACTTGTTTGTTTATTAAGTTCCCCATCAAGCTATTTGTGTTTTATCACCTGATCTTGTTGATAAGTATTTCAGCTGGCTATTTTTCATTCATAAATGAATAAATAAATTGCTATCCACTTTAGAGTTCTTTGATCTATTACAATATTATTTAACTCACTTAATTATTATTCTCCTTCCAGTAATGTTGATATCAGTTCACTTCAAATTGCAGGTTTTGCATGTATATTGGAGCTATTGGCTGAACCCTTATATATTCTTTCTCAGAACTTGCTTCTGCTTAAACTGCGCCTAGTGGTTGAAACAGCAGCTACACTTTTTCGTTGTCTAACAATGTACATACTTATCGTGAAGCATACTAGCATGGTAAAACTTTTGATGGGTTTGTTATCTATGCATTATGCAATTTTGATGACATAGTCAAACTACTGGCACACCTGAGATACAAATGTGCATTCTCAATAAAATGCTCAAGTTGGCTGTTATAATCATTCTGGATTTCATGATGGTCAAATGTTATGTTAATTTGGAGTCCTTGTTTCTCAGCCTTGATTATGTTTGCTGCAAGTTTTACCATGTACATGGAGGAAACTTTCTTTTTTCCTAGAAATACTGCAAGATAACAGCATTTGCTTTTGTTAATACCCTTTCTTGTCTTTTACATATTTGGTTTCCTTCTCCTTCTGGAAGATATAGGAATAATCATTTCAAGATGCTCTTGACAAAACTTGGCTCTGTTTACTTTATTGGTACATATATTTGGAAATAGACATAATTTTGAAATAGTAACTACTGAATCCCAGTCCATTTCTTGATCCTAAATCATTACCTTTTAGAAACCTCCACTTATAAATGCTTGACGAAAACTTGTGGTTACATTTGCAGGAGAAGGTGATTGCTTTTGCACTTTCACAAACAGCCTATGGTTTTTGCTTGTTTGTAGGATATTGGAGTTATTTTCTCCTCTCTACTACTTTTCAAAGTTATGATCTTTTCCCTTTCAGGTATGGTTTCCTTTTCTCTTATGCCCCCCCACTTCTGTTCTGATCATTATGTTTGACTCTCACTCCTGGACCCTTCTATGGTGGAATGAAAATGGGAGAAGAAATTCGGTTAACTTCACTATAAGAATCCTGTTGAGCTTTTATACAGCATAAACCTGCCTTCTTGAATGGGTACTTGGAACTTCCAAGTTCCTAATGCAGGATGTGAAATTTAGTCTGAACCCATTTCCCAGATTGGAAAGCTATCCAAGATATGACTGGACCCAAAATGTTTTTTTTATGGCTCTACTTGTTTTGAACTGTTTAGCTTGTTAGTCTTTTAAAGTTTACACTAATGGTTAACTTCTTTAGTTTAATTTTGCTGATCATAGATACATGCACATTAGTGTTCCTTTTCCCTTTGACACTAAACTTTTTCGCAGATTGGAAACTATTATGGATTATGATAAGCAACTTTCAAGCATGTGTATGCTCTTTACTTTTCAATCATTTCGGAAGCTAATACTCCAGGAAGGTGAAAAAATGGTCCTTGTATGGTTGGATACACCATATAACCAAGCTGTATATGGTCTTGTTGATAAATTAGGTATGTGACTGGACTATATTCTATGACTTGCAGACTATAGTGACAATTCCCTGATCACAGTGTCAACATTGAATCCAATCATTATTGCGTTTTTTATTTCAGTTGGATTGATGATGTTGATCTTGCACATGAGTTTTTGAACAAGTTATAACTGTTAAATATGATTTCCAGGGAGCCTGGTGGTGAGGATGGTGTTTCTTCCCTTTGAAGAGAGTTCATATGCAACATTTGCCAGGTCTGCTTCAGGTCTATCTCGTTCCTTCATTGTTCTCTGGACAGTTTTTTGGTTTTATTAAACTATAGGATGTATTATCACGGAAGAAATACCATTCATTTTCTTCTGCTCACCATATGCAGCATCTTGTGTGGGCTGTTGTGTCTCAACACGATATTGAGTCAGTCTAACATTTGAGTCAGTAGGGACATTTACTGGCTTATAGTTTGTCCATTGTGTTGCAATTGATGAAGGTATTTAATACCATTGTACTTATGGGTATTGCTACTAGCTTATGTTGTGTGTCCAAGAGAATTGACTTACAAAAGAGTGGAACTTTATGTTTCCTCTTTGAGGATGGTAAAAGATTATAAGGTGCTTTTGTCAAGTATTCTAAATGGAAAATGATTTGGTTTTCTTTCATCTGGAATGAAAAGCAGTTTTGCGCATAGTGATTGAATTCCATCATCTTCCAGAAATCACGACGTTTGCTTTGCTTGACAGGACAATATTCAGACAAAAGCAGAAAGTTGGGAAGCTGCCTAACAGAGGCCTTGAAACTTGTTTTGCTAATAGGTATGGTCATTCATGCACTTCTTGGCTTTGCTTTCACATTTAACATTGTTTTGCCAGTGTGAAGAACTGTATTTTGATATGTATGTCAAGGTAGTGAAAGTGGGAAGATTTCTTATGTGCCAACTTTGTTCATCTCTCCCCTCTCCCTCATCACTGAAAATTGAACGCTGCATGTGATCAAAAGTTGTTTCGTAAGGACTTACTTTCTCTTTGATGTTAGGTCTTGTATTTATGGCATTTGGTCCAAGTTACTCTTACTCCCTTGTAAGAATATTATATGGCCAGAAATGGAGTGATGGAGAAGCGCCGCTAGCCCTCCGGTATTATTGCCTTTATATCATTGTTTTGGCCATGAATGGTTAGTAAGACTATAGCTCTCCAACATGTATGATTTACTTGCTAGCTACATCTAATAGAGGCTAAAATCTATTACACCCTGAAGACCGTGATATATATATTTATATTGCGTATCATATTATCCAACTATCCACACCAACATGCACACACACACACATTTCACGGTGCCAAAAGAAATTGATAAGTCATCTCTACCCCTTTGGTGTAGAGAATGCATGTTACACCTCCAACCTTCTGATAATGCTGGAAAAACTTTTACCTGAGTTTGATTCTATGTAGGAACTTCTGAGGCGTTTCTGCATGCTGTAGCAAATGAGCACCAACTCAAACGCTCGAATGATTCATTGCTCTTGTTCTCCATGGTTTACGTAGTTCTAAATGTCCTTCTTATAAGGTCAGCTGGTGCAGTTGGCTTGATTCTGGCAAATTCTTTAAGTATCCTTACTTTATGTTGTGGATTCCGTGGACCATCATTGTATGAGAACTGAAGGCTTTACAATGGATTCTAATCCTTTTACACCCAAGGTTATGCTATGCATAGTATGTGAAGATAATTTTGTTTTCATGCATATTTAATTACTGAATGAAGTGTTTACGAAGTTCATATAGTATATTATTGGTTCTTATCACAAAGTAAGAAATATGGTTATAAAAGGAATGACTTAAATAAGTAATCTCAATCATTCTTCTTTTCTTAACTGTTGCAAAGATATGATTTTGAGAATAACGTACTCTGCAGTCTTCATCAAGCATTATTTCCAGGTTGGTTTTGATTAACTCTTGTCTATACCTTGGGTATACATGGAACCTTATGTTAACATGATTTGTTTCCTTAGGAGTTTTCTGCATTTTCTTTTGCAAGCTGCTTGCCATCTGGTTGGACAATTCTGTTGCTTTCAGGAGTAGTTACATTCATTTCGGAGAGAATGTTTCTGGATCATGAAAATTTCTGGCCAACATTTTTAGTTCATTTCTGCATTGGGCTCTCTTGCTTCTGCATGTCATCTCTCGTCATGTAAGTAATCTTCTTGTGCGGCAAGTTATCTTTTCCAATTTAAAGTGATTGTCACACCTCATTTTGATGAAAATAGCTATCGTCGCGAGAGGTCATTCATCAAGAGAATTATCCGCTTTCGTGATCATGTGGACTGAAGAATGGACTGCTACCTAAAACTTTTGAAGGTGATTATATTTGTCTGAGATTGTTTTTTCCTTTGTCATTTTCATAAGCTAAAACCATTAGAACCAATAAATTTCTGATGCAGATCAGCCAGACGAGCACAACAGAACCGAAAGCCATTTATTTGTTAGTAAAGCAGCATGAAGATGGCTTACACTCTATAGACTTGGTAGGAGTTTTTGCAAGATGACTAACTGCATATCGTATTTAGCTGCCTTTGAAATCTAGATATGCAATTAGATTCTCGAACTTAACACTGGAAAATGAGAATTTAACTTGAATGTTGTGCATGGATGAGGACTAATTTCGATGTATCGAATTTTAAATGATCATTTATGAGTAATATTTTGAGGATAGTCTTTTAACATTTCATTACACGGTCTGATTCCTTCTACTATCCTAAGTAATATACAACACCATCGTTATATTTTCATTATCTTCAACTCCAGCATGTCTGCTTCTGTTGGAAGAACTATTACAAATCTGTCCGTCCATGGGAAGACCTTCAAGATAACAGTAAGACAAACATTTCCCTTGAGACTTTATTCTCTACTCTTGCAAATTCTTTTGGTTTTCATGAAATGAGACTATTTTCTTGTACCAACTACCAAGGTTTCTAGACTCTAAAGACTTCATATCTTTAGCCTAAAAAGGTGGTGATGGTTGAAACAGCCATAATAGTCATTATAATGGGTTCTAGTCAATGGTCCCAGATACAGTAATTTCAGAGATGTAACAAAAGGGAATCAGCAGAGTTGGTAGGTGAGAAATTGAGCAAATTTAGCAGACCAACTTGAGAAGCTTTAAGCAGAAACAATAGTGATGAAAAAAAGAGAGGGCCATCTAAAGGACAAAGGTGATGATTCATAGGATACCCACGGGTGTGTGGGTTGTACTCCAGTGTTACTCAAAGAGGGTCACCTGGTAATTATAAGCTTTGAAAGCTTGGTAAAGTAAGGTAGAGGAAGGAGAAGACAAACTACATGGAATTTGAAAGCCTGGTAAAGGAAAAGGCAAGGAAACATTAGTCGGAGCTTATGATTAAGATGTAGACTAGAGTATTATCATTGAAGTTTAGACAAAAGTATTCAACAACAAACACACGAACATAAAGTTGGCTTCCATCTTCTAAAACGAAATGATGGTTTTGTTTGAGCTTTGCTTAAGAGGTAGGATTCGTAGTGGAGATACAGTTGCAGGATTTGGATTCCTAGTGGATTAGGTTAGTTAGTCAAGCCGACCTTTCTTGCTTCAAAATGCAGGAATAGCCCGAGGCCAGTATAGTTGTCATCAAAAAATTTTTATTTTTAAATTATTTCATATATTAAAAATGTATTAATGAGCGACTTAAATAAGAATGACTTTGAGTTCTATGGCATAAAAAATTATCTCAAAAAAATTAGGAATGATACGTTAGAAAAATGAAAATCAAAGTCAACGTATTCAATGCACAAGGCTTTCTGCTTTACAAAAATTTGGAGGTCATAATATACACGGTCTTCCCTTTGTATTTTTACAACGAGACTTTTCGTGACTTGATTATGTGACCTCATGATCATAAAAGAGCAACTTTACTTGGTGTTTCAAGGGTTTGATATATGTCTTGCACCAACTTGGTGTTCTAATAATTCTCATCTCTCCCGATTAAACCTTATAATACCCTTTAAATTATTACACATTTAATAAATTAACAGATATATATATATATGTATAATTTATAAATTACGCATTTTGAATAAATTATAGATAAGTAACGAGTTCAAATCAATCTGTGCTGGAGATCCAGGGCTTTCCCTCTGTAGAAAGCTTCAATGTCATGCTCTTGAATATGAAAATATGATATAAGCACATTAAAGTTTACATCAGCTCTTTGTGAGATATTAAACTACAGAATAGATCACCTGTTTCACTTACTCCGTTCCATCTCATCTCATCTATACATTTATGTAGGACCGAAAAAAAGTATGGACGATATAGAATGGCATAGATAGGAATAGGATAAGTGAAATAGGTGATTTCATTCCTTAATGTACATCCATTTTTGCTATTACCATCATAAAGAAATTTGTTATTTATTGCTTTTGGTTAGGAATTGGAAGGTCTAAA
>JAOSBN010000007.1:31487586-31500715 GCA_027563595.1 Erythroxylum suave
GTACATCCATTTTTGCTATTACCATCATAAAGAAATTTGTTATTTATTGCTTTTGGTTAGGAATTGGAAGGTCTAAATTGTTTGAGATTTTTACTTTTTTAAATATTTTTTTAGGGTTAATTGTAAAAAAAAATCTTAAAATTTACTTAATTTTGTAATAATGACCTAAATTTTAAAAATGACACTAAAATATTCTAATTTTTAGTTTTTAATAAAAATAATTCGACGTTAAATTCTCCATTAATATAAATAACGTGCTGAGCTATGTTTAATTAACAAATTTTTTCACATAGCTGTTACATATTGTGTGTCACATATGAGTTTTATTATTTAATAAACCAAAAATATAAAAACATAAAAAAATTATAAACTACTTCATAATAATTTTAAGATCTTTGATATTTTTAATTTATTAAATAATAAAATTCATACATGGTGCAAATACAATATATGACAATCATGTAAAATAAACACTAATATAACGTGATTCGTCATATTATCCATATTAACGAAAAATTTAACATCATATTATTTTCACTAAAAATTAAAAATTAAAACATTTTAGAGTCATTTTTTTAAAGTTAGGACTAATATTGTAAAATTAAGAAATTTTTGAATTTTTTAAATAATTAACCCTATTTTTTATCCTTTTAAGTTTCTCAGAGTAAGTGGTGGTGCAAGCTTTCTTTGTCTCTCTATCTTATGTCTTCTTATCAAAGCATCTCTTTTTTTAGGTACTAACAAATGAGAGAAGATGAGATTTAATGATGATTATGGGACCCTTTGTGGAAACAAAGCTTTTTGTTATTCTTTTGCTTAAATCCTTTCAAATGTGTGAGTGATTATTGTAGTAGTCCCTTAGATCACATGCACCTCTTAATTATCCTCTTTACTTTTCCAAATCACCAGAAAGGACTTGTTAATTTTTTTCTAAGTGTTCATCATGCTCAAACAAAGTGACTCTCCAATTAGCCTATGCAACTTTTTATCTTTGTCAACAAGTGAAGTTACCGCATAGTTATTTCAATTTAGGATTAGAGTCGATTGGAGCTATTTGATGATGAGTACGTATGATCATTTTTCTCTTTTTATCGATCATTATTTATTTATTTATAGGAGCATTTACATAAAAACCCTCTCTAGGATTATAAAAGGGCAATTAGGGTTAATATTATAGTTCGAGTTGGATTCGACCCAAAATCGGTTGGTTAAGTTTTAAATTAAGTTTGAGTTTAAGAGGTTCAGTTCAACAAACTTGATGTGAATTGTTGAAGAAATAAATGAGAAATTCATTGATAAAAAATGGGAGAGCAAAACACAATGTTCATGGAGGGCAACCTTTCTACACGAGAAGATTTAAATATATAACTCTACTTAGAATAAAAAACTAGAAAACCTTGAAAGCTAAGTACAATAAATTGATCTTCAAGTTGTGTCTGCCATTCTCATTAGTTCACCATAGTGTCGGAAATAAGGGTTGGGATAGGTTTTTGTTTATAGTTGAAACGCCTAACATTCCGCTTCTTCCATATGAATTGTACAATCATGCACACTGCAGCTATATGGGTAAGCTTAGGGGGATTTCTTTGCCCTTGAAATCAGCTGATCCACGTTTGTTGTTCCTATCCTGTTCCTACATAAATGTGTGCATGAGATGATAATAGGTTGAGGATAGCAAAAGTGAAATAGGTATCTAATCTCATATCTTCATGAGGAGAGTTAGAAGAATAGGTTAAGGATAGCAAAAGTGAAATAGGTGATCTAATCTCATTTCTTCGAGAGGAGAGTCGATGAATAACACGAGGGAGTGAGATTTCTCGAGAGGGCCATGTGTAGTGTATTTTGATAGCTCCCCCATAGACTATTGGTCACTTCATACATGAAAAATAAATTGATCTGAATTGTTATAAGCTAATAAAACTATATAAATAATTCTTTTCTAACATAAAGAAAATTAATTCAATAAAGAGGACTTAATTCACTATTTTTTATTATTTTCTTTATTATAATTATATCATATTTTCAATCTAAAAAGATAGGATTTTATTTTCAAGATTTTATAAAAACAAATTTTTTTTAGTTGATAAACATGAGATAATATATTAGTTGAAAACAAGTAGAAATCAACGCAAACTCATTATTTGAAAAAAAAAAAAGGTAAGCAACGTAAATCATAACACAACTATCGAGATCAGAACACAAATCAGAGGCAACAATTTTGGAAACTTTAATAAATCTGTGAGGAAAGTATATATAGTTCTATTTAAATAATCTATTAATAGATAACTTCCTTTTCATTATAAAAAAATAATGTTTTAAAAACTAAACGGACTCAACCGATTTAATAATAAAAATCTTGAATTCGTCAAGTTTTCGATTTGATTTTTAATTTTTTGGTTTGATTTAGTTTAATAATTTTTGTTGTTAAAAATTGATCAGTTTATCAATTAATCAGCTAATTTTACTAAACTAATCATCTTTTATAAACTAAAATAAATCAATTATTTTTTATTTTATAGCCTTTTTTAATTAAGCCTTAAATTTTTCAATGAATAAGAATAATCTTTTTTAATCAATTTTTAAGTTAAAGATAATCTTTTTCAGTAATTTTTTAAATTCTTCAATTTATTCAAACTTTAACCGATTTTATGATTATATAATACCGATTGAACCTTTTAAATTTTAAATCTCTTGTGTTATTAACTTAACTTTTGGTTTAGTATTGAAAACATTGAAAAAATATATAACATTTCATCATTTCATGCGAGTATTAGAAAAATTCTAAATGAAGGCATGCCCTATCTCCCTATTATTAGGTCAAACCCATAATAGTTGGAATGAAACTTGAAATAGACATAAACTAAAGCCAAGAATTGAAAAACTCTCCTTAGCATAACATCCGTTAAAAGAGCATCTTAGGATGATAACATATCATGGTGTGTTTAAGTCTATGTTTAGTCTTTGACTTAGAAGAGGTCGCTCACATGCCCATTTCACTCACCTTCAAACCCTAATAATTTTGTTCTCCACTAACACTAACAATGATGAGATAATATATGCTATAATGGGAATTGAAGAAAATAAATAATAACAAGAGAGGTGCAAAGTCATTGGTCATGAGGAACAGTAAGTGTGACTGTGAAGTCAAACACTAAGGAGTGTTGTGACTATCCATCACACTATTTCCTGTAAAAACGATAAGATCAACTGTGGGTCACTGTTGCCTCCCTAACCTGTGAAGTCGGTCTGTTTTTGAGAACCTTTAAAAGTTAAGAGATCGAAATTTTGAGGTATGATGAGTAATTGTAACTTAGTTCAATCTCAAATGTACCGGATAAATCTTTAGATTGATACAATAATATATAAATTATGTCAATTGGGTATTTCGTATTAAACAGACCTTGTATGACAGGCTCGATCGAGAAAGTGTAAGATCATCTCTAACCATAAATTGTAAAATGCAGTTAGTTGCCTTTAAAATGCAGTAAGTTCAAGAAAAACGACTCCAATCGAACTGCATAAATTTGCTGCATTTTGCATATTTGTAGCAAGTGTGGGGTGACTGCAAAATGCAGCAAGTTTATACAGTTCGGTTAGAGTGGAAAATGTAGGCATTTACTGCAAATTGTAGTCCGGTTAGAGTTGCTCTAAGTAAGAGATTCAAATACAAAACCTTTTGACCTCATGCTTCTCCACTCTACCAACTCGACCATCCCGTAGATCCAATAACACAATAAAATCTTAAGGCTATTCCATAAAATCTTGAAATACACTTTAAAATTTTCCATTTCTAATTTTTGTAGAAAATTTTTGTCCATGGTCTTTTAGGGTTTTGGTCAATTCCTTCATCATTCTCATGTGGCCCTCATCTTTGCTCTCACTACCTTTCTATTACATCATCTTTGATCACTCTGTCCTCCTACTCGTCAAGCATGCTTTCAACTTTTGTCAGTTTACAGATTGGTTCGTTTTCTGCTACATTGTTGGACACATCTCGTGAGAATAAGCTAAAGGAACAGAGTGACTAGCCAAATAATAGAACAAGAGTTTCTGGGTTAGCCTTGGAAAATATGTAGCTTCAAATATCTATACAACTTGTGAATGTTTATCACATACACTTTCGTACACACAGGTCGAGACTGCAACACTTGGGAGCATTAAAACTCGAAAGTCGAAACATGAACATCCAAACGTAGTAAGTGTTGTCACTTATCTGCTGTAGGGTTATAGATTAACCCTACTCAGTCTCACATGTCGTTGTTGTTCACGAACAGTTAGGAGCTTTGTAGTCAAATGATTTCTTTGAAAATTGACAACAACCTAAGAATTCTACTAAAATATAGGGTCAGAAAAAGTTAAAGAATATGTCATTTTATTTTTAGTTAATAAAAGGTTATTTTTGAAATATTTATAATTTTTAAAAATTAACAATTAAATTAAATACAAAATCACCCCAAACTAGTCAATTATTAGAACAAAAATAACAATAATGTTTATTATGAATTCCGCTCATATGCAGAATCTAGAGAGATCTAATAATATGCAACCTTACCCTTAATTAGTAAATAGGTTATTTTTAAAACTCTCTCACAAATTTTCTAACTTGTAAAATAAAAAAATGATAGCACTTAAGAGAGATAGTGCTTAGATGGTTTCCTAAATGTAGACCCATGAAATTTCTCCTATAAATTTGATTCAAACAATATTACTTTAAGTGGTTCGAGTTTAATTTTATGTTCATACATTAAAATGTTTGAATTTATTTCAATGATTTTCAATTTTTATTCATTAATTTATTGAATAATTTACTTAATATATGATTAATATGTCAAGTTCATACACTCAAATTGTTTAGTATATACTTATAAATTAATAAATAATTTGTACAATTGCTTTTTAATCGTAAAATATTTGCACAAATAGTTATATTAAATAAGAATTGTCTTTACATGATTTTGAATGACATTACAAAAAAATTAGAAAATTGGACGGAAGTCATCCGAGTCTTTTGCATGAACTTCGATTCAATGCTAGCTAGGCATAATAAGTATTAAGAGCTTCAAAAAATTCTCTTTTTGTCTTGTCTTATGAACTTTAAGGTGTATAAAGTTTCATATTAGATTTTTTAAACAGAAGCGAAACGACAGAAATTTCATTTATTTAACTTTAATTGAGGGTGATCTAAGCTAAAAGCAGACCTACGGCAAAATGCCCCTTTTTTGAAAAAAATATTGATTATATTTTAAGTATTTTCTAAATTTTAGGTGCTAGTAGTGTACCCTCATAAGATCCCACAAAAGGACACTTCTTTATGACAATGGAGTATCCATCCATAGGCACTAAATTTCCTACTCGAACTCGATTGTATATCAGGAAAATCTCGAGAGGTTCTCCAACTTTATATCAAATCCACTCCACAAGCTTACAAGATAGGATGATGAGTTTGTTCGATTTTCCTTTTCTTCTTCCAAGTAGATTGGCAACTTATTATAATTAATCAGGATTTAAAAATTTGTCAAATTTGAATATTCGAATATGACTTTGTGTCGGATCAAATTTATATAAAAGGATGTGGTCCAAGTCGAGGATGTTACAAGACTAAATTGCTTTTGAATATTCATTTTAGGACCACTATTGTTTAGACAAATCTCTCTCTTTTTTTATATATATAATTATCGATTTTTACAAACCCCTCCCTTTTTTCTTGGAAGATCAAAATCCCAAAAAGCGGCTTATTGAGAAGGAAGCATTTTTGGGGATACCTAGAATGGCACAAAAATCATTGACATGGTTTTGGTAATGTCTACATTTGCATGCCTAGAGGAAGCAGCTTTCCTTTTTTTCAATATTGGGATATGGCTCAAAGACATTTGTTAGGGTGGGACAATAACTATTGTATGTAAGGTACAATGCTTTTTTTATTGCATTTTCAAAAATATGTGATCATATTCATTTAAGATAAAATTAATTAAAAAATGTTTCATAAATTGTTTTTAATAAAATTGTAATTTGATTTTAATAATAATTTTTAATTATAGTTGCTTTGATATGAACTTAATGAAAAAACATGTTTTGAAAAAATATGATCAAATAAATTTTAGATAAAATTTAAAGTAATTTTAAAATGTCTTATAAATTATTTTAGTTAAATTGTCATAATCTAATTTTAATAATAGTTTTTATTTTAGTTAATTTGATATGAATTTAATGAAAAAAATTTAAAATTTTTAATTACAATAAAATTTTTGTAATTAATCTAAAATAATAAGTTTTTAATTACAATAAAATTTTTGTAATTAATCTAAAATAATAAAATCATCTTTATAATTTATATAATTAAAAGAACACCAAGTCCTTTTCTCTTAATTGCATTTAAGATAAATTAGTGATTCATTCGAATTAAGAACTTCCATCAATTAATAGATATTTATAATTAATTAATTATAAGTACTATTATTAAGTTTTTTAAAATTGAAGAAAAAAGAAAAAGGGCAAAACCGTCAAAAAGAAAGGCAAGAAAAGCGTTAAGAGCGGGAATTGGGACAAAATCACGCGTAAGATGGGGCACGCCCTCATCATTCACCATGCTCCTTCACTCCTTCCTTCTTTGATCATCATCGTCATCATCCATGTTTCTAATTGTGGGGTCACGCGCATCACGCACGCGAGGAGGCATGACTAGGCACGTGCCAAGTTACTTTCAAATTATCATTATTATTATTATTATTTATTAAAAAAAAAAGACAATTTTATGCCCTTTTTCAAATAATTGGTATTATTGACCGCTTGCAGTTGCTAAATCCAAGTGAAGGGTATTAAGGAGACAAAAAGTTGAATTGTGGGGTCCCACACCCTTATCACTCCCCACTGTGTCCCACTCCACCTCTTCCTTTGTGTTCATACCATCATAACATAATAAATACGATACCAGTGAATTTGTGTTCATACCATGGACGTTTTGGTACTTTCCCTCCACTCTTTCATATTTTTTAATTTATTTTAAAATTTAAAATATTTTAAAATATGTAAAAAAATAGAAGATTATTTTGATTGAAATTTCTATATTGCCCTCGTCGGGGACTAGCATTGTACAATATCATGTTTAAGTACATTTCTTCCTAGGACTGCTCAAAACACTTTGTTTCTTTCCTTTCCTGTTATGTTCTGTCCCCTTCCTTTTATTTTTTTAATAAAAAGAAAATATAGGGATGGCTTTACTTATTTAATAGCAAAAATAGATATAATATTATAGAAAAATATTTGGAAAAAGAAGCTAGTTGTTTTCATCTGTTCGGATTATATTAAATTTGTTGATCACATACCGGCTGAGCTCGAACGTATGTTTTTAAGAAGTTACCGGCTTGATCCGACTCATTGGCTTACTTAGTGGATATAAAAACATTATATCCCAAACTAAAAATGCTTGATTCATATAATGGATGATATAATGAAGTGCATAATGATACTAAAGACTTAAATTGCAAGGTACAAGAAGCATGTGCTCTTCTACTAACAATCATAATAGTACCAAATACCTAACCCAAATGATGGTACGCAAGCATTTTGCTTGTTCAAGGATCTTTGGTGTATAATTATACATAATCTCAGAGTGTTATCAGTTTAGATCAAATAAAGTAAAGAAGCAAAAATGAAGTTTTACCATAATCCAACTAACTTTCAACTTAACATATCAAGTTGGATAAGCCAAATTTGAAGCAAAAACAAGAAATGGGTACGGTACTGTTGAATCATTGTAAAAGTTGGGGAAAAGATGTTGGCCGGATGTATTGTGATGATTCACTTCTAAGTTAATATACCGATGATACTAAAGAAGATGATTACGTCCTGCCAACTTTGTCGTTATCTGAAGGAATGCTTTGGACAAAGGATAATAACAAACAAAGTAAATGATAAGCATGTTCAATCCTTTTCACAAAGTCAAACCAGGCAATGAAAGCCTGGCCTCACAAGATATGATAATAGTATACATTAAGCTGTATTAATTGGACATTAATGACACAGGATCTTGGTTGGCGAATATAATATGTCTTGTGCAGTGTCCTGTACTGTACATCTATGTTATGAATGGATGAATTATACTCTATAGTTACCAAGTGGTTAAATATTTATGATCCCAAGGTGAAAAAAGAGCGTGGAATAGCATGACAAAGATTGGTCTTCTGGGTTCTGACGAGCCACTATTCTCTTAAGGGTGCTATAATTGTATTGGCCTATTCAGGGTGAGCGTGCTTTGAAATGGTAGTAAATGAAAATGGCTTCTTTTTTTTTTTTTTAAACAAAAGTTGAAATCTTGAAGAATGGTGAGATGAAAACAGTTTCCCAATTAGGGTGTTTCAACAATGATTAAGCCTAAGGAAGGAGGAAAATTGGCACTGTTCGTGGTTTGTGGAGATACGTGTTCTGAGAAGAAGGTAGTGTATGTATGGGATGGTGGTCCAGGAGGCTAGTCTATGTCAGGGTTCACCTGGAAACTCCACAGTGGAGAATGTTGGAGAAAACTTTAAAAATATGTTTGGTTCTTGAGAAATTGGTGGGAAATTGTAATGACTTTCTTGGATCCTGTGAGACACAAACACTGTTACACACCAAATTTGTAAAGAGAAAAATAAAAATTCTGATAAAGCAAACAAGGAATGATGAAAAGTGAAAACAAAAAGAAGGGAAAAGAAACCAAGAAAACCAAAAGTATGTGGGAGAGCAGACAAAGGAAAAATACTTACTAAAGAGAAAGATGGTGGAACTGTAGTATAGTGTAGAGTGACACAGAGGCTTATTAACACACCAAACAGCAAGAGGTGAGACTCTTGGCAGTAGTAGTTACTCTTTCCCTCTCTTCTTTCTCTCTATGTCTCATTTCTCCAGCAAATAATCATTGATCATGAAACACTCTCAGTGCTCAGCACTCAAAAAAAGCATCATCATCTCTGCTCATCAAAACCAGCCTTCCCTTAAATTTGCTTCCCTTAGCCTTGCTCATCTCTCAACCAAAATCTCCGTGTCCTAGGTAACCATGAAACCTCATTTTCTCCTCTTTCTCTTCACATTCATTGTCTTCTATAGACCATGGTTAGTGCTTTCTGCTACAGCCTTGCCTCTACAACTTCGTGCTCTCCTTTCTTTGAAGTTCTCGTTAAAAGATCCGCTTGACACATTCCAGGAGTGGGACCTAACTCCTAGCTTCTCCAAGTCTGATTCACAAGAGCCAATTTGGTGTTCATGGGTTGGTGTCAAGTGCAATCCCAAAACAGGTCTCGTCACATCACTTAATCTTTCCCAACGAAATCTCTCAGGTATTATTCCAGCGGAAATCCGATACTTGAGGAGCTTACTCCACCTGAATTTGAGCAGAAATTCGTTTGATGGTCCATTCCCACAAACCATTTTTGAACTAACTGACATTAGGACACTTGATATAAGCCATAACCTCTTCAACTCAACTTTCCCACCTGGGATTTCCAAGCTCAAGTTCCTGAGACACTTCAACGCATATAGCAACAGCTTCACTGGACCACTACCAAAAGAATTGATCTTTCTACACTTTTTGGAGCAGCTCAACCTCGGTGGTAGTTACTTCGATGGAGAGATTCCGATGAGCTATGGGACTTTTCCGAGATTGAAGTTTCTTAACTTAGCTGGGAATCAACTTCAAGGGCCACTGCCACCACAATTAGGATTCTTGAGCCAGCTCGAGCGCATGGAGATTGGATACAATATCATGTTCTCAGGCAGAGTACCGGAGGAGTTTGCATTGTTAACTAATCTTCAGTACATGGACATCTCGAATTGCAGCATCTCCGGTGAGCTCCCTCAAGGAATTGGAAACTTAACAAAGCTGGAGTACTTACTGCTTTTCTCGAACAATTTAACAGGCGAAATCCCAGTAAGTTTTGCGAACTTAAAAGCTCTGAAGATTTTTGATTTGTCAGATAATGGATTATCAGGCATTATTCCAGAAGGTTTATCTTCTTTAAAAGAGCTAACCAGATTGAGCCTGATGAAGAATGAATTAACCGGAGAAATACCACAAGGAATTGGTGAGCTTCCAAACATGGACACACTATCACTATGGGACAATTCGCTCACCGGAATTCTCCCGCAAAAACTGGGCTCCAACGGAAAATTACAATGGCTCGATGTGTCATCCAACTCGCTTACTGGTCCAATCCCACCAAATCTTTGTCAAGGAAATAAGCTTTTCAAGCTCATACTCTTCTCTAACAACTTCATCGACAAAATCCCACCTTCACTCGCTAACTGCACCTCACTGGCAAGGTTCAGAATTCAAAACAATCAACTCAACGAGTCAATCCCAACCGGTTTCGGCCTCCTGAAGAACCTAACATTCATGGACGTAAGCAACAACAGCTTAACCGGCACAATCCCTCTAGATCTCGGCAATGCACCAGAGCTACAGTACCTCAACATCTCAGGAAACTCATTCAACAGCGCTCTTCCAACAAATATCTGGAAAGCACCGAATCTTCAGATATTCTCCGCCAGTAGGTCCAAAATCGTCGGGAAAGTCCCCGACTTTATCGGTTGCAGCAGTGTGTACAGAATCGAACTTCAAGGAAACTCTCTCAACAGTACAATCCCCTGGGACATTGGTCATTGCGAGAAGCTTCTATCCTTAAATTTAAGTAGCAACTCGCTCACCGGAATAATCCCCTGGGAGATATCAGCGTTGCCGGCGATAACCGCTGTTGACCTCTCCCACAACCTCCTCACCGGGACGATTCCCTCCAATTTCGAAAACTGCACCACATTGGAGACCTTCAACGTGTCCTACAACCGCCTAACCGGTCCTATCCCGAACACTGGTTCGATATTCCCTAACCTACATCCATCGTCGTTCTCCGGAAACGAGGGACTGTGCGGAGGCATCTTGTCCAAACCATGCGCCGCCGATACATTAGAGGCTGGAGAGTTAGAAGTACGCCAGCGACAACAGCCGAAGAAGACGGCAGGCGCTATCGTGTGGATCATAGCGGCGGCGTTCGGAATCGGACTCTTCGTGCTCGTCGCCGGTACAAGGTGTTTCCACGCAAACTATAACCGGAGGTTCATCAACCACCAAGAGATCGGGCCGTGGAAAATAACCGCTTTTCAGCGGTTAAACTTCACGGCTGATGATGTGTTGGAGAGCTTGTCAATGAGCGATAAGATCCTAGGGATGGGGTCCACAGGGACGGTGTACAAAGCAGAGATGCCAGGTGGCGAGATCATAGCGGTGAAGAAACTGTGGAGCAAGCACAAGGAGAGTATCAGACGGAGGAGAGGAGTGTTGGCGGAGGTGGACGTGTTGGGGAACGTGAGGCACAGGAACATAGTGAGATTGTTAGGGTGTTGCAGCAACAGGGAGTGCACGATGCTGCTCTACGAGTACATGCCCAATGGGAATTTAGACGATTTATTGCACGGGATAAACAAGGGAGACAACCTAGTCTCTGATTGGGTTACGAGGTACAAGATTGCCCTAGGTGTGGCTCAGGGGATTTGCTATCTCCACCATGACTGTAACCCGGTGATCGTTCACCGTGATCTTAAGCCTAGTAATATTCTATTGGACAGTGAGATGGAAGCCAGAGTAGCCGATTTCGGCGTCGCTAAGTTGATACAGAGTGATGAGTCCATGTCTGTCATCGCCGGATCATACGGCTACATCGCACCAGGTCTAATTTCCATTTTCAGCCTTATATTTTTCTTACATTATGAATTGTCACAACAACAGTTCATTTCATAGAGTTTGGAGATATGCTTACAGTTTTTGTTAAGTATAATTCCTTTTGTTGGATGATTGAAACGTCCACTTGCAGTGTCAAATCCGTCAAAGACTTGACATTGAAAAGATGATGGAACTCTTTGGTCGGGTCGGGTATTAATATTTGAGTTATATTATACCAACCCATGATGATAACACCTTCTCTTTTACCTTTTAATAAAGCACATGGGGTAGGTCTAATTAACCATCTTTCAAAGATAAGTGAATCCTATAGTGTCATTGTAGTAATATCACGTAGACCCGATAATAATAATAACAACAATAACAATTAAAGTTACGTTGATCAAGAGTTCGTGAAAGTATGATTGATTTGGTTTATGTTTTTTGCTTGCAGAATATGCTTACACTCTACAAGTTGACGAGAAGAGTGATATTTATAGCTTTGGGGTGGTGTTAATGGAGATTTTAAGCGGTAAAAGATCGGTTGACTCGGAATTTGGAGATGGAAATAGCATTGTGGATTGGATTAGGTCTAAGATCAAGACGAAGGATGGTATAAATGATATTTTAGACAAGAATGCTGGAGCTTCCATACCATCGGTGAGGGAGGAAATGATGCAAATACTTAGGATTGCTTTGTTATGCACTTGTCGGAATCCGGCGGAACGGCCGTCGATGAGGGATGTGGTTTTAATGCTACAGGAAGCTAAGCCGAAGAGGAAGTTGCCGGAAACCATTTTTGGCAATAACGGTGGGGATAATCTGATTATCGCCGAGTGTGATGTTGAAGAAAAACCTAATGGGGAGTGTTAATATCATCAATTTTTACTACTAACTTTTTTTATTTTAATTTCTTTTTTTCCTTTACATCTTATTTTCAAAAGGGTGGGGGCGATTGGTATAGGATATGTGATTTTTACTTTATTTTGAATGGAATTTTCAAGTGTTCTTGTTCTATTTTATCTTTTGGTGTTATCTTGGGACACTATATATTTTTATTTTGGCATATAAAATTAAGAATTAAAACTAACAGTTATATTGTTAAACAACTTGTATTTTTTAATAAAAAAGAAAATTAAAGTGATGATTGTGAAATTAAATGAAAAAAGTACCCAAAAAACGGATTGATCTCTGCCCAAGATACAATTATAAGTTAGATGGTCCAAACTAAATTTACTAATGCCTTAAAACTAGGGGACGGTTGGTTAGATGGTAATAAAAATGAGAATGAATACACTGTAGAGTAGAAATGGATATCTTCATAATAGTTATGATAGTTGGTTAAAAAGAATGAATGATTATCATTACCGTTAGTTTGTAAAAAATATTAATAAATAAAATTTTATTTTTAATTAATTATAATGTAATTAATTAATTATGATCTAA
>JAOSBN010000007.1:31517601-31532865 GCA_027563595.1 Erythroxylum suave
ATCGTATCCAGGTTATTGATTAATAAGGGTTAATTCAAATACATGTTTTGGTTAACTAAACATAAGAGAAAATAGGTTTAAAAAAAATTTACCACGATGAATGCTTAACTGATAAATTGGTTATTTTTAGTGTCGATGATCAACGTAAGTTCAACAATGAAGGAGACCGGAAGCCAAGATTCGTTCTTATTGATTGTTATATTATCATTGTTTTGCTGTTTGTTATTTTTCAATTTCGTATTCCATTTAAATTCTGTTAACTCACAATTAAAAAAACCCCCCTTTTATTTAAGTTGTTTCGAACTCATAAACTCATTACCGTTAAGACTCCTCGTGGGAACGATATCCACTTGCCACTGCTACATTAAATTGTATTAACGGAAGTGATTTCTTTTGAATTTGGTTGCAGGAGACAGCAGTACCAGGTCCCATATTTTAAAATCCCACTTATTCGACTCGACAATAGAATTCTGATGGATTTTACTTTGGGGCAAACACAAATATATAACTAATCATTAAGGATCTTCAAATGAAAATAGTAATTGATTGTAAATTAAATTATACAGTTTATTCATCATTATGTAATTATATATGAATTATTAAAATAGATACATGCAGTTTATTCATCATTATGTAATTATATATGAATTATTGAAATAGATACATGCTTGTATTTCATAACTTGATTTTAAATGCCTATTTATGCTTAGAAATAAATGAAGATATTTATGTGAAAAATATTTTATATTATGCATGTTATGGTTGAATGAATTGAATTGAATTAAAAATGGAATTGCTTGAACATCACTAAGCCTATAGCTTAGCATGTGGAATTTCATTCCGCGTGTAGTTTTTCAAGAGAATTAGAAGAGAGCTATGGTAGATCTACTACAAGCCAAAAGTTAAATAGAGGATCTCGAAAGATTTAGAGGTGAATATACTACAAATTTTTATTTCATTTTTGGTTATCACATATACACATAAAGAAGTGAAGGATCTTACAGGATTTCATTGTGAATTATATATGAATACATGAAAGTTATGTATGAAATTAGGTTTAAATGTGTTGAAATGTATTGGAGGATGGGTAAATTATTTAGTCACGAAGATTGACATGGAGATGGATAGTTGAGTAACATGCATGAGAAGTGTATTGAAGTTTTTTGCAAAAGGTTTTAAGTACATATAGAGAAAACTTTATCAAAATTTTATAAAATGAATAGTAATTGCTAGAATAATGACGTTTTAAATAAAAAATGTTGTAGTTTAAAGTAGTAGGTATTTAAGAATATGGTAACACTCGATATGTCGATTCTATTATTGGGTATGAGGTGTTACACTCTAACCTGAAATTGATTAAATTAGGGTCAAATCTCATATTGCAATAGTTTTTGAAAGAGTACCAATGCATCCCTGGTTCTTCTTATTCAAGTTGGAAGAACCATTGTTGGCCCTCCCCTATTAAATGAAAGGTGGCCAATCTTACCTTCTCCTCCTTCGTTGTTTGTTGGCTTAGGAAAAACTATTCACACTTTTGAAGCCAAACCACTAATCCATCGAGCCATCGAACGTAGGATATTTCATCTTAGTATATTTAGGCACTATTCTTGCCTCGCTGCCCACATTGGTCCTCTCCTTCCGTGGGGTGATGGTCCTTGATACTCGCTCACTTCTACACCTTCCAACCTTGCAAGCATGTGGATAATCTTTGCATATTGAGCCTTCAATTCTTGCTGCCCCATCCTATTTAAGTTGTGTTTACACCAAAAAATGGGTTCGACCCATTTTTACTGTTTCGGGCCAAAACCCGAAGCCCAAAGAGAGCCCATGTTTTGAAGTCTAGAAGAAAGCTACTGACCCTGGCCCATCAGATTTTAGTGTCTAGCAAAGAGAGAAGTAGTAGAATTGGAGTTGGATTAGGAGTCTAGGAGTCCAAGATAAAGAGGAGATAAGGTGATAAAGAAGATAGACACCAGCCCAAACTCTATCTCTATCGGATAAGATAAAGTTTTATCTTTATCTAGTGACATAAAAATTTATCAAGATTACAAGTTCAATTGCAGTAGGACACTCAACATCTTTGGCTACAAATAGAAGTTTTGAAGCGGGAAAAAGGATCCAACATTTGACATATCAAAAAGCCTGGCATCCCAGTAAATCTTTTGAACCTTTTAGCTTATTTCTATTTTCGGCAATCTTCTATTTTTCCTTAGCATTAGTTTTCATTTCAATTGTTCTCAGCAAATTTTCAATTTCTTAGTCATTGTGTTTTGCCGATTTGTTTACCAATAAAGCAAAGTTCTTTCCATTAGGTTTTTTTTCCCTTTCTAGCAATATACAGTCGTTTTGATTTCAGTTCAAATTACGAGGCACATATCTTTTTCTTTATTCCTTAGTTTGGAAATACTTTAAATTCCTGGTACGCTTGCAAATCGAACAAAGGGCTACGTGTTGTCCTTTGGTCAAAATAAAGGCCAAACTTATTTTTGGCACGCCTGGTGGGACCCATGCAATGATGAAAACAAGATCTAGTAAGAGTACTGACGTTTCCCTCGATGGAGATGATGATATGGAAAACGTTGCAACAGTAACGCAGGAAGACCAAACTCAACCCGTTGAGTTAAGTCAAGCAAGCAACATTGAGATCCTTTTAACAAAGGTTCTAGAAGCCATAGAAAAGTCAACAGCTCTCTTGAACACTATGGGGAGTAATCAAAAGGAGATTTTGGTTGCGGTCACTGGATCTGCCATGCCAGAGAAAGATAGAGGCATAGGCGGAGGAGAGTTAAGCAAGACACTGCGTCAAGCTGAATCGCAAGCTAGCAAGTTACCAATGGCCGCAGAAAATCAGCTAGTGGCGCTCATAGTCACTCCAACTAGAGGTGAAGGGTTGTCAGCCAAGGCAGCCAAGTTGGGAGAAACTTCTCCCGTGAAGGTGCTCAGGGGGCAATCCACCATGATTGACAGCCCCAACAAGGAGAAATAGCTAGTGACCACCTACCGCACAGAAGGGATGAGACACTGATTGCTACCCTACCTCCGGTATCTATCAACCACAAGACCCCTGTTCAGTTCCATAGCCACACTGGACCAGCGACTTAACCTCACCTCTATGAAGAAGGGATGAGCTCAGGGGGCAATGAGAGTCTGGTAACCAACTAGATGCAAGCACTCCCAAGGAGTAAAGGCCACTAGGCTATTCAGCAGCCGGTGACCATAGGTCGAGCAATGCACTGGCAGAACACTTATACGATCGATCATGTTACCGGGGAAACACTTCGCAAGATTGCCCAAGAGTTGTATGGCCCTAGGTTCAATCAAATTGTTCGACCCAAATTTAGGAAACCTTATCCTGAATTCATAGA
Source organism: Erythroxylum suave (assembly GCA_027563595.1). Lineage (NCBI taxonomy): Eukaryota > Viridiplantae > Streptophyta > Magnoliopsida > Malpighiales > Erythroxylaceae > Erythroxylum > Erythroxylum suave. Next base: position 31,520,967 of record JAOSBN010000007.1, read on the forward strand.
TAGAGCAGCCTTTCCTAGGGGTGTAAAAATTCCAAATTTTACATTATTTTCTAAAGAAGATAGGCAGTCTACCATCGAGCACATAGCGAGGTTCACCACTCAATGCTCGAAATTTTCTAGCTATGAGAATTACTAGTATCTGCTGTTGAAATTGTTCCCAAATTCATTAACTGGAGCTGCTTTCTCTTGGTACGTGACACTGCCAAGAGACTCTATGTTTGGTTGGGCAGATATGACAAGAGTCTTCAATGCTCAGTTTTACAGAAGTGAGCCCGAAGTCAGTATCACGGATTTGTCTAGGCTCACTCAACGGGCTGGAGAGAGGGCGGATGACTTTAGTTTCAGGTTCAAAAAGATGACAAACAAGTGCAGGATCAATATTCCGGAGATTGAGTTTGTGAAGATGGCGCAAAAAGGTTTGGACCTAGAGCTGAGAAAAAGTTTCAAGGCATAGATTTTAGAGACTTTTTCGAGTTGGCTATGAAGGTGACAGAATACGAGGAGCTACTTAAAGAAGACCATAACCTCAAAAACCTGGCCATAGAGACCTATTTCACGGAAGTCCATAACGCTGAAGTAGAGGTTGTTATAGCTGCCGTATCTGATACTGGAAGCATAGTATGCCCACATTTAGCAAAGATGCTTTCTGGGGTGCAACAAAGTAGTGACAAGAGGGGGAACAAGTGCACCTTCAACGTAAGTAGAACGTCGGAAATTTCGCTTATCTCATGAAAATCGATTTTATTTCTTTGCCGGAATGTCACGTTTTGCCTACCAAGGAGGAGATGAAGGCCAAATACTATTGCAAATATCATAACATATGGACTCATTCTACCAACATGTGCTGGGCTTTCAGGAATGTGATTCAGGATCGCATCAACAGAAAAATTCTCAAGTTCCCAGAAGAGGCAATGCTCATTGACAAGAATCTATTCCCAGTGAGGTCAGTGAACGTAGCAATTATTGATATGAGAAGTTGGCTCAACCAAAGAAGGAGGCAAGAGCATATGAATCAAGTGTGGAGGCCTAAAGAGTGGAACATGTGGAAAAAGAATGACTGCCTCACCATTACTTCTAAAAGGCAAGAGAGAATTAGTGCACTGGAAAGCATAGATAGCTGGGTCACCGGAAATAACAGGGAAGCCAGTGACAAGGTAGCCATCAGCACTGGCAGTCACCCAAAATTTGTCAAACCACCAATGCCCAAAAAAGCTGGAGGGTGAATTCGAGTGGAAAGCAGAAGGAAGGATAAAAAGTAAATACTTACTACTGCTCAGAAAAATGCTAAAACAAAGGAAAGAAGGTTACAACGTAAAAAGTTGGCCAAGAGACTATTTCGGGAAAAAGAAGAACTGGAAACGAAACTTTAAGTTCAGACCATGGCTCTATTTGGTGGAGAAACAAAAGGTGCTTGACCAAGGGAAGGACTTAGCCAACATGACTAAACAGATGGTTGAGGACTGGGAGGGAGGAATTCAGAGGAATAAATTCAAAAGAAAGGCCACAGAGGATGGTGGTATTAAGGACCAGGAAGAAAGTTACTTTAATGTCGGTGATGTCCCTGTGTATTACTTGGGAGCCGCTTCGGTGTTATTACCAGCTATTTTTCACCGGGTCGATCATGATGACGAGGCGAAAGACAGGCTAAGAGATGAAGAAAAAGTTTCGGCTGCAGAAGAAGAATAAAATCTGGTGGAGAAATTCTCAGAGGAATCGTAGGACACCGAGGAGAGCAAGCTCTGACATTCGACGAGCCGTTGACAGTGAATCACACTAAACCATTGTACATACAGGCTTGCGTCAATGGAAAGCCACTCTGTAAACATGATTCCCTTGAAAGTGCTATTAGGACTTGGGAAAAGAGAAGAGGATATCATTGCTACAGACTTAGTGGTGACTACAGTGACTGTGGATGTAACAAGAACATTAGGAGTAGTTTCACTATAAATAACGGTGGGGAGTAAGACGTGCGTGTCTGCTTTCTCCGTAATCAACACTAACGCGAGTTACAAGTTGCTTCTGGGCAGAGACTGGATTCACGCAAACATGTGTGTGCCGTCTTCTCTTCACCATTTCTTATTATTCTGGCATGGCGACAACGTGGAAATGGTTAAAGCAAACAATAATCCTTTCAACATTGAAGTCAATTTGGTGGATGCCTGCTATTACCATGGAGACACCACCCCAATTACTTTTGAAGGATTGGATAAAGAAGGTAGGCTTACATTGATGAAGTTCGCCAAGGACAAGCATTTGCTACTCCAAGCAACCAGTGCTAGTGATAAGAATAAAAGCATCAGGCCTCTTAGGCCGATGGAAGGAGACAATGGCCAGTTAGGCCAATGATTGCTCGAGGAAATAAAGAAGGGTGGCCAGTGGCTGCAAGGGTCACCCAGGAAGCAATTTTGCAGCAGGCCAAAAAACAACTAGTGGTCAACCATAAAATCGAGATGTTCAAGACAGAGTTAGTTTATGAAGGAGAAATCCCAGAAATAGTAAGAGATGAAATAAATCTGGAAGAGCTACAAGTCGTGCCACCCAAAATGGAAGATGAGAGACTTTAAGTGAAGGACTCGCTGGAAGAAATCAACTTAAATACTGCCGAGGATCCTAAAGTGACCTACATTAATGGCCTTATCAGTAAGGAATTACGTGAGGAGATAATCAAGCTGCTTCACGAGTACAAAGACTATTTTGCATGGGATTACAAGGATATGCCAGGGTTAAGTCGAAGTTTAGTGGAACATTGAATGCCCATCAATCCTGAAATTCATCCTTTTCAATAACCACCCAGGAGGATGTCCAAGGAAGTGGAGATGAAGGTAAAAGAAGAAAGAGAAAGACTTCTTAAAGTAGGCTTCATTAGACTAGCTAAATATACCGAGTGGATGGCAAATATAGTCCTTGTAGTCAAGAAAAACGGGAAAATAAGAGTATGTGTAGACTTTTGGGATTTAAATGTCGCCACACCCAACGATGCATATGTAATGCCAGTTGGTGACATACTTATTGATGCCACCTCCAACCATGAAATATTAACATTTTGGGATTGTTTCACTAGTTATAATTAGATCAAAATTGCCGAGAATGATATTCACAAGACAACGTTTCGGTGTCCAGGGGCAATCGGTACATTTGAATGGGTTATGATGCTGTTTGAGTTAAAGAACGCAGGAGCGACTTATCAAAGAGCCATAATCCCCATTTTCCATGATATTATTGGAAAAATTGTCGAAGTCTACATCAATGACGTGGTTATCAAGTCTAAAAAATAGGGTGACCATGTAGAGCATCTCAAGCAGGGGTTCGAGAGACTAAAGAGACACCAACTCAAGCTTAATCCGTTAAAGTGTGCCTTCAGAGTCAGAGCTAGAAATTTTCTTGAATTTCTAGTCCATCAAAGGGGCGTGGAGGTCAACGACAACAAAGCCAAAGTTATTGCGCAAGCAGAGCCTCCTAAAAACAAAAAGGAGATGCAAAGGTTTCTGGGTCAGATTAATTATTTAAGGAGGTTTATTTCCAACTTGGCAGGCAAGACGAAGGTATTTTCAGAACTACTCAAACTAAGGAAAGAAGAGGAGTTTCTATGGGAAGACAGACACCAGCAAGCATTTGATAAGATAAAGGAATCTTTGTCTTCGCCACCAGTGCTCATGCCGCCAAGGAAAGACCATCCCTTTCGTTTATACTTAGCAGCATCAGAAACCTCAATTGGATGCATTTTAGCTTAGAAAAACACTAAAGGTAATGAGAAGGCTATTTATTATTTGAGCAAGACTCTCAAGGATATGGAAGTCAGATATTCTCCAATTGAAAAAGTATGTCTGGCCTTATATTTTGTGTGCACTAAGTTAAGGCACTACATGATGGGAAATTTGGTGTTTGTAGTGTCCAACACTGATGTGATCAAGTACATGTTGACAAGGCCGATTATCACTGGGGAATAGGGAAATGGGCTATTACCTTAACCGAATTTACTCTTTAGTTCCTACCCCAGAAATTTGTGAAAAGGCAAGCTATCACAAATTTTCTAGCTGACCATCCAAGTGTAGAAGTCCCTGACATTAAGGAACTTGATCTAAACGTGTTCTATTTAGAAAGAGCCCCGTGGATTTTAAAGTTTGATGGATCCAACACAACCGATGCCACTAGGGCAGGAGTTATTATCATATCCCCAACAGGTATCAAAACAATGCTCTCTTTTAATCTCAACTTTCCATGCACTAACAATCAAGCTGAGTATGAGGCTCTAATAATTGGGTTGGAGATCCTCAAAGAATTCGGTGCCAAGGACTTGGCTATATATGGGGATTCGCAACTGGTTATCAGACAACTAAACGGTGAATATAAGTGCAGTAGTTTTTCTTTGGCATCGTATTTTGCTGTTGTGGTTCAATTGTTAGACGTTTTAGAGTGCGTAGATTTATTCTACGTTCCACGAGAAGACAATTGGGAAGCGGATTCAATGGTCAGGGTGGCCTCGGGAGAGAAAATGTCCAATGAGCTTATGCATAAGTTCGTCCTTATCTAGAAGAAAAATCATCCTTCCATAAAAGGTCGAGGGATGCTAGTGGATGTGTTTAACTCTAATATAGAGTGTGCTAGTGATTGGAGAAGCTCTATCAGAGAATACTTGAAAAATCCAAAAGGAAGGACACCCTATAGAATCAAGATGCAGGGGCTGAATTATCTTCTAATGGATAGCACTCTGTATAGGAAAATTGCCGATGGCCTCCTCCTTAGATGTTTAGGCCCGGTGGAATCAATGGAAGTTTTGAAACAAGTGCATGAAGGTGTGTGCGGCATTCATCAATCCGAAGAGAAAATGCATTGGTTAATTCGTAGACATGGTTACTACGGGCCTCGCATATTCGATGATTGTTTTAGTTATGCTAAGGGTTATAAGCAGTGTCAGAGACATGGGAAAATCCAGAGGTTGCCAGCCGCAGAATTGACAAGTATAATCAAGCCTTGGCCTTTCCATGGGTGGGTCATTGACCTGATTGGGAAAATTTACCCAGGTCATCCAAAGGTCATTCTTTCATCATAGTGGCTATGGATTTTTTCACCAAGTGGGTGGAGGCTCTTCCAATAAAGAAAGTCAAGTAGAAAGAAGTCATTCAATTTATCAAGGAAAATTTGATCCACAGGTTTGGGATTCCCGAGTCAATTACCACTAACCAAGGGACAATGTTCACTGGAGAATTAATCAGGAAATTCGCAGAGGATTACGATATTAAATTACTAAGGTCAAGTCCTTATTATCCTCAGGCAAATGGACAAGCCGAGGCTTCGAACAAAGTCATAATTAACATTCTACAGAAGATGATGGAGGATAATCCTAGGGACTGGCACATCCTTCTCTCCGAGACTCTATGGGCATACAAGACATTAAAACGAAGCGCGACTGGGGTGAGCCCATTTTCGTTGACTTTTGGACATGACGTTGTGCTACCTATGGAGTTAGTGGTGCCCTCATTAAGGGTTGCATGACAAAAAAATTTGACGCCAGAGGACTACTCGCAAGCCAAGATGATGGAGCTAGAGGAATTGAACCACGTGAGATTGGATGCCCTCAATAAGATGGTTCTACAGAAGAAGAAGGTGGCTAGAGCCTACAACAAGAAAGTAAGAAGAAAGAGTTTTGATGAGGGTGATTTGGTCTGGAAGTTGGTACTGCCCATTGGGAGTAAAGACCGGGTATACGGGAAATGGTCAGCGAACTGGGAAGGGCCATTCAAAGTCCACAAGGTGTTACTTGGGAATGCCTACTAGTTATCAAGCCTATGCAGAGAAACTCACAGCAAGTACATCAACGGAAAATACTTGAAGAAATATTGTCCCACTTTGTGGGAAAATATTCAAAAGAAGTAGAATTTAAATGCTCGTATCAATGGGCGGCCACTGGTAAAAAATTTTGTGAAGTAAGCTGCCCAAATTTATGCAAGAGCAATTGGCTCAATGTCAAGTAAATAGAATAAAGTTTTGGCTCGTCATTCAGTTATAGTAAATTCGAACTTAACAGTACAAAGCCAAATGTAAAAATCCTTCCAAAAATATGCCGCTTATAAAGCAAGCTATATAAGCAGTCCACAAATGCTCTACAGGAAGGAATATTGGGTGTGCCTAATTTCATCCCACTGAGGTATGCAATCGTGGATGGTTCGCTCAGCTCCCCTCAAACTAGAAGAATAGGCCACAATAGTCTCCTCGCCACTTTCAGTGGCCTCTTGCTTTTTCACTTTTAAGGCTTCCCTTTTACCCACGAAGGAGACCCAACGTCCAGACATTTCTTGCTAGGCAGTAGCAACCTTCCTCTGAAGTTCTTCAATCTTCCTCTGATTGTCGGCCTCCAGCTTAGATTGCTTGATGTCCTCTGAGAGGGTCTCCACTGCTTTCTTCTAGAGGCCGTAGGAAGTGTTCGTTCAAAGCCTAAAAGTGACCCATTTGGCGATTGGCATCTTCCATCTGGCTAGAGCAAGCTAACACTGGGCCCTCAGGCTACCAATCCTGCCCTTCAAAGAGTTCAACACCACCTTCTTGATAGCCAAAAGATCTGAGAATAGCAGAAACTCTATAGCCTGAAGTGACTCTTATACGGTGACTTCATCTAAGGCGCCAAAGTCATAGGAGAAAAAAGCCTTCACCTTCTCCTTAGCAGCAGCTGCCTCCTCTGGGGACACCACAATAAAGGCTGCGGAAGGAGGATCAAAAACACTTAAGTCCATCGCGGCCAAGGGGTCCTCCCAAGAGAGCTCTTCCTCCAGTGCAACACTAATGGAAGCCAGAGCCTGCAAAGAGTAAAGACAAGTCAGTAGGGATATTACTAGCATAAAGGAAGAAGTAGGTTGGCAATACAAAGTCCATGTCGTCTTAGGAGAGGAAGCTTGGTCACCAGCGGTTTTGGTGTCCATGATATTTCGATGATCACAGGCTCAATGTCCTGTTGGTCGCCAGTAACTTTTAAAGTCCAGGTGGCCTCATGGAAGCTAAAGACTTCCTCCTCTTCGCCTACCTCCTCTGAGCCTTCATCACTGGTGACCTCCAGGGTACCAATGATGGCCGTGAATTTTGGCTAACCATCCAGTCTTCCAGATTTGCGAGAGCCAGCAGAAGCAGTTTTCTTCTTGTTCAGTGTCTTCTTAGCTTTGACACTGGAGGAGACTTTGGGTTGCTTAGGTGTCTTCTCACCTGAGGGAGCTACAATCCAAAGATAAAATTAGAAAGAAATAAAGAAAGGAAGAGATGAAGAGAAACGGTGATTACCTTGATCGGCCTTGCGAACCTTGCCTTTGGTGGAGGTAGCAGACAATTTTCCTCTGGAAGTCGAGGGAGAGAGGACACTTAAAAGCACAGGAGAGAGTTAAACATCAACATGTAGTCCTGGGTAAGTAAAAAGGAAGGTCAGAAAAGTATCAGACATGCCTTGAGCAGGCTGGGAAAGAATGAAGGTCTGGGAAATATTCCGCCACTAGGAATCATAGGAATTGGCCATCGAGGTTAGATCCCTTTCAATACAGATGATCGGCCTGATGCCGGTGTCTAACAGCTTCTCCTATCGCCTCTCAATAAACTCTTTGATTTTGGCCTCTAATAAAGAGTCCCTACTACTATAAGGCTTGGAGAGTCGCTGGATAGCGTCTGGACAGCCCTGAGCCAAACCAAACTATCGGCACCACAGTTTCGGCATATAGATTTCGCAGCAGACTCCCATCTGCTTGCCACCTCCCTTCAGCATAGCAGAGGTTCCAATCAAAAGATGCCTAGCTTCACAAACCAGGCACCATTCCTTCTCATGCTCCTCAGGCAGATCAGACACATACCGCTATAAAGGCACTAGGAAGACGTCCCATTCTTCACCACAGTTAAAAAGAAACATAGGAGGGGCACCCTATTCCCTCAAGTTTAGGAAATACCTCACTACATCTTCTGGAGGTAAAAGGCAAGGGCAATAAGAAGCTGCAATCCCAGGGGTAACTTCGTTCCTCTAAATAGCAGCAGAAGAGCGCAAAACTGGAAAGTACAAAAGGAGCCACAGCTAGAGAAGCCAAGCAGACGAAGGAAGCTCCTTAAATGGCTCAGAGGTAACAACTACGTATAGTCCCTGATAACAGTGACCAAGGAAAATGCTGGCTAAGGAAACCTGTTGACCCTAGTGGAGTGCGAGGGCTAGGTTCCTAGTCTCCTTGGTGAGTCTCCCGGCCGAGGAGCAAGTAATATACTTGTTGACCAAGCACCATATCAAAGCCAAGTTTTGACCTGGCAGGTCTAAGTCTTTGGCTTGTCTCACCACCTACAAGAGAGAAAAATGAGTAATTAGAAATGCTAAAGAGTAGAGGAAAAGAAAGCAGTAACCAAGGTAGGAGACACTCACTCCACTAAAGGAAGAGGCTGCGGGGCAGAGAAACCAGGGCATCCTCTAAAGAGCTATCTTCTTCTGGGATAATAGCACAAGCAGCCTCCTTTCCCCGCAAAGGTAGGCCAGTGATCGCCACTACATCCCTAAAGGTCACCAACATCAGACCATAGGGAAAAAGGAAAGAATTGCAGCCATGACTCCAAAAACATAAGGCTCCCATGACCAGGTTCCTGTCGAAATATTGCTGGTGTAGGGACAACTCAATGAGATCAGCACACCAGCCTGCTTCCAGCGACTCTCAAAGTGTGGCCGTAAGGTGGCCACCTAAGCTCCATACTCCGACGCATTTGGAATCCACGTCCTCTGTTTACCAGGCGCGACGAATGAATTATGATGGGGAAGAAGGGTTTCTCCCTTAAGTAGGGGAAAAGGCATGCCTAGAGGGGTTGGAGAGGACGGAGAAACAGTCAGGCACTGCTGAGAGTCACCCTGAACAAATTGAAGATGTTTAGACCGAGGGAAATTTCGAAGGGCAAAGAAACACAAAAGGAGAGGTCTATACTTGCTCGATGACCAAGTCCATTGATGTAGGAAGAACTGGAGGGACTTCTGAGTCTGCAATGCAGAAATCGGTGATTAGTTTCGGAGAAATTTTGGCAGAGTTTCCCTTGTAATTGGGAGTTCATAAAACTACCTGCAAGAAAAAAACACTCCTAAAACGCATCCCCAATACTCACTACACCAACCAAACAACAATTCCCAAACTTCAAATTTTAGAGACACCCGAAACCTTGGAGGTCAATGGGAACTCTCAAGGCCACCAGAAACCGCAGCAGTCACCAAAAAGTACAATGGTCATCCGAAAATCAAAATGATGGAGTTCAAGAAAGTTCATACCCGACATCCTATCGAGTGATTTGCCGAGCTTTCGATGGTAGAAAGAAGAAAAGTGATGGTGCTTCTGGAAAAGGACACGATTTGTTAGAGTTAGCAAAAGTTGTAGAAACAAAGAAGAGGAGAAGGAAACATAGGCTTACCGGTAGTCGTCAAAGGCGGCGGAGCTCCTTGTGATGACTGGGCTTCAAAGATGTTGAAGAGCGGAACGCGTAAGGGTAGTGCGATGGTGGTTACAGCGGCAGAACGGTAGGTGCGCGAGTCGAAAAGGAGAAGAAGTTTTTGGGGGGAAGTTTTCAAAAACCGTTTCTTCATGTGTTTAGTGGAGAACAAGGAGTGGCCCTTAAATATCGACGGCACTAGAGTCTTTGAAAGCTGAAGGGTTTGTGCATCGAATGGGTTCTGCCTTGGGTTTGCTGTTTGGCGCGGTATTCTTTAGAGAGCTTTTTAAAATTTCGATGTCCATGTTCGTTCAATGGCTTATTTTCGGATGGCCATCATAGGGATCTACTCGAGTTATTACCAATCATAGGTGGCGAACCTTTGGATATAACTTCGTGAGGAATTGAAACAGACAAAGCGTCCAAAGGGTAATCGGCAAGGGCTTTAATCAGATGTTTAAGGACCACCATAGGGCTTATCCTTCTAAGTCCAATGGTGCAGGGGGGAAATGTTTTCACCGAAAAATGAGTTCGGCCCATTTTTACTGTTTTGGGTCGAAAATCTGAAGCACAAAGAGAGCCCATGTTTCGAAGTCTAGAAGAAAGCCACTGACCCTGGCCCTGGCCCATCAGATTTCAATGTCCAGCAAAGAGTGAAGTAGTAGAATTGGAGTTGGGTTGGGAGTGTAGGAGTCCAAGATAAAGAGGAGATAAGGTGATAAAGATGATAGACACCAGTCCAAACTCTATGTCTATCGGATAAGATAAAGTTTTATCTAAATTTTATCTTTATCTAGTAGGATAAAATTTTATCAAGATTACAAGTTCAATTGCAGTAGGACACTCAACATCTTTGGCTATAAATAGAAGTTTTGAAGTGGAAAGAAGGATTCAACCTCTGACATATCAAAAAGCCTGGCAACCCAGCAAATCTTTGAACCTTTTAGCTTATTTCTATTTTAGGAAATCTTCTACTTTTTCCTTAGCAGTAGTTTTCTTTTCAATTTTTCTCAGCAAATTTTCAATTTCTTAGTCATTGCGCTTTGCCGATTTGTTTACCAATAAAGCAAAGCTCTTTTTGTTAGAATTTTGTCCCTTTCTAGCAATATACAGTCGTTTTGATTTCAGTTTAGATTGCAAGGCACATATCTTTTTATTTATTCCCTAGTTTGGAAATACTTTAAATTCCTGGCACGCTCGCAAACCGACCAAAAGGCTACGTGTTGTCCTTTAGTCAAAATAAAGGCCAAACAAGTTATTTTAGAACTCTTAAAAAGACTTATATTCAAGATGTTTTATTAACATAACTATAACAGAAACTAGTGCAGAAATAATAGGAAAATAATAGAATTCAACTAAAAATAAATTACTCCTTTAATAGACTCCTAATAAAACACTCATACTCCTCTAATATATTCCTAATAAAACACTCATCCATATCAGTGATATATCATTTTTTTATATAAGATGTGAAGACGGAAATATAAGATAAGGCACACATATAATACAATGGATATTGCTAAGTCAGCCATTTATAGGCTAAGCAGATGCTAGAGACACTTCTTGATACAACTATATTTCATCGTCCCACAGATCTTCAAGTGTCCTGTAAGGACTAGTTGTGTTGTTGCAGAGAAACTCTCCTCTCATGATTTTCATTTCCTCCAAGTTATCTATCTCAAGAATGTCTTGGTCATCGACCATGACATCAAATGCTCCAATGTTTTCCTTCATTCTAGTCTGATTGAAGCTCTTCACTATCACGCTTGATCCCTTAGACAACCCCCATTTCAGAGCAACCTTCACATCAACATTGAAACATACCGAGTTAGTCACTTAATGACATTGATGTGAGCTTAGGTAAAGGTAAAAGAAAAACATTCATTCCATTACTGTGTACCTGAGCAGGAGTTGCGCTGTGCTTGTAAGCTATGGATCGTATAATTGGACTATCGACCACAGCCGTAGAACCCCACGAATTTCCAGGACCACCAAGTGGTGAATATGCACTAACGTGGATCCTGTACTCTGCACATACATCTCTCACCTTGCTTTGCCTCCACATTGGATGCATTTCCACCTGCATTACACCATAAGATATGACTAATACGTCAATTTCTACTAGGCTTTTTGTTGGACTCAAGGCTTGACATGGCCCGCCAAGCCGGAAAAGTTGACTGTTATGGGTTCGGATTTGAACTTTTAGAAAGCTTCATTCGGTGCTTTTATGTCAGATTCCTATATGATTGAGATGGTAAACTACCTGATTGACCGCTGGAATTACTGAAGCGATTTCTGACAACCACTGAACCTTCTTGCTGGAGAAATTGCTAACACCAATGCATCTACATAAACCCAGCTCCAGACATTTTTCCATTCCGGCCCATGTAGACTCCAAGTCCAACTCTTCAAAATCTTCTTCATTAGGCACAGGATAGCAAACCCATGGCTTAAATTTCACTGGCCAATGCACCAAGTACATGTC
>JAOSBN010000007.1:31557721-31575437 GCA_027563595.1 Erythroxylum suave
ATGGTAGGCAAAGGTTCCTTACCCACTTTACCAACACCAATGGCTTTACCTTTGTTGTTGTCTCCAAATGTGACAAATTCTTGATTCTTTTGTTTGATTTCTGCAAATAAGCTCTTGTCTCCAGTCATATGCCTTGAACATCCACCATCAATGTACCATGTGCTTGGTGGATTTTCATTCCTTGCTTGTATCTACAAAAGAAATATTCTTTCTTTTCATTGGCACCTAATCTCATAAAAAAGTTTTTAACACTTACGAGGACCTCCTCTCTCTCTCTTACTCTCCTTTCTTCTTCTTCTTCCTCCTCTTTTATTTTATGTATTTTATGGCAGATACTGAAATATCTGCATATATATTCAACAATGAGTAAGGAAAAAAGTGTAATATCTGCTAGTTCTGGAGGAGCTTTCTGCAATTTCCTAACCTTCTCTTCTGCAAGGACTCAAATTAACTCATTATTGAATTAAGTTAAATATCGTAACCCTAACATGATATATAAATAAATATTGGCCATCATAATAAGTATTAAGATTCTAACACCAAAATTTAAGTTGAAGGTATGATTTAGACCTTAATAGTTAAATAAACTCATATTATAATTTTTTGTATCAATTTGTACTCTAACCTTATTAAACTAGTATTAATTAAACTCTGAATAAAGTGAATTTAGGAAAAATATTCATCTCATTCACTTAAAATAAAAAGAATTTCTAGTTATTATTTTGCTTAAAGTAATTAAGCAAATTGAATAAGCAAAGAAGCATACCCGATATATACTTACTAGCTTCGTTTAGAGAAGATATGAGGAAGATCCCTCAGTGCCACTGCCGAGAACAGAAGGAGCATGATAGTTAAGAGGGCTCCCAAGAGACTTAAAACCCTTGTAGAAGCCATTGTTGGGTTTTTCATAAAGCTCAATTTGGAAGGATTTCTTGCTTGCTGTACATTTATTGGCAAACTTGTCATACAGGAATTTAATATTTTATTGCATTCTCTGACCAAATAATGTTGAAAAGGGTAAGAATTTCATATCTTCAAAGAGACTAGTCACCTCATATTGACTTTGAAACAGAATAGACTAGTATTGCTCGTTAGGTCTTGGGGGTGACTCAACTGATGGGGAGGAATCTCTATAAAAATCTCCAATATTTGAGGCCTAAATTAATATTTAGGATAAAAGATAGGGTTCTGTTTAGTTTAAATAACTTTTTAAAATGCCATAATTCTTAAAAAATTAAAAAAAAACTCTTTTTGTAAGTTTTACAAATTTTCAGAAAAATTTCTTCTCTAAAGTTTTCATTAAAAAATAATGATAAAACACATCTGACTTAAATATATATACTTTTGTTAGGATATATGTTTTGGCATTATTTATTAATTGGACATATAAGATATTAATTGGGTGATTTGACTTGGATTCAAATTGATGTGGTTGCCATACTTATGGTTATGAAAGAATTCTACATAAAATAAAAGTCCATTATTATCACGTTGGTGGTATATTACGTTGGTGAGAGTTCAAACATAGAAGGGATCTTTTAAAGATAAATTTTTAGATAAACATAGCTCCTCTCAATATTAGATCTCGATATTTACATTCTTGGATTCCATGAGAGGGATTCTGCTTTCATCATTGTTCTATGGGTGCGTGTTGTGCATGTTTTTATCTATAGCTGAAGAAGAGCTTGTGTTGGCGTGACTTAGCTGATTGTTGAGGTGCGTGTGTTGCTGATTTTTGTCCGAGGAAATTGATGGACTTTGTGAACTGAATAGAAGAATGTTGCTTAAATGGGCTGGCGTTAGTTGTTGATTAAGATGGCAATCTTACACGTGTGTGAATAGCTGAATAAAAGAGAAGAACGTTGCTTGAATTTTTTATAAAAGGAGGTGTGGGCGTTTGTGGCTAGGCGGAGTGGCCTTGTGTGGGTGTTATGTGTCTATGAATAAAACATATTACTTGCAGCACACATGTGAAAATCTGCTGAATAACGTCTTGTGTAAGAGCTACGGTGAGGTAGCTTGCTTGAGTTTTTTTTTGGAGATAAACAGTAGTGTAGTGGATGTGCGTTAATCGCTTATTTTGGAAAACACACTGCGTTAATTGATCTTTCTTTTGTTATCGTCATCATTGGTGGTGAGAGGCAGTGCCATTGTTCCTATGTGAGATAGCACCTACTAGAATTCGTTATAGTGTTGATCTCCAACCTGATTTTATGTTGATAATTAATCCATCTTGTTGCTGCGCTTTCTGTTGATTGGGTGACCTATGGCTTCATGTTGGAGTTTATCTAAATCAGCTCATTATTGTTGCGACGACTTCTAGATTTATTTCAGTGAAGCAGAACTCATCGGGAAGTTGTTCTTTTCTATCTCAAGTGTATTTAGTTTTCATTCTTTGTTATTTTAATCACTCAAGTTATTTGTTCATTGTTCTTTCGTTAAAAGATTGATTGAGAAAATCCTTTGTTAAGGTTAGTACGAGGCGGTCGTACTATTGGGTGCGAAAATCTTTCATGAGAAGTGAGGTTGAGTAATCGTGTCAAGGGTTGAGTGGCGTTGGTTCAGTAAAGCCTTGAGTAATTCTATTGTACTTCAGTGAAAGTGATTAAGTTGGGTGAGGGCCCCGCAAACTTAGGCAAAGAGTGTTGAATTGCGTTACCAAAATTTTGGTGTCGTTTGTTATTATTTCGGTTTTGCTTGTTTTTATTTTTTGGTGCCAAATAAGTTTGCGGAAAGTTTGCAAAATAATTAACCCTTTCGATTTTTCAACTTTTTTTTAAAATAATGATAAAACATATCTGACATAAATATATACGCTTAAATCAGTCAAATGTTAATTATATAATTTTAATCAACTAACTCAACTCTTAAAGATAAACCAAACTAATTAACTCTGAGTTAAATCAATAATTTATTGTAATTGGCTTAATTTATTGGTTGGAGTCGGGTTCAAATGATTTAGGTTGAGTTAAAGAGTTGATATAGATTATTATGTTAGCAATATTTAATTAATGTATGATGCAAATGTAACGTGATATATTATTTTTAATAAAAGTTTTATTAGAGAATATATAAAACTAATTGAGTTGGCCTCACACAACAGCTTAAGCTATTGTGATGGAATGGTCGCTTAACATGGTATCAGAGCCTCGGTGACTAAGTGGTCCTGAGTTCGAATCCTACCACCCACCTATTAAATTAAGCATAAGGTAAAGTAGACATGTGCAAGTTTCAAGCGCAAAGGGCTTTTACTTGAGGGGGTGTGTTAGAGAATATATAAAACCAATTGAGTTGGCCTCACACAACAGCTTAAGTTATTGTGATAAAATGGTCGCTTAACAAGTTTAAGATAAGATATTTTTAATTAAGGAATTTTTAAAGTTATTTAAATTATAAAGGAGTCATGTATCTTTTATTATAATTTTATTAGTGATTTTAGCCAAATCTATTGTTAGGCTTAAACCTATAAATTCGTTAGGGAAACCTTCTAAAATGCACACTTAATAAGTGATTATATATGTATAAGAATAATTTATCTAATTAACACTAATAATATTGCAGTAGTGACCAGACAACTTGGCAAGGTGAGATCAATCTCAATCCTATCAATTCATTAATGTTCATCCAACACATTTTTAATAAATTAGGGGAATGTTATTTGTGTTAAATTTTTATAAGATTAGGCTCAAATAAACTGACCACATATAAGCCCAAATGAAGTTTCACTCCAAAACTAATTAGCCATAGGAGGAGTAACTCATTAAGATTATATACATGTTCAAGGTCGTATGCTATTTCCATGTGGGATAAACTCCCACTCATATTTCAACACTCCCTCCTCAAGTGTGTGCTAATTTAAGACCCAACACGTGACAGAGTCTATCTTGTCAAGGTGGTGACAACTAACCGAAGAACAACATGCTCTGATCCCATGTTAAATTTTACAAGATTAGATTCAAATAAATTGAACACATACAAACCCAAATGAGGCCAATTATTTCATTTGGAATTGTACCGTGCTAAGTTTATTTGAGCATAATCTTATAAAATTTAACAACTTGAGAGCTTTTTCTCTAATAGCAAAGAAATCAAGAATTTGCCTTTTGCGGTCATATTACAAGCACGCAATAACTAAAAATTAACATGAATAACAATTTAGTAAAATTTTAACGATACGCAAAATTTAAAAATTTCCAATATTACGCAGTCTTATCTCTAACTAATGGAAAGATTATTTCTTATACACAATATTTAGAAAGCCACTTATAATTCAAGTAAGTGAAAAAAGATGGAGAAAACAATTTTAGCTTCATTTACTCGTTAGGGATAGCTGCTTTTTCGTAATATTGCCATTATATCTCACATACTAAACTTTAAGAGGTTGGACTATGATTTCAATTTTTATATGTGCAATTTTCTTAATTTTTACTTTTGATAGATGTAGAATTATATACTTAAAACAAAAAAGAACCTATGATTAAAAAATTGAATTGATTTGATCGATTCAATCATAAAAACTTACGATCAGACAACGTTTGGGTTTGATTTTTAACTTTTCGATTCAATTTGCTTTAATAACCATTGTTATTAAAAATTAATTAGTTTATTAATTAATCAGTTGATTTTTATAAACTAATTGTTTATAAGCTAAAGTAAATAAATTAATTTTCATTTTCTTTTGCGAGTTAATTATAGGAGTAGAGATTCGTAACTTAATTAGCATGTATTAATTATATGCTCTATTCATAGAGGTCACTTATATCCTATAATTAAAAAGTTGAGTAATCACTTTAGAAAATTGAATGATTGAATGTTTTGAATTTCACTATTTTTTCATGGTCAAATCCAATATTTTGAAAACTAGACCGATCGAAAGTTAAACTGATAAGATAAGGATTTTAAGGTTTAAAAGGTTTAATCGATATTAGAACATTATAAAATCAGTTAAAAATTAAATAAAATTAAAGAATTTGAAACATGATTGAAAAATTATCCATATCTATCAAAGAATTGTAAGTTTAATTGAAAAAATTAAGATTATCAGATGAAAATTAATTGATTTATTTTAATTTATAAGAACTTATGAATTTATAAAAATTAACTAATTCATTAATAAATTTATCAGTTTTAAAAACTAAAGTTATTAAAGTAAATTTACCTGAAAGCTTAAAACTGAACAAAGAGTTGATTAGTTCAAAGTTTTTGTGATTGAACTGGTTCAATCAGACGAGTCGTTACTCAAATCAGTCCTAGTAAAGTAAGCAAACCTCTATAATGGAGCCAGTGCCATCGTGTATAATAATACATAAACTTAATTTCAATAATCAGGGATCGTAAATTAGTTCGAAACTGGATTAAAATCAAGGGCCTAAACTTGATTTAAACGAGTTCAATTTCAAACTTCAGTATTCAAGTTCATTCATATTTAAATTCAAGTTTAATAAGGTTTTTCGAGTTCAGATTCGATTCTTTAAATTTTCTCTTAGGATACAATATGAAGAAACATGGCAATACAGAAACAAGCCATACACACCAATGCATTATTAAAAGATTTGACCTATAGACCAACTACATAAAATCATTATTGAGTGGTCTGGTCATTACAAAAAAGAGAAACTTCGATTTTGTGAAAATAATATTTTTTACATCAATCGCTGATAAGGGCCAACCGTTCAGATACTCCTGAATATCATACTTCACTTTCTGATTTATGCTTAGTCAGTTATAGGTTCAGACTGCATAAGATCAATGTCAGTGACCATGACAAAAGTAATAGTTGCACGGCCATGGATAATCTCGAGCCCTAAGAGAGGTCCCCATATTCTTTGCTTGCTCATATTCTACAAGAACAGAAGTAACATTAATGGAGATATGGAAAAAGAAAGTTTATGATACACCCAAATTGAGATGATCAAAGAACAAAAGCATACTTACTGCCACTGAGAAAAGGAGGCTTAACAGAGGTTTTTGGCAGACCCCTGGACGCCATTGATGTGGCCAGAAGGAAGAGAACAGTTAAGATTAAAAAAACCCATTTCGAAGCCATATTGCTGCTGATGATCATTAAACAAAGCTCTTAATGATTTACTTGTATAGAAAATCAATTCTATATATAGACTTTAAGAAGACTTTCATGTCCACTGGATTTGTCATGAAACGTAGTCACCTCACATACCATACACTTAGATTTTTTTTTTGCTCGTGGAGACTAATCTTACTCTTTTGAAAACTACATGAGACGTTCAAAGTGTAAGGCGATTCTAGATTTATGTATTAAAAAAAGAAGTAAAAAGCAAGTTGACAACAACTTGCATGTAAGCTGTTAGTCGCTACGCAACAGCTTGCTATATATGCAAGCTATCACGCAATGGAGGGTTTACAAAAGACCCTCCCTTCCTCCTCTCTTAAGAGACATATGCATATCAAATGTGTATGAGATGTGTGGTGAGTTTGAGAGTGAATTTTAGAGAGTCATTTTGTGTGAGAGAGTAATTTTTGGGCTATTTTTAGGAATCGTATTTCTAAAAATGGTGAGTCACAAAATAGTGAGGATATTAATCCAAGGATAGTAAATTTGGAAAATATCTTGTATGAGAGTGCCACTATTTTGTTGTATCATTTTTCACTCTCTGTACCTGCTATTTTCATTAGTGGAAGATTTATTTAGAGTTTGGCCCATAGACGTAGACCAAATTAGAGGGTAAACCATGTTAAATTTCTACATGTTATTTCCTTGTATAATTTACTTGTGGGATTTAATTCGTAAATTTTCCCAACAAATGGTATCAGAGTTAGGTTCGATTTTGTGTCAAAACATTTCTCATCAAAGATGGAGACAAAAATAACAAGATGATTAACCTAAATGGCTCCAACTACCATATATGAAAGAAAAAGATGAAAGATCATATGTTTGTCACAAAAATGCATTTATCGGTGTTTACCACAACAAAACCTGAAAATAAATCAGATGAGGAGTGGGCATTAAAGTATGAGAAAGTACGTAGTTTTATTTGACAATTTGTTGAAGATAATGTGTATAATCGTGTCTGCAACGAGACTTATACACAAATGTTGTGGAAGAAACTCGAGGAGTTGTATGCCTCAAAAATCGGTAGCAATAAATTATTTTACTTGACAAAATAAGTACAGATAAAATATCAAGAAGCTACCTCTGTAGCAAATCACTTGAATGAATTTCAGGGAATTATGGATCAATTATTAGAAATGGGCATAAAGTTTGATGATGAACTGCTTGCCCTTTTTATGCTTACCTCCTTGACTTTAAAGATTTCAATCACCAATTCTGTAGTTGACGGTGTTATTAACATGGAATCTGTAAAAAGTGAAATTTTGAATAAAGAGACGAGTTTGAGATCACAGAGTTCGGCCCCTTCAACACAGTCAAAAGTTCTGGTCATAGGTTCTAGGGGGAGGAACAAATTTAAAGGTTCAACTTTCAAAGATAAGAGTAGAGGAAGATCAAATAAATATGCAAATGTTGAGTGTCATCTCTGCAAGAAGAAGGGTCATATCAAAAGGTTATGTCGGAAGTTCAAAGAAGGAAGAACAAAGGCAAAGACATTAAGAAAGATGATGTCAGTGATGATGAACACGCAACGACAATTACCACCATTGATGACTTTTACATCATCTCATATAATAATGATATGAATAGTGCATCTTGTGAGTTCAACTGGATAGGTGATAGTGGTGCTACTCTTCACACTACATCATATAAAGAACTATTCTCATCATATACGCAAGGAGATTTTGGTGTCGTTAAAATGGGAAATAGTTGTTTGGCTAGAATCACCGAAAAAGGTGATTTGTACTTGGAGACAGACAATGGCATGAGACTGGCTCTGAAAAATGTCAGAAATGTTCCGAATCTTTGCCTAAAGCTGATTTTAGTTGGCATACTTAATGACGAAGGTTTTTGTAGAACTTTCAAAGATGGCAAATGGAAACTTACTAAAGGCTCCTTGATAATTGCCAATGGTAAGAAGTGCTCAAAGTTATATGTAATGCAAGCAATGCTCTCTAATGATGTTGTAAATCTAATAGAGAAAGATGATGTAATTGAATTATGGCACAGGAAACTCGATTATATAAGTGAGAAGGGGATGACTTAGTTGGTGAAAAAGAATGCATTATTTAGAGTTGACCAGTTACATTTAAATAAGTGTGCTGATTGTTTTGCAAGAAAACAAAATATAGTTGGTTTCAAAAGTTCCATGCTTCCATAATGAAGAATGTGTTGGATTTGATACACTCAGATCTATGTGGGTCAATGCCAAAGTCACTAGGTGGTGCTCAATACTTTGTGACTTTCATTTATGACCATTCTAGAAAGATGTGGGTATACACCTTAAAGATTAAAAACAAAGTGTTAGATGTTTTCAAGCAATTTCATGCCTCAGTTGAAAGACAAACTGGAAAGAAGTTGAAATGCATTCAAACAGACAATGGTAGAGAGTATATTGGACCATTTGACATCTATTGCAAAGAGCATGGTATTCGACATCAAACTACTCCTCCCAAGACACCACAGTTGAATGGTTTAGCTGAATGGATGATCAAGACTTTGACGGAGAGAGTTAGATGCCTACTTTCACATGTAAAGTTGGCTAAGACATTTTTGGGTGAGGCTCTATTTACAATAGTTCATGTATTAAATTGCTTACTATGCATCCCTTTACAGTATGATTTTCTGGAGAAAGTATGGTCAGGAAAGAATGTTTCCTATGATCATCTAAAGATATTTGGTTGCAAAGCTTATATCCATATCCCTAAAAATGAGAGATCTAAGCTTGACGTCAAGACTCACCACTGTATATTTATTGGCTATGGAGAAGATCAATTTGGTTATTGGTTTTATGATCTAGTTTAGAAGAAATTGATTCAAAGTTGTGATGCTATATTTTTTGAGGATCAAACCATTGAAGATCTTGACAAAGTGAAAACATATGTTCCAAGAACTGATGGTGACCCGGTGGACTTAGAGTTAATTCCTCCAAAAATAGTGCCAAGATAATTTGGAGATGAAGTTGAAAATAGCCAATCGAACGTAGCTAATGATGATGCTCCGATTCAAAACCAATCAGATGAAGATTCTAATAAAGATGATATCCAGAATCAACCGCCAGCACCAAAGACTACTCAAGTTCCAATAAGGACATCTACGTGAGTAAGACAAGCCACTACTAGATATTCCAGTAATCAGTACGTGTATTAATGGGAGAGAACCTGAAAATTTTCAAAAGGCTATGATAGATGAACATAAGATAAAATGGATTGAAGCCATGCAAGATGAGATGAAATCCTTACATGAGAATAAAACTTTTGAGTTGGTAAAGTTGCCAAAAGGCAAGAAAGCCTTGAAAAATATGTGGGTGTTCAAGATTAAACATGATGAACACAATTCTCATCCAAGATTCAAAGCTAGATTGGTTGTCAAAGGATTCAACTAAAGAAAAGGTATTGATTTTGTTGAAATATTTTCACCAGTTGTGAAAATGACAACCATCCATATAGTGCTCGGTTTAGTGGTAAGTCTAGACTTATAAATCGAATAATTGGATGTCAAGACAACCTTCCTTCATGAAGATTTGGAATTAGAGATATATACGGAGCAACCAAAGGGTTTCAAAGAAAAAGAGAAAGAGGACTATGTGTGTGGATTAATGAAAAGCCTTTATGTTTTAAAATAGGCATCGCAATAGTGTATAAGAAGTTTGAAATAGTTATGGGGAGCAAGCTACAAGAAGACTACTTCAGATCACTGTGTTTTTGCACAGAAATTTTTCTAGTGATGATTTCATTATCCTTTTATTTTATGTTGATGATATGTTGATTGTTAGCCAAAATATTAACAGGATTAACAATTTGAAGAAGCAATGAAGCAAGTCATTTACCATGAAAGACTTGGGGCCAATGAAACAAATTCTTGGCATGATGATTATTAACGGCGTGGGCACCAAAAAATTATAGTTATCAGAAGAGAAGTACATTGAGAAAGTACTTCAAAGGTTTAACATGGATAAAACTAAAGCGGTTAGTTGTCCTCTTACTAATCACTTTAAGTTGAGTGCTAAGCAATGCCCTTCGATGGATGAAGAGAAGGAAGAGATGATGAAAGTCCCCTATGCTTTTCCAGTTGGAAGTTTGATATATGCTATGGTATTTACACGACCAGATATTGCTCACGCAGCTGAAGTAGTAAGTAGGCTCCTTTCAATTCTTGTTAAGGAACATTGGGATTTTGTGAACTGGAATTCTCAGATATGTACATGGTACTTCCAAAATATGCTTATGTTTTAGAACTATTAAGTCTGTGTTGGTTGGTTACACAGATGTAGATATGGTCAGTGATGTTGACTCGAGAAAGTTTATTTTAGGTTAACTAATTATCTTTGCAGTAGGAGTCATGTCATGGCAATCAAAATTACATAAATGTGTTGCTCTATCCTCCACCAAAGTGGAATTTATTGCTGCAACTGAAGCATGTAAGGAGCCCCTATGGATAAAGAAATTCTTAGATAAACTTGTTTTTCAACAGGATAGATATCAACTATTTTGCGACAGTCAAAGTGCTATTTACCTTGGGAAAAATTCCTCATTCCATTCAAGATCAAAGCATATCAATGTAAGATATCACTGAATTAGAGAAGTGTTAGAGAAGAAGCTATTACAACTCGAGAATATTTATACGGATAAGAATGGATAAGATATAATGACAAAAGTTCTACCTAGGGAAAAGTTTGAGTTTTGTCTATCATCTATAAGAATGATAGTAAACCCCATGGAATTGGTAGGGGGAGAATTGTAAGACAGTGTCAACATACATGGTACCACTATTTTAGATTTATGTATTAAAAAAAGAAGTAAAAAGAAAGTTGACAATAACTTGCAAGCAAGACTATCATCAGCTTGCATGCGAGCTGTTAGTTGCTACACAATAGCTTGCTATGCAAGTTGTTTATTAAAGACCCTCCCTCCTCTCTTAACAGACATTTGCATATCAAACGTCCATGAGATGTGTGGTGAGTTCGAGAGTGAATTTTAAAGTCATTTTGTGTGAGAAAGTGATGTTTGGATTTTAAAGTCATTTTGTGTGAGAAAGTGATGTTTGGACTATTTTTAAGAAATGTTTTTCTAAAAAGGGTGATTGATAAAATAGTGAGGATATTATCCTTGTGAGAGAGCGTCACTATTTTGTTGTATCATTTTTCACTTCTTGTACTTGCTATTTTCATTAATGGACGATTTATTTGGGGTTTGGTCTGTGGACATGGCCCAAATTAGAGGCTGAACTATGTTAAATTTCTGTGTTATTTCCTTGCTTATTTTACCTGTGGGATTTAATTCATAATTTTTCCTAACACAAAGCTTACCATCAACATCATAAAAATATTCCCTAAGAAGTGGTTTAATTGGTGAAATTATTCTTCAATGGCTTGGTAATCAGGTTTGGACCTAATTTGAAATGACCAGGCCACTTGAAAGTTGCTTTTGTAAAAAATGACGTGATTTTTTATTTTTAATTTAAAAATTTTAAAATGGACCAAGAT
Source organism: Erythroxylum suave (assembly GCA_027563595.1). Lineage (NCBI taxonomy): Eukaryota > Viridiplantae > Streptophyta > Magnoliopsida > Malpighiales > Erythroxylaceae > Erythroxylum > Erythroxylum suave. The sequence goes on from JAOSBN010000007.1 coordinate 31,569,292, forward strand.
GCCCAAGTTTTTTTTTTCTTCTCCAATTTAACCTCTACAGTGCCATAGTTGCCATAGTTAAGCAACTTAAGCTTACCAGACATTGTCAAAACAACTTCTTTATATATTAATCAAAGGTGTAATTTTTACTTTAATATTTGATAAAAATAAGTAAGCTTTTTATTGATATATCAACATATTACTAAGTCGTAATAAATACCGTTTTGATAATGTAAAACATAAAATAGCATTGAGATAACGATAACATTAAGATGCAAATCCCATCTGTTAACTTTTCCTTTACGTTCAAGAAAGTAAAATTAACAGAAGATGAGGAAGAACCAAAGATCAAATAGCAAGAGAAAAGGAAAGAAATGAAAACATTATACTCTCCTTTCTTCTTCCGTTATTTATTTATGTCAACTCCTTTCTCATATATATGCGATGATCTTCAACGATCTCCATGGCCAAAAGGGTAACCACACGACCAGGGCTTATCAGTTGCATCAAGAAGAATTCGCCCTTCCCTGAACTTCTCGTCTGCAAGAACACAAATAACATTTAATAAACTCAGTCTCGAATTAAATTAAATTTGGAATATCTCTGATATGGATAAATAATACTATATTGGCAAAAGTGATTTCTTTGAAATATATCGAAAATTCTGCAAATCTAAGGAAATATTTATCTCAATCACTTTAAAAATAAAAGAATTCCAAATTTATTTTGCTTCAAAATGGCATGTTTTAGCTACCATTACTGTGTGGAGGAGGTTTGAGAGTTGTTGGAAGATCCCTGGACGCCATTGCCGAGACCAGAAGGAGCATGACAGTGAAGAGAGCTCCCAAGAGACGTAAAACTCCAGTAGACTTGGGTTGTTCTTCGAAGGAGTTCTTGCTTGTTACATTTATACACAAACCAATTACTGAAGGATTTTTACAGCACCGCACTCGCTGAATTGCGTGCAAGACTTGGAATGTAATGGAAGTCTTTCACTTTCCCCTTTGTCTCAGTCTTTCGTCTAACTTAAGGAAACGAGGCCTTGAGACGTGACAGTGACAGCTCTAACCGTAAATAAATCGTTCAATTTTGTTTAGTTTTTAACTTTTCAATTCTATTTATTTTAACAAATTTTATTATTTAAATTAATTAATTTATTGATTAATTGGTTAATTTTTATAAATTAATAAATTTTTGTAAATTAAATAAATCAGTTAATTTTATTTAACAATATCTTTTTATAATTAAATTTCAAATTTTTTATAGAGAAAAATAATCTTTTTTAATTATATTTTAAATTCATTAATTTTATTTAATTCTTAGTCAGTTTTATAACATTTTAATATGAGATAAATATTTTTAGTCTTAAACCTCTTATCTTATAAGTTTAACTTTTGGTGTGGTTTTTAAAATATTGGTGATTTGTTAGAATATCTTTAAGCTTTTTATTATTAAAATTTTCTATTGTGAGAGTTTTATATTGAAAAACAACATTTGCTAATATATTTATTCTTAACCTTAGAAGGATATACACTGCTTTTGAAGGAATTTTACTTCCTGAATGAGTTTTAAAATTGCTAACTTATTAAATTATTAAATCTAATTTTCTCAAATAGTAAAATGGATGATGATGATGATGATGATGATGATGATGATGATGATGATGATGATGATGATGATGATGATGATGATGATGATGATGTATTAAAATAGGATAAAAATATAATAATAATAATAAATTAAAATAGGGTAAAAATATAGAAAAATCTGCGACTTTTACCTTTTTTAAAAACTTATATAGATGATAAAAGCCTACAAACACTTTCTTCAATTTCTCATAATACACAAAGATAAGCGAAAATGTGTCTTATGTTTGTAATCTAAAAAAAAGGGGGTAAAAAATGTAGAGGTTTTAAGATTAAAAATTCAACCTTGTACAACCATTATATAATAAATATTTGACACCTACAAGTGATGAGAAAACAAGGTTTGACTGAAGTTTTGAAAGATCTCTATGATAAAAGCAAATACAAACAAGAGGAGAGGGTGAACTATATTTATAAAATTTTTCGTAAGTTCTTTTAACTCATTAATAAACAGATCCTAGTTAAAAAACAAAGTAGGAGTCTATCAGATAATAAAGCTTTTTCAAACAACAAAAGCTTGTTAGACAATATGAGCTTTTATGGGATAGGATCCTGCTTAAACGAAAGGAGCCTAGTGAATGATAAATTATGTTAAAACAATTTAAAAACAGAAGGCACTTGTTAAAACTGATAGGAGTCTTTTGCAAGTTGAAAACAGAAAGAGCATTTTATAAAGGTGAAGGAGTCTTCTATTAAAAACAACGTAGACATAATATAATGCAGAAATTTAAAAGTTAAAGAGAGAGAAGAAAAAAACAGTCGATTTATACTGGTTTGACTTACAATTTAAGCTAACGTATAATCCCCAAGTATCCAACTTGAGTGTTTCACTATAAAACCGATATTAAATTTGACGAGTCTTTTCAAGCTTACAAGTAAATATTTTTCAAGGTTTTTTAACATTTTATACTTGAAGTGTATAAAAAGCTTCTAAAAAGCTCACTGAAAAACAAAATAATAAATTTTCTATTAATAAAGTGATTTCACTTTCTAAGCATAATAGTAATGATATGATTTTCAAGAGTATAGATGTTGATCAAAATGTTTTGATAGTCTAAATATGTTTGTTTTGCTTTATAAGTATTATTGCTTTTCCTTAAATAGTCAATTTCTTCAACTAATTGTTACTTTACTCTCATCTTTAGTCAATTGGATGGATTTAACCTTGAATAACTTCGATGTCATCTTTATCAAAAATCTTCCAGTAATTACGGAGCTAATATATGACCTTCATAATTAGTAAGATTTTTTCGGATAAACCATTTCTAATAAGGTAAGTTCATAAAGAAGATTCATGTAAGAAAGAAAGCGTATTTTTTATGATTTTATTTTCTTTTTAAGAATTAGACTGATACGCATGACGAACTACAAGTACGTCAGAGCACACGTTATCGACAGAGGCCTAAGAAGTTATCTGATTATGTTTAAATTGTTTCACAGTCATCTACTATTTTACGCATGCTTTATTTAGTTGTTAAACAAATTTTTAGTGTTTATCTTCAAGGGTTTTTTTTACGGTTCTTTCTCTTGTCGCAATAGCCAAACTGTTGGGTTGATAAGTGAAGATTAGCTTCACTTAGAAGATTACGAAAATAATATGGCAATAGTTTAACCCTAACCTTCTCTCTTTCTCTCTGGTTCCTCTGTTCATCGCCGTCAAAGGCTTCCTATACGCATAAACCACGCTCATCTATTTCTTCGTTGGAGTTGATGCCTGCTCGAAAGGCATAGTTGAGACAAAGATATGTATCATTGGTGCTTTCATTGACTCGTCCTTGGTTCCTCGTTTCCATGGCTTCTCCATCACCTACTGATGTTCCAGCGACTAAGGCAGAGTTGGAGCAACTTTTGGGCAGCAAATTTGCCGATATAGATGGCCGCATTCAGGAATTGGATGACAAATACGACATGTACCGATTAAGCGTACATCAGGAAGTCACATCTCTCAAAACTGTGGTCACTCAGCTTACGACTCGCTTGGACAAGATGACCGTCGATCCACCGTTCGACTAGCGCAATTTTGTTCATCGCTCCCCGCACCAAGAAGAGAATCAATATGAGACTTTCACGTCTGGTCCACGTGTGCATGACGACAATTCTGGCACACTTGTGAATAACCCTGCTTTGAAATTACGACTAGATCCTCCACGTACTGACGGGTCTGACCCGAATCAGATAACTTCTTAGGCCTCTGTCGATAACGTGTGCTCCGACGTACTTGTAGTTCGTCATGCGTATCATAGACCGTTAATTTACAAAGAAATAAATCTAATTTAAAATTTAAAATATTATATAATTATCATCAAAATTGTTAAATATAAACTTTGTGCTAACACCTCAATGCAATTGGTAAGGCGAGAAAACAGTTAAGAGAAGAAAAACCCTTTTAAAAGCCATATTTTCTCTTGATGATCATTAAACAAAAGCTCCTAAAGATCAATTGCTTACATAGAAAATAACGTCTATGTATAGACTTTGGCCGCAATAGAAGACTTTCATGTCCATACACTGAAGGCTTAACATTTTCTGTAGATTTTTTGGGTTAGTATAGACTTATCTTCTTCCACTTCAAAAAACTAAATGAGACAATTTAAAACTTGTGATCAATATCGCAAAAATATGTTATTTATATTTAATTACTTTGTTCATTTTATTGATAAAAGTGTTTTATGATAGCGTACAACTGAATTAATCTATTTTATAGAATTACTTAAAAAATTAAAGCACCAAACCCTGGCTTCAATAACAATTTAAATCTATATAAAATTGACAGAAAATTAGAATCAACTATTGTCCAATGATTAAAAAATTTAACCAGTTTAGTAATTTTATTTTAAAATAATTGATTGTAATTACCTTAACTAGTAGATAACTAGCAGAAAGGTTGTTAATGTATACAACGAACTAATAATTTAAATAATTGTTTATATATTCATATCCAAACCACCATGTTTTAGCTTTGAAAAAGATGAGAAATAAGAGTTTTTGAGACTAATTAACTACTTGTCACTTAATTTTATAATTCAATACCATTAAACTAATCACATTATACGTATCACTGCTCATGTATTATATATAACAGTTTGCAAAAGGATTTTCTTTGAAATAATTCTGAATGTTCTACAAATCTAGGAAAATATTAATCTCATAAAAAAGTCTTTTACATTTACGAGCACTAAGAAAACGAGGTTTAACAGAATTGATGTGGCCAGAAGCCAGAAGGAAGAGAACAGTTAAGAGTAGAAAAACGCCTTTCGAAGCCACATTGCTCCTTATGATCATTAAACAAAAGCTCTTAATGATTTACTTGTATAGAAAATAAACTCTATATGTATATAGAATTTAAGAAGACTTTCATGTCCACTGCCTACGGAGTCACCTTTCATTACATACCATACATTTTGATTTTTTTGGATCGTGGAGACTAATCTTAGTCTCACCTTTCATTACATGCCATACATTTTGATTTTTTTGGATCGTAGAGTCTAATCTTACTCTCACCTTTGATTACATACCATACATTTAGATTTTTTCGGATCGTGGAGACTAGACTTACTCTTTAGAAAACTAAGTGAGACGTTCAAAGCTGACCATCAACATTCTTAAGAGGCTGATTTGTTTTATGTTGCGGACTTGAGTCTACTAGTTTATGGGTCACCGGTTATGGGTCCACAAAAACACCACACAAAGCCAAGTTGATTGTAAAAGAGGTAAAAGACCCCTCTCATTTGCACCTCTAAGATGCCGGTACTTCCAAGTTAGGGCTAAGAGAAAAGAGATAATCCAGAGACTTCCAGCTCGCTTCCACCGTCATATTGACAATATGACAACCAACTCCTTAAAAAAGACAGTGTTTATTCACAAACACAACTCAACTAAAAATATCATTTATACTTTGTCGCAGCTCTTATCTTTAACATCAAAATTTTGTGATTTCGAAAGCTGGTTCGAAATGCGTGTAATATTGACCTAAGTAACTAACGTGTTGAACAAATTGGATACTGAAGCGACGATTGTGGTCCAGAGACTAACAGCGCCAACACTCTTTGACCAAGGTAATATTGTCACTCGTAATGGATGGTTGAGTGAAAACCTACATCTAGGCTAAGGAAGAAAGTGGACAAAATGGTTTTAGCATTCTTCAAACATTCACTTGGACTGTTGCTTTCGTTGTATATAAAGGGTAACAATTAATGATACCCAGGGTCAATGTAAAATAACATAGTTTTACAAACTTACACCAAAACAATGTTATTTTATGAAGAAAATTAAAATCATTCAAGTTCACCCTCTAGACTCGAGCTCATCTTGAATTTCATTCAATTTGAATTTGAACCAGTCTAATTTGAAGTTATTGAATTAAGTCAAATTTTATGAAGTTATTAAGTCAAATTTGATCAAAATCCTACTTAAGACTTAGGTTTAGACTTAAAAATTTCTGCACAGATATGAAATGTAGAAAAATTCATAAGTATATGACCTTATCCTAATCAATAGATATTTCATTATAGCCAACAACAT
>JAOSBN010000007.1:31581001-31595397 GCA_027563595.1 Erythroxylum suave
AGATTGGACTATGATTTCAATTTTTATATATGATTTTTTTTAATTTTTACTTTTGATAGATGTAGAATTATATACTTAAACCAAAAAAGAACCTATGTTTAAAAATTGAATTGATTTGATCGATTCAATCGTAAAAACTTAGAATCAGCCAACTTTTGGTTTCGATTTTCAACTTTTCGGCTCAATTTATTTTAATAACCCTTGTTATTAAAAATTAATCAGTTGATTTTTTTAAATTAATCATTTATAAGCTAAAATAAACTGATTAATTTTTATTTAATAGTCTCTCAATTTAATTAATTTTAAATTTAATTGTAATATCCTTTAATTTTATTTTAAATTTTTAAATTTTATTTAATCTTTAACCAATTTTATAAAAAATTATCATTTGTTGAACTTTTAAATTTTAAATCTTTTATCTTGCAGACTTAATTTTACGATTCAGTTTTAAAACATTAAAAATAACAAAACATATTCCGAACACAAAGCGTATGTTCTCTTATTTGCTTGATAGTACAATATTGTCACCAGCAGTACGAACTAATTCCAATGCAAGCTTAAGTGCCCCTCTTTCTCATTCTCCTTTATTATTCATAATAGTAGGTGGTTCCATATTTGAAGATCAGCATACGATACGTGTTTAACCGTTGCCTGGAGAACGGCGGCAAAAATAAGGGTAGTTGCATTGCCATGGAACATCTGATCCGTCAAGCAATTTTCTACCTTTCTGGTCTGCAATGATAAAACTGATGTTTCATATACTTTGTTTGAGTGCGAGACATAGACTAATTCAGTAACTGAATTAATTTTAGAAAAGTTTCTTAATTTTTTCAAAGTAATCAAAGAACTAAATCGATACACATACTTACAAGAACTGTGAAGATCCCTGGACGCTATTGCAGAGACGAGAAGGAGCATGAGGGTTAAGATGAGTACTCCCAAGAGTCGTAAAACACTATTAGAAGCCATGTTTCTTGTTCGAAGGCTCAATGTCTATGGAGCTGTTGCTTGTTATATTTATACACAGACCTAACCTACCAGAGTTTACTGCTCTTTTTGATAATATACGTGCAAGACTTGGTCTGCTTGTTAAGGGGTTCAGTTGTTAACTTCAAGTACGTGGATCACCATAAACCATTAACTTTCTGGTTCCGAGTGGTACTTGTTAAATGAATGTGGATCAATCAACTTGTAACTAACGGACGAAATATGTCAATTAACTATGACTAAGTTGGCTCATCAACTGATTTAATTGGAACGTTTTATTTAAGAATTATTATATACACCTGTTAATTTATTTCGTGTGCACCAAAAAAATAGACCTAAAAAATCTCATAACTTTTAAAATTTTTTAAATATTTTTTTATTTTTTATTTTCTGAAAACTCTTTTTCTTGGATTTTGATTAAAAATAATGATTATGAATATCACGTGAATTAATCAAATGTCATTAATATAGTAATACAATCGGCTTTTAAACTCAAGCTAAACTAACTAAATTTGATTTAAATTAATAATTTAGGATAATTATAATAAAATATTAGTTTGATTTGAGTTTAAAAACTAAATTGAATAACTAAAGAAAGTTTTTTCGAAAATTTCAAATATCAAAAGTTTTTCTAATACTTTTTAAATTACACGAAAAATTTATTTCTTTTACCCTTACCAACAAATTAAAAATCCGAAACAACAGATGTTCTCTGAATTGCTTTCAATAATATCACCAGCAGTAGAAACTTATTCCAATACAAGCTCAATTGTTTCGATGGAACTACTACTACAGTATAAGGGCACTCGACCATACATTGAAGTAAATAAAAGGAGCAAAAGGAATAAACCCTATTTCTCCTTCTCCTCTTTGTTATTCATATTAGCAGCTGGTTCGATAGTAAAAGAACAACCTATATAAGATAAATGTTAACGATGGCCAGGACTACGGGTGCAAAAATAAGGATAGTTGCATGCCCATGGATCGTCTCCTGGATAAGGAGCACCCAACAGCTTCCTTCCTTTCTCGTCTGCAAAATTTCACTTGGTTTTAAGCTTATATTTAAACAAAAATTGTGATTTAGAAAGTAGTTCAAATTAATATTTTTCTTAAGTAAAATATAATCAAACTAAAATATTGTTTGATTTATAGGAATGATTATTAAATCTCACATAGAAAATCAACAGAGAAATAAAATGATTTGTATATAAAAAAAATTTATTTAATCTTTTTAGGTTTAATATGAACATTTTTATTTTTATTTATAAATCAATATTTAATTTTTACAATTTGAAGATATTTTAAATTTAATTATATTTATTAATAATTTTAATTTAAATGCAAAAATTAAATAAAATTATTAAGTAAAACCAAATTATTCATAATTCATATTAGTAATCAATATTAGTAAATTAAATAAAAAAAATAAAAATAAAAACAACATTTTATGATTTTCATAATTTTTAAAACTGAAGAAACAAATGTGATGATTTTAGACAAATGTGATGATGAACTATTATCTTCAAGGGTCAATTATGAATTAAAGTATATATTTCTTATGAATAATTAAATTATGAAAAATCATATAAGTCTAATATCTTGAATATTATGGTTCTCTACAGTTTGACTATTTTATATGTTAACTGATCTTGGTTCCATTTTAACTTAACAAAGAACTAAATCAATAGAAATACTTACAAGCACTGACAAGATACGATTTTAAAGCTCTTCTTTGAGGATCCGTCGACGCCATTGCTGTGACCAGAAGGAACATAGTCAGACAAAGAAGTAAAGCCCCTCTATGGCCCATGGCTTCTTCTTCAATTCGTTCTTAAACCACACACCTACGTGCCCATAGCTCTTGATCAGTAAATCTCTCTCTCTCACACACACATGCACCGTATACACACATACACACACACACAAACCATCCTATGCATTGTCCTCATTTGGAAGAATATGGTTACAATGGAAGACTTTTGTGTCTGCTATTTTATTTTATTTTTCTTTTTATAAAATAAGAGGGTGATATCTAGAACAAGACGAAGGTAGCCCAAAAAAAGAAAAAGACGTTTTTGGAAGTGATTAACTATGTCATAATAAAAAACCAAGCTATGTTTAATAATTTTTTGAATTTGTATAATAGCTAACAAGTCACACATATTTTAGTTAAATTATGTTTTAAAAATTAATAATTTAAATAATTTTTTTGTAATCCATATCCAAACAAGGTTTATTTATTGTTTGAGCTTTTGAAAATTACAAGAAATAAGAGTTTTTAAGACTAATTAACTGCTTGTCACTTAATTTTATAATTCACTGCTATCAAAATAATCACATCACATTATACTCTGAATTAATTAGGTATAAGATAAAAAAATATTTTTTAAACTCTAATCTTTTATAACGTTTAAGATATATGAATCCCACTACTTTACGCGTTGTAGTAGACCCATATGAAATATGTAATTTAGAATTACATTAATATTTTTAACGTTTCAAAATATTATAATCTAATTTATATTTTAATAAAAATATTAGAATTAAAAATATATTTTTTTCTTAAGTACATATTTCAATCTCTTAAGTTGGAAAAATAAACTAGAGTTAATAGTGCATAGATATATTATCATATTAGCTTATTGTACATGAAATAGACAAACCTTTTACTTTAAAGATATTTGAAATAGACAAACCTTTTACTTTCAATATATTTTCACATATGATTGATATTTTAAAAACCAAATTGAAAGTTAAACTTATAAGATAAGAAGTTTAAGGTTTAAAAGATTTAACTAATATTAAATTATCATAAAATCAACCAAAAATTAAATAAAATTAAAGAATTTAAAATATGATTAAAATTTTTTTTACCTATTAAAGAATTTGATTTTAACTAAAAATATTTTTAAATAAAAATTAATTGGTTTATTTTAATTTATAAAAACTTATTAATTTATGAAAATTAACGATTAATAAATTAATCTGTTTTAACAACAAGAATTATTCAAATAAATTGAACTAAAAATTTGAAAACCAAACTAAAAAATTAAACAATTTAATATTTTTATGATTCAACTATCGAACTGTTTTAATTTTTTTCCTAACAACGGGCTAATATGTTGTGGCTGTGGTTAAGATTTAAGAACTAGACAGCTATGTCGTTGCTCGTCTCTTGCTTCTCATTATCAACGCCTTAAGAGGACCGTATTAGATATCAATCGCTAGTCACAGCCTATAGGTTGACTTGTATGTTCATGTAGGACCAAGATTTGGTTGGAATTGCTGACTATAATCGGTTCTGTTATTAATCATCTGCACCTGAAAGTCTTCTGTAGACAAGGATGGTAAGGTATAGCATCGATCCAAGAGAGTGCCCCAACTATTAATTTAAACGTTGGGTTAATTATTAAAAAAAAGGCTCAAATTTTTATCAAATTTTCAATTATTACTTAAACTTTAAAAAATAGTAATAAAATGTTCAAATTTTTTTAAAAAATTCAATTTTAGCCCAAACTTTAAAAAGTAGCAATAAAATATTTAAAATTTTAATTTTTTTTCTATTCTAGCCCGACGTTATTTGTTATTCTCCTAATACTCTTAGCTCTTTATTTTCTGTTTGTTCATCTGGCACTCCAGACTACTCTCACTTTACATCATACTACACCAGTAAGTTATTTGATTTTAGTTCATTTTCTTGGTGCCCTTAGTGTGAGGGTGTCGGGGTTGCATAATATGAAAGTTGAAGGGTGATGGTGTCGAGAGAATAAACTGAAAATGAACGTAAAAACTGAAATCAAAATATAAGGTCATCGAGGCTGTGTAATCTGATTTAGGTCATTTTTAAACAACAACGACGACGTTTTATTAATCTTCATTTGTTGTGTTAATTTTAGCTGATGTGTATTAATAGTTAAGTTTTTCAAAACTCGTGGCAAGTTACGTTGACAAACTTAATTGAAACATTAACGTCAGGCTAGAATTAAAAAAAATTAAAAGTTTGAACATTTTATTGCTATTTTTTGAAATTTGGGTTAGAATAGAAAAAATTGAAAGTTTAAATATTTTATTGCTATTTTTAAAAGTTCGGGTTATAATTGAAAAAATGATGAAAGTTTTTTTTTTGTAATTAACCCTTTAAAGGTATTAATTTAACAATTTGATATAGGCGTATTAATTTTGAGTCCTATTGAACGAATTTGCTCTTTGTTTGCATATTAATTTAAAGGCTTCTAGTCGTGTTTGAGAGACTATTTGTCACCTTGGCAAGTGCCAACTTAAAATATGAGCATTCGAAATAGAGATATATTGAATTTATAAATATTAATTAAATCAAGATTGTTGTTTTGTTTTTAATTATTGATTTAAAAGTAATTTATAAATTATAATTTATTCAATAGATTTCATCCATATGAAACACAATCCGTCAATGTACATGCTTACTTTTGAAATCATGTCTTATTTTGAAGTAATGTTAAAAATTGGACCGGAAGTCAAATTGGTACAATAAAAAATTTAAAGATTAAAAAGTTCAATTAATGTTAGACTGTCATAAAATCAATTAAAGATTGAATATATTAAAAGGTTAAATTGATATTAGACAGTCATAAAACCAATTAAAGATTGAATATATTCGAAGAATTTGAAATATGATTGAAGAATATTGTCTTTACTTATCAAAAAATTTAAATTTAAATTATAAAAAATTGACAAATGAAAATTAATTAGTTTATTTTTATCAAAAACTGGTTGATTACTCAATAAAATTAGCAATTTTTAATAACAAAAATCAAATCAGAATCTAAAGTTCTAATTACTAAACTAGTCGAACTGTTTCAAATCTTCAGTCATTCGGTTTAAGAATAGTTTTACTTATCCAATAAATAAAAAAATTGAAACTATAAATATAAATAAGTTATAAATTACATATTTTAAATAAAGCATCCAATTAATTAAAATTTAATTTATCACCTTTAATATTTAGTGTTTTTAAAAATATAGATAAGGATCTAAGTTGTCAAGATTTGAAGAGCACCGATCACAGCAACTTTTCTCCCAGTGCAAGTCAAGATTATAGAGAAACGTCGACCAATTTTTTGGCTGTACTTGTTATGCAAATGATAATGTAAACACATAATTTCCCGGAAAGTCTTTCCAAGAAAAACATTTCCTGGAAAGTCCTGGACAAGTACGCACATGGCAAGGAGGCAAGCAAGCCTTTTCAGTGATTGCAGTTTCTCCAAGTGCCGGTCATACATGGGAAAGATGACATGTAGAAATCCAGAGTCAGGATCTTCAGATACCTGTAAGGATTCGCTTCATTTTCCAAATTTGTTCAATACATTAGTTACTTAACTCGAATTTCAATACACGCATGTTGATTTTGAACCAGCTTTCGATTTCAAAATCTTGGTTTCTGTCTGTTGAAAATTTGAAGGAAAATTTTGAACTTCAACTAAAGATAGAAGTCTTGCGTCACTCTCTTTTTAATAAAATCAAAGTTTTAAAAATTAGAACGTAAATTAAATAGTTAAAATAAAATATTTAAAGTTTAAAAGGTTTATTCGTTATTAGATCATTATAAAATCGGTTAAAAATTGAATAAAATTAAATAATTTAAAATAGGATTGAAGGGAATTATCTTTAATCTAATGTTTAATTAAACAAAGAAGCTGTTAAATGAAAATTAATTAGTTTGTTTTAGTTTATAAAAATCGATTAGTTTACGAAGATTGATCGATTAATTGATAGACAGATCAATTTTTAACAACAAGGATTATTAAAATAAATCGAACTAAAAGTTAAAAACTAAACCAAAAGGTTGACCAGTTCAAGATTTTTATTATTAAACCACTTGAATCGGTTCGATTTTTTAATCATAAAATAAAACCACTTATGAAATTTTTAGGCAATAATCATTTTTTTGCGGAACTTTTGGGTCATAATTATATTTAAAATAAAAGTTTTGTAGAATTCTTTCAATTTGTTCTTTTCTTGAATTTTTTGATAAAGTAGTTTTATATGTAATTTAAAAATATTTTGGTATTTTAAGTTAACCTATTAAATTATTATGTGTTAAGATATAGATTACAATATCTTAATTATTTAATTTTGGATATTATTTAATAATTAGACTTAACTGAGTTTAAGTGAGACTCTTCCGAGACAAGTTTGATAAGTTTCAAATTCTATTTAAGATGGTATTTTATAATGGCTATCTTTTTTGAAATCTAACTTGATATTTGACAATTGATTGGGTTAAGATATGATTCTTTCTTTGTTGATTTTCACGTTACTTGTGTGGTTGGGATTTTTGGTGATTATGTGAAATTCTTGTAGCTGATCACGTGACTAGTGTGGTTGGGATTTTTAGTGATTATGTAAAATACTTGCAATTGCATTTTTTTCAAGTTGTTGTTGTTGATTAGGAGCAAGGTTTTAAAAACTAGACCGGATAGGCTGGTCCGACCGGCGAAAATTTGAACCGGCTAGTGGTCCGGTTCAATATTATCTAATAATTTCTATGTATCAAAACCAGTCGGTTTATCAACAAATCGGCCGGTTTTTTATCCAACCAGTCTAATCATATAAAACTTAAGTTTCATTTAATCGAACCTATCGGGCTTTTGTTTTCCGCCTTCTCATCACCATCTTCCACCATCTATGGTAGTCTTCCTTTCGTTACATCCAAGCCACCCATCTATGCTCCGTCTTCAAGAGTAGTATTTCCTAAAGCTTGGAGGAGAGGGTTCCATTGTTAAATGCTCTCTCCGATTATGCCAATCAAAGACAGTTCCTCTTATTTCAGGTCTTCGATCGACGCTTTCGTTTCCTCTGGTCCTTGTTCAGAGCGGAAGTAGTCTCATTCCCTAACTTCCATAACTCATCTTGTGTTTGTTTCCTGTCCATCTTTTCTCTGTCTGAAAGAAGATAGTAGTTCTCGTGCATTGTTCGGTTTTTGTGTATTGGACTTTCACACAACATAAACGATTCTAAGGTGGACTTTTCTTTTTTTCTTTTTAGCTATTGTAATTATTATATGAGACTTTGGACGGTCTTGTTGATTGCTTCTTTGGGTTTACGTTATTGGTAGAGAGCTAAAGTCTTTATCGTAATTTTTTTTCCAATTTTGTGCCGGCCAGTTTTTTGATTTGATTCCTTTTGCAAGAATTGTGAAGTTTTTGTTTTGCTAGTATTTCTATTTTTTTTACGCTTGTGTATGAGAAAAAGAGCATGTAAAAGGTTTTGAATTATATTTAGTTATTGGAAACTGATAGCCAGTAGGGTCTTGGATAGGAAGTCGGAAACTCAGAAACTGCTCGTTTTCCCATTATGCAAAAAGACTGAAGCTTTAATCATTACATTGTTATGGCTTCTGGCTTGCAATTGCATGGTGTATACTATCATTTAGTTTGACTGGTTGAAATTGTTTGTATTTATTACCTAATTAGAGATTTTACTTTGATCTATTAACTATGAGTTACTGAAACTTGTTTGTATTGCTTTTTTTTTTCAAAATTTTATTTTATTTTTGTTGTCCTGCTTTTCTTTTATTATATTTATTTATTATTAGTTCATTATATAATAATAGACATTGATGTATTTTTATTTTAATAAAATGTTTTATTTTTACTTATTCTTATAAGTTTTACTTATTATTATATATCAGTTTTATAGCAGTTCACTACCGGTTGAACCTCTAAACCTTTCCTTCGTCTAGTTCGATATCCGATTTGGTTTTTAAAACATTGATTGAGAGGCTATGAAGCTGGCCAAGTTTATGTTGATTATTAATCTATATATTACAACTGTGTTGTTTTCTTTGGTCTTTGTGGTTCAGTGGGTGATGGGATCTTCAGTAGTGAAAAATATGTAGATTTTTGTTGTGTTTCATCTACCGATTGTGTGATTTATTGGGGCTATTTTGTTGCTGTTTGTGTAGGAAAAACCGATAAGGATATGGTAACTCGACAGCTGGATTTTTAGGGGTTTTTGAGTGATTTTTGGAAACAAATTTTCAAAGATTTTTTTAGATTGGAAGTTGTGTTTTTCTGTCCATTGTGTGGGTGATTTTTGGGCTAAATTTGTAGTACGTTTTTGTGAAAAAACTCCAGAAGTTTTTCTTGTGGTTAAAGCTCCATCGTTTACATTGTTTCAGGGATGAAACTTTTGTTTTGTTGGGGATTTTACTGCTGCTGTGCGTGGGATTTTCCAGTGACGATATTGAGGCTTCACAATAGAGTTTTTAGTAGACAACTTCCTATTCTTTTGTTGATGAAGCTACATTATTAGGGAAGTTGTTTTCTTTCTCAAGTGTTTTTGTTTATGTTCATTGTTTATTTTAATCACTTGAGTTGTGTGTTTATTGTCTTTCGTTAAAAAGGTGTTGAGAAAATCTTCTATTGAGGATAACATGAGTTGGTCGTGTTATCGGTGTGAAATACTTTCACGAGTTGTGAGGACGAGGGATAGTATCAACGGTTGAGTGATGTCGACTCAGTAAAGCCTTGTGTAAAACTATTGTTGTTAGTAAAAGTATTAAGTATTAAGTTGGGTGAGAGCCCCGCAAACATAGGTAAGACGTGTCGAACTGCGTTAATCAACTTCTATGTTGATTTACATTTGTGCGTTTAATTTTTTTTTTAATTATGCTAGAAATGACTGCGATCAAATAAGATATTTTGCAAAACTACACCCCTTTGGAAAATTTCAATTGGTACTAGAGCTGGTCATCGAATCAAAACTTAGTACAATAAGTTGGTGTAGATTTGTGTTTCACAAATATGACTACAAGAGAAGGAGTATCAATTACTAGGCCACTGTTATTGGATAGATTCAATTATCCTGCATGGAAATCATAGATGAGAGTCTTTATTCAAGCACAGGGAACAAAAGCATGGAATTTAGTGTTACATGGCTAGACACACTCGGTGATAATTGATGACAAGGAAAAAGTAGTACTGAAAGATCCATCTGAGTGGACAAGCACTAAAGAAGAGAGAGCACTTGGAAACTCACAAGCCATGCATGCCATGTTTAGTGCAGTTGATGAAGGTCGCCTTGCTATGATATCAGCCTGTGAATAGGCAAAAGAAGCGTGGAATACTTTGAAAACTATAAATGAGGGATCGAAATCTGTGACAGCCTCGAAACATTAGATGTTGAGTATGAGATTTGAAGAGCTGAAGATGAACGAGAGTGAAACCATTGGAGACTTTCATAAGAGATTGTGTGACATAACGAACCAAACATTTTACTCTTTATAACACCCCAAAATCTCAATTTCATTAATATTACTTTTTGGGTCGTGAATAGTATATACCGAGGTGAATAGTGACATTTGAGACTCAAACAACATTTATTTTATTTGGCTTCGAATAAAATTGTTCAAGGACAGCCTAAGGATCAAATTAGAGCTCCAAATAAGTTCATTTTGTTGATCAAGAGTTGACCAGTGGTCAAAGTTTGACCCGAGAAAGGTAAAAGTCAAACTTAAAAATAATAATGAAAAATAAATGATATTAATTAAGGCCTTTATTTGAAGTTGATAATTTTCTTATGGGTATTTTTATTGAGAAAAAGAAAGAATGGATTAAAAGATAAAGTTAATTTTGGATCTAAAAAACAAAACAATTGAAAAAGCCATTTAATAAGGGACCACATGACATTTTTGTCAACTACCCATTCTCTTCTTCTCCAAAACATTGCCGAGAATCACCTCCCTCTTTTCTTCATTTTTTTTCCTATTTTCTTTCATTTTCAAGCTAACTTTCTTTATTTTTAACCCCTAGATCACCTATTAAATACTAAATCATCAACCTATGGTCCCCAAACTCACCATATCAACAAAAATTTTGGGAAAAGATGGAAAAAAGGTATATGGGTGTTCTTAATGAATAGTACCAAAAAATTTATAAGGAAGTTAATAGAGTTTTTGTTGTTTTTAGTACATGATTTTGGTATAGTTGCATGCATTAATGAATAAAATGCACGAAATTGAATTTGTTATGAAATATTATGAAGATAAAGAAGGTGAATTGAAGGAATGAGAGAAAGAGAAGGAATAAGGAATCGATAATAAAATTGAAGTTTATGGAAGTTTAATTTGAAGATTTGGACATCAATTTGGTATGTGTTCTTGTCATTCTATTTTTTCCTAAAAATTGTCTATTAGGTAATTTAGGGTTCTTGAGTAAAATTGGGGGTTTAAAAAATTGTTGTTAAAAATATTTAATTTGATTGTAAATAAAGTAGTACATGTGATTAATTTGAATTTTCGACTTATAATTTGTATTTTCCCCAATTAGCATACATATATTGAATTTGAAAATTTGATATAATATTATTTTTGACTAATTGGTAAGATAAATATGTCTTTAATGTTATATAAGTTAAATTAAAACCAATAACGGAAAAAAAAAATGACATTAAGAAGTGACATTTGCTTTGGTTGAATATGGAATAACTTGAATTGGCTATTATGAGTGCTTTTCATTAAATTTTAATGGAATTTAATTAGATTTGCCCCTAGTAAAATAGATATGAATTAGAGGAACGTGATAAAGTTGGCATGCCAATTAGGGAGTTAGCAGTACTGCGTCATGATATATATTACCGGATTGTATGGCTTCGAGAGCTCGATTTGTAAGATATTTGATTTATGTTATGAATTGTATGGCTTTGAGAGCTCAATCTTGATATGTAAATATTATTTAAAAAAAGAGATTGTATGGTTCTAAGAACCAGGCCCTATATTTTAAAATCCCACTTATTTGGCTTGACAATAGAATTCCGATGGATTTTACTTTGGGGATATATATAAATTATTAATGATTATGGAACTAATGAAAATAGTAATTGATTGTAAATTAAATTGTACAATTTATTCATCATTGTGTAATTATATATGAATTATTAAAATAGATACATGCTTGTATTTCATAACTTGATTTTAAATGCCTATTTGTGCTTAGAAATAAATGAAGATATTTATATGTGAAAAAGATTATATATTATGCACGTTATGATTGAATGAATTGAATCGAATAAACAATGGAATTGCTTAAACATCACTAAACCTATAGCTTAGCGCGTGGATTTTCTTTCCGCACGTAAGTTTTGAAGAGAATTAGAAGAGAGCTGTGGTGGATCTACTACAAGCCAAGAGTTACATAGAGGATCTCAAAAGATTTGGTTTGGAGGTGAATGTACTACAAATTTTTATTTTGTTTTTGGTTATAGCATGTACACATAAAGAAGTGAAGGATCTTACATGATTTCAATGAAAATTATACATGAATACATGAAAGTTATGTATGAAATTAGGTTTAAATGTGTTGAAATGTATTGGAGAATGGGTAAATTATTTTGTCAAGGGGTTTGACATGGAGATGGATAGTTGAATAACATGCATGAGAAATGTATTTAAGTTTCTTAGAGAAAGTTTTAAGTACATATAGAGGAAACTCTATCAAAATGTTATAAAATGAATATTAATTGTTAGAATAATGAGGTTTTTAAATAGAAAATGCTGTAGTTTAAAGTAGTAGGTATTTAAGAATATGGTAACACTCGATATGTCGATTCTATTATCGGGTATGAGGTGTTACACTCTAACGTGAAATTGGTTAAATTAGGGTCGAATCTCATATTGCAATGGTTTTTGAAAGAGTACCAATGCATCCCTGATTCTTCTTGTTCAAGTTTGAAGAACCATAGTAGGGCCTCCCCCATTAAATGAAAGGCAACCAATCTTACTTTCTCCTCCTCCATTGTTTGTTGGCTTAGGAAAAACTGCTCACACTTGTGAAGCCAAACCAATGGATCCATCGAGCCATCGTACGTTGGAAATTCCATCTTAGTACATTTAGGAACTATTCTTACCCCGCTACCCCCATCGTTCCTCTCCTCCTGTGGTGGTGGTGATGCTACCTGATACTCGCTCAGTTCTGCACTTTCCAGCTTTTAATTCTTGCTGCCCCATCTCTAATGCTTGTATCCTCTGATCCATCTGCCAATCTACCGAAGATTGCTCTGTAGCTGAATGACCTGTTTCGTCCATGAACTCTTGCTCTGATACCCAGTTGTTATGTGCCCATGCTTGGGATCGAATCCAAAGACAGTTCTTAGGAAAGTTAATCTCTTTCCCCTTACATTGGTTCCCTTCCTTGCAGAACTTATTTTTGATGATGAAAAACTTACAGCACTTGTCAAAGACAAGGTTTACTGAGATTGGCTAAATTACTCTACTCCTAATTAGCTAATTTTTATGATAACTTCTTCGTTATTTTATTGTATAACGTAATAGTCTTATATAGGTAAAGAAACATAAAAGTTTCACCTAAACGAGGTCTCTTAGAAAGACTCCTATTCAAGCTGTTTTATTAACAAAACTATAAAAGAAACTAGTACAGAAATAATAGGGAAATAATAGACTTCTACTAAAAATAAAATACTAATAGACTTCTACTAAAAATAAAATACTACTTTGATAGACTCCTAATAAACAATCGTGCTCCTCTAATAGATTCCTAATAAAACACTCATCCCTATCAATGATATATCATTTTTCTGATGTAAGATGAGAATAGGGAAAAGATAAGGCACACATATAATACAATGGATATTGCTAAGTCAGCTATTTATAGGCTAAGCAGATGCTAGAAACACTTCTAGATACAACTATATTTCATCGTCCCACAGATCTTCAAGTGTCCTGTAAGGACTAGTTGTGTCGTTGCAGAGAAACTCTCCTCTCATTATCTTCATTTCCCCCATGTTATCTATCTGAAGAATGTCTTGGTCATCGACCATGACATCAAATGCCCAATGTTTTCCTTCATTCTAGTCTGATTGAAGCTCTTCACTATCACGCTTGATCCCTTAGACAACCCCCATTTCAGAGCAACCTTCACATCAACATTGAAACATACCGAGTTAGTCAATGACATTGATGTGAGCTTAGGTAAAGGTTAAAAAAAAAAAACATTCATTCCATTACTGTGTACCTGAGCAGGAGTTGCACTGTGCTTGTAAGCTATGGATTGTATAACTGGATTATCGACCACAGCCGTAGAACCCCACGAATTTCCAGGACCACCAAGTGGTGAATATGCACTAACATGGATCCTGTACTCTGCACATACATCTCTCAGCTTGCTTTGCCTCCACATTGGATGCATTTCCACCTGCATTGCACCGTAAGATATGAAGTATACATCAATTTCAACTAGGCTTTTTGTTGGACTCAGGGCTCGACATGGCCTGAACCCGCCCAAATTTTGGCCGAAGCCGGCAAAGTTGACTGTAATGTGTTCGGATTTGAACTTTTAGAAGCTTCATTCGCTGTTTCTATGTCAGATTCCTATCTGATTAAGATGGTAAACTACCTGATTGACTGCTGGAATTAC